>JAODAL010000782.1:155000-272308 GCA_025379985.1 Phyllomedusa bahiana
TTTCCCTCTTTTTCTACCCTTAATATGATGTATTGGTTTCACATTATTAATACCTGCTTATAGTGTCTAAACCTTCTTGTTGGGGTGTACCCCCATTTAGTTACCTTTGGTGCCTTGTTTTGGCTACAGAAGATGGGTTTATTTTTAATTTAATCTTAATAAAAAGTATATTTCAGAAAAAGGGATTTATAGACCTATGTACCTACTAGAGGGACCTATAGGGCTACTAACCCACTATGGTGAACTTATATACCTAACATGGGGTGACCTAAATATCTGCCTACCGAGGAGATCTATTTACCTACCTACTCTATATGCCTCCCTAGCTACTGAATATGGCTTTATTCCTACCGAACTACTGGAGGGCACTATGTAACTACTTACCTACTGGGAGACATGTATATCTACCGACTTATTGTGCTGGCCTATATGTTTATCTGCCTACTTTAGGAAAGGGGGGGACTTATACACATAATTCCCTACGGTGGAGGACTATATTAACTACCTACAGGGGGCCATATATGCATGTCTACCTACTGAGGGAGCCTATTTAAATACTTACCTATCAAGAGTAGGTATATAACTAGTTACCTACTAATAGGACATATATACCTAACTACATACTACAGAGACCTATATACCTACCAACCAACTGAGGGGTTCTATATACCTACCTAAATAATGGAGGATGTCTATATACCTTCCTGACTAATGGGGCCTATATAGGAATGATGGGTAACTTCCCATACCCATCCCATCTAGCATAGGAAAGTGGGTTGCTGTAGGGGATGAAGTGTCACCACGAGTTCCTATAAAGACCCCTGTTAGTTAGGGAGGTATATAAACCCCCCAGGTAGTAGGTCGGTATTTAAGTGCTTGAAATGTGACGATTCTGAAATATCTGTGTGGTAGCCAGGAGAAGTCATCATGGTGGTCTGGGCCAGATGGCGAAGAAAAAGGAAAGTGGACAACTCGTCAGAGAAGATGTCTCCTGTGAGTCACTGGATGTAACTGCAGTGTAATCACTTATACGTCTGCAGAGCACCTGCATACAACTGATAGTCACGTGGTTGTCCCATTTGGTCATTTTCTGGTAGTATTATTTTGTCTTTAAGTAGTTATATTATTGGGTAAGTGTATTGTGGGATCTTTTCTTTATAATAGTATGACTGTAATGCATATGGTATATTTGCTCCCTATATAGGTGTATTATTTGCTAAATGTATGATGTTATTGATACGGTATAAAACTATCATACTTAGTTTAGCGTTTCTGAAAAAGCAAATTTGTTGTCAGCACTGATTTTCATTGTAAGGTGTACTGCTGGGCCGATGGACAGTATCTATGTGGAATATACATAAAATTAGTGTCAGGAACATACCGGTACTTTTTTTTTCCCCCCATAAAAATATATGCCGCAGTTCATGATGTGAACCCAGCTCTATTGTGAAAAATGTAACATAGAGAGCCTGAGCCCCAGATGTTGTAGGACCAGAGCAATGCCCCTGCAGAGCACCCATTTGGGTATACATAAAACTGAAGGCACTTGGAGGTACAGTATGGGCCCATAGCAGTCTATGGGCACTCTATTATGCATTACATAGTTACAAGGGGGACATAACCTATGTGACAGGTTCTCTTTGAGCCTAGTTTCCCCTACTGATGAATGCTTTGAAACCCATAACCAATGTGCTCATCACAGATCTGTAGTAGAACGTGTGTCATGTGGCCCTTGGGGAAGTGAATAACTTTAAGGTAAGCTCAACTCACACTAGCAATCTGACACATACCGCCACAATATCCTGACGGCCATTTTACAAAAATTGCATGGACCCGCCGCGCCCGGTGCGGTGATGGGATTCCCCAGCGGCCCGTAGTTTCACTTAAGGGGTGCGGGAATCCAACATTGGTCCTGCAGAATATTGAACGTGTTCTATATTCCACTGGTTGGTTTTCATTTTAGGAAAACCTCAGTAAAAAAAGCTTGTGCTGTATAGACTATTGAAGTCTACACAGGGTACGGTCGGTTTTTCACAATACTGAATCCGATGAAAAACTGACCAAAATCCTGTGCTGCGTAGACCTAGCCTAAGACAGAGTTGACAGAGACCCTTTCCCAAATAAATTGAAAAATGCAAACTAAAAAATTGCCAGTGTTCGCTGTCATTTGTTATAGAGCAATAGTTGTCTTCAGAAGGTTCATAGTGGGTCATCATATATTTTAGATGCCAGTAAATGTCAGCACAGGAGCATGGAGCTCAGTAGTCATCTCGCTGATTACATAGAGTTGGTTGACATCATGGGTAAAGTCAGGTCATGGACTTCTGTAAGAAATGAGCCAGATCCTCCCAGCAGCCTATAGTAAGGAAGCTATTAACGAGAATGTATTCAAAGTTTTAATGATTTCTCCTATGTTCTTGCGTTAAGTTTGTGCACAGGAATGTCGCTTTCCTTTCTTTCATTGTTAGTGCCGTGCCTGCCCCCTCCTCCATTATATTGAATGGGAGGCATGTCAGCAGGGACTACACCAGTGTAATGAACACACAGCCCATCTTGTTTTTTCCCCCTATCACATCTCCTCTGGCCCACAGGCTACAAGCTGTCATACACTGATGAGGTTTATAGCAGGGACTATCAACCAGGCCTCCCCCGCCTGCCCACATTTCCTCTCATGCCCGGCGCCCAGGGGGCATCATTAACGCACCCCATCTAGAGGCAATTGAGAGTCCATTCTGCGTACAGTATAGCAGGATGGCCTTTCCTGAGAGCTGGTTGGCCACTGTTAATGCTTCACTTCTCAGTCACTCGGGTGTTAACCCTTTTACAGCAAAATTGGAAGGCATATTCTAGTTTACCTCTGAAGGAGTCCGGTTATTTAATAATTTCCACAACATAAGGTGATTTTGTCTTAGCCAGTGTAACTTATTCTTGTGGATAGCTTTAGCAATCTTTGTGCATCTGGATATAGGCATGATCTACATACTGGACATTGGAAAAGTGATTAGCAATTTTGTAGCCACTTTAAATAATACAGATTTAGTGGAGCTGAGGTTGTTATTTGCTTTAACAATAGGAAGAAATAAACTTCTAGCATTAGGCTGTTTCACAACTCGCTGCCATGCCCACAATACAGGTGATAACATACAGTAATATTATGGCAGTGTGAAACAGGCATTAATTAGACAACTTCCTTCAGATTCCTTCACATAATTCTAGCAAAAACTCCGTTATAATGGTTGTCTCGTGACATTAGAGCTCACAGAAATCATAGAAGAGTAAAGAGCTACTGAAAGGGAAACGTATGGCTCGTTCCAAAAACGAGATCTGCGGCAATCTCCTCATCGCCAGGCCTGTTTACCGTTATGCAGGGGTTGTCATCGTGAGGCAGGCCCTTTACTAATATGTAGGACTGCAGGAGATTTAAATTTCCCTGCCTAAACCATGCAGAACCATCAGAGGAAACCAGCCCAAAAGGAGTGTTCCAGTTTTTTTTAAAATTAACGTTAAATGGGGACAGTGTGAGGCAAAAATGAAAAGAAGAGTCATACCCCGCTGTCCCCCGCTGCTGCCGTTCTGTAGCACCCTAGGATCTGCTCCTAGTCACTTGCTGTGTCTGGGCTGTCCAACAGAAGAGGCTTGCCCTCCATTCACTCACTATGGACCATGAGCCTCTGCTGATGGACAGCACATGGCACAGGAAGTGGATGATCCCAGGGAATTGCATATTGGTAGCAGTGGGGGAGAAGTATGCATTTTTTCTCAATTTTTCCCACCCTGGCTCTATTTAATGTTAATTTCCAAAAATCTGGAACATCCCTTTCAACAAGTAACTACCTGCAATTCCACACAGGCCCATCAATTATTATCTACATTCTCCTCTGTGTATAGTCTTCTCCTTTGTGTATAAAAAATAGCAGCATTCTAGTCCGAGCCGTGCCTGGTATTGCAGGTCAGACCAACAGTATTTAAGTGAATCGGGCATAGTTGTGGTAACCCAGTTTAAATACTAAAAACCACAAACAATATGGCATGCAGTTATGTTCATGCTTACCATGTGAATGGGATTTCATTAAATCCTATTCACCATAGCCGTGTGAATACATCCTGGAGACATCAGTTCTTATAGTGTTCTATTAGGATGTTTTCAATTACACTAGTAGGTGACCACTTTATTAGAGACATCCATACTGTACCTGCTTTTGTCTTTAGAAACGAAGCCTAGATTCAACCTGCTGTAGAAATTGTTCTTTAGGAATACTGACCCATGTAGACTGGACGGCTTCTTGCAGTTGCCATATGTTAGATGCAGGTACGGACATGCTTTGGACAGCCAGTTCTACTTTATGATTAGGAAATATAAAGAGCAAGAAAGCAATGAAAACTGTCAAGTTCCTGAAACCAGTCCATGACTATAGGATCCTTGTGGCATGGTGCATTGTCCTGATGAAAATGTGCTTCTACCATTAGCTAAACAGCTACCTTGAAGGGATGAACTTGGTTGACCACAATGTTAAAGGGGTTTTGCCACGATGTAATGTTGACATGGGATCCTCCAAAATGGGTATTTAATCACTTTTCTAAATATATGTGATTACAAAAAGTGAAGCATCTGAGAGATACAGCCTTAATCAGATGCCCTTAGTTTCCTGAAAGTTCATATTAGACACGACCAGGACACTGACAAGAGCTGATCTGGCCGTGCTTGCGTGTTTGCACTTCTTCTCTGATGACAGGGAACATGAAGGAGCTTGCAAGGGGCTGGGGAGAAATGTGCAGTGTATGAGGCTGTCTGCTGTATAGAGAATCCACTGGTTGTAATGTTATTATTTGAGTAAACTTTAGAGACGCTCCCTGCTTCCTGGCTCGGCTCAACCCCCTCCCTCTCTCCTCTGCAGCCCTTCATGCTTTGTTTATCTTCTCTCCTGAGCAGATAAGAGGTAAGGAAGTTCACTTCTCTAAAACCCCTTTAAAATAAGCCCTACTGTCCAAAACCCTATGCACAGGTAACATAGGACTCAAAGTGTACTGAGAAGACTTTCTCCACACCATTATGCCACCTCCAGCAGCTTGAACTATTGACACTTGACATAAACCGTTCATCACCAAACTCTGACCCACTCATCAGCATTGTGCAACAGAAATCTGGATTCATTTGATCTTAGGGCAATGTTTTTCTACTGCTTAATCCATTTTAGCCCTTTTTTGCCTCTCTGTTTCCCTTAGCCAGCAATGAAACTTCAACTGGTTGTCTGCTATAGTAGCCTATCCGGACAAAGGAACGAGCTCTGTCTGCATCAGGCACATTAGTTGGAGCATGAGTGTTGTATTGCACTGCATTTTCCTTCACTGTACACCTCCTGGTCCTCTGGATAACTTCTGACATCCTTCCCCGACCCCTTTTGTCAATGAACCACTAAAAAACCCAACAAGGCTGACAGTTGTTGAAGTACTGACCCTGGCCAGTCTCGCACCAATGACCATGACTTGTTGAAGTCACTCAGGACACTCAATTTTACCAGGGTAATGTGGATTTACACTGAAGCGGAGTCACAGAAAACTTGCTCACTTGATTTTGTTCTGCACTCTGGGGTCAGATCTAAGTTCTATACAGGGAAGCTGCAATAATGAAAGGTCCGGCGTCTCTAATTTGCCATCCGGATATTTAATATTTTATTTAACATTGCCTCAGCTCCCTTGAACATTGTAGTATAGAGAATTGGTGGTATGCTTTTATAATATTATACATTATCAGTTGTGTTCTTCTTCATTTCAGTTTGGGTCCTGAAGGTCAAGTGTGACCCGTCTACTACACGCTCTCCTTTTTTTAGTACTACTTTTATAATTTCATATCTCCACAACCTACAGACTACAGTCAAGCTTCCTTGCAGAACAACAAATCCATGCACACCTCTATCGATGGAAAATCACAAAATAATGGGGTTTAGATTATGGTAAATGAAAAGCATTTTTTTTCTTTTACACGTTTAATGTTTAATTTTTTTTAAGAATAAAATGTAACACAAACTAAATCTCAATTTGGTGTTGCCATAGTTGTACTGACCCACAGAATAAAGTTGATATGTCTTTTTTACCACATAGTAAACCACATAATATGGTACTTACATAGCTACATAGTTTGTAAGGCCGAAAAAAGACAAGACGTCCATCCAGTTCAGCCTTTTGTGCTAAAGTGTTGATCCAGAAGAAGGAACACCCCAGTGAGGTAGAAGCCAATTGTCCTCATTTTAGGGAAAAAATTCCTTCCCGACTCCAATCTGGCAATCGGAAAAATCCCTGGATCAACGACCCTTCTCCAGAATCCTAGACACTATAACCTGTTATATTATTACGCTCCAGAAATGCATCCAGACCCTTTTTGAACTCTGTTAATGAATTCACCATGGCAAGTTCTCTTGGCAGAGAGTTCCACAGTCTCACTGCTCTTACAGTAAAGAATCCCTTTCTATGTGTATGTAGAAACCTTTCCTCAAGACGTAGAGGACGCCCCCTTGTTCTGGATACAGTCCTGGATATAAATAGATCTTGGGAGATATCTCTATATTGACCTTTGATGTAGTTAGACATATTTATTATGTCCCCCCCCTCCCCCGAAGCCGTCTTTTCTCTAAACTAAATAACCCTAATCTTGCTAATCTTTCTGGGTACTGTAGTCCACCCAGTCCTTTTATTATTTTTGTTTTCCGCCTTTGTACCTTTTCAAGCTCTATGATGTCTTTCGTGTGCACTGGTGCCCAAAACTGTACACAATATTCAATGTGTGAGCTAACCAGTGACTTGTATAATGGGAGAATACTTTATATGGTAAGTTAAATATTTCAATTACAAATACAACTCACCCTGCAAAGAATCAAGTTTCTAAATGGCTATGTTAATGGTAAAAGATGGAAAAAAAAAAACCTGTAAAAGGGAAACTGTCCGTGTCTCTGAGGGTTAATGACCAGCGCAAGGGCTGGAGTAAAGATAAAGGTTTAGGAGCGGTAAACAAAATCCTAATTTACTGCACAGTTTGACATCAGAACTTGCTGAAGATAAAAATTTCCTGCTTAGCAAGTAATACACCAGCTCTTGATTGTGCATGAATTTGATAAAGTTGATAAAGTCCCTGTTGATTTAAAAAAAAGTCTTATGTGGTCATGAGTGTGCCTAACTCTTTGGCCTCTTTATTTTACTCTGTAAAACAGTGGTTTATACTATATGCTCTATAGGAGCTTCAGTCACTACTTTAAAGACATATTAATTTCTGATTCTTTACAAGAGCCAATGCTCCAGACAGCATAGAGGAGCAGGGTGCTGGGGATAGAGGCGCCAAGGGGATGAGGGGGGGAAAACCTGACCCTTTGTTCTCAGGATTGGTGAGGTGTGCCTATGATCAGAACACTACCCCTGATTATAAAGTGATAGCTAATGCTAGTGATATGTTATCACTTTACAAGAACAACTTAGCTTAGGGCATTACATCCATGGTCAGCCATTTTGGATTCTGGTCACCCAGAAACATAGACACAAACGATATAACATGCAGAACAATCTTCTAAAAGTTATGAACCAGCTGTGATAGAACAGCAAACCAAATGGTTATAGCTTAAAGGTTTCAGATCTACTACCCTCATCGCTCATATGGTCTCCCACTTCTATTGCAGGACACATAGACGCTTTGCTGTTAGCTACATCCTTTGTATATTTTTTCTGGTAACAATCCATACCTTCTCTGCCCGTTTAGATTAATTGAAATAAAAACAATTTGAGGTGAGTATATATGATGCATGCAACCCTGGGCAAAAAATGTTTGCTTCACCATAATTAGAGGACAGTCACCTAGCTATTTACGGTTGTAGTAAATTCACAAATCACACAACTGACACAAAACTACAGTTGAAACCAGAAGTTTCCATACACTATATAAAAGACACACATGGATGTTTTTCTCACTATCTGACATGAAATCAGAATAAACCTTCCCCGTTTTAGGTCCATTAGGAACCAAAATTATTTATATTTGCCAAATGCCAGAATAATGAGAGAGAAATTTTTTAAGGCATTTTTATTACTTTCAGCTAAATCAAAAGTTTACATACATTTCATTAGTATTTGGTAGCATTGCCCTTAAACTGTGTGACTTGGGCTTTGTGACGGCCACTCCAAAACATTGACTTGGTTATCCTAAAGCCACTTTGTAACCAGTTTGGCAGTATGCTTTGGGTCACTGTCCATTTGAAAGACCCATTTCCGCCCAAGCTTTAACTTCCTGGTTGATGTCTCGAGATGTTGCTTCAGTATTTCCACATAATCTTCTTTCCTTATGATGCCATCTCTTTTGTGAAGTGCACCAGTCCCTCCTGCAGCAAAACAACCCCACAACATGATGCTGCCACCAGGGCTGTGGAGTCGGCAAGCCGAAGCCCCGACTCCGACTACTTAATTTCCCAAACCTCCGACTCCTGAATCAGACTCCTGACTCCCTCATACATGGCGCATGTTTAAGTGATAACTTTACTGTAGTAAAATGGTAACATCAGGCTGTTTATCACCTTATGATATAATAATCAACCTATTTAGGTAGAACAGACACTGATAAGCAAAAGGGTAACAATGTTTTGATCTTTTGAACACTTGTGGGTAGAGGTGAAGAAAAAGCTGTATTTGTATCCAAGTCCAGTCTGCACCAACATTGGGAATGTGTAAAAGAGAGCTGGGATCAGATTTTGGTTAAGACATGCTTGAATCTGATTCAGAGTCCAGAAGGATTCAGGCAGTATTGAAAGCCAAAGGTGGATTTACCAAATACTAACAAAATAATAAAAATTAACAGTTTGATTTTTAGGAGCAAAACAGTAACAATACAGTTACAGGAAAGAAACTGCAGAACTAAGCAAGCAGATGCTAAATACTTGCAAGTCAAATTTATGTAGATAGGTAAGATGATTGTATATAAAATTACAGTAGCCTCATGTACAAAGCTGTAGTGGAGGGTGAGATGTGGAACCTGAAAGTCTCAAAAGTTTAAAACATTGTTACCATTTTGCTTGTCAGTGTACAATATATTTATTGGATATGACTTTAGAACACCAAAAAATGATAAATATGCAAAACACTGCAGGACCATTTGTGGAGTCTCTGAATTTGTTCTGTGAAATAGTATTGCCTCCATCAGATCCTGCATACATGACCTCACATCTGATCTCATTATTTCCAGGCTAGAGAACGTCCTCTCTATACTAACTTGGGGATAAAGTGGTGACCACAGGGGCAACACCTCTAACAATGTCAGGGTATAAAGGAATTGCCTCAGCCACAGTCAGTTTTGATGAATGGTTGATCTTCTACTTCTTTGAAAGCAGGTGACAAATTTTGCTGAAATCTGTTTGCTCTGGGAGCAGAATCTTTTCCCCTGGGGCAGCGCTTTGCCTGCTCCATGTCATCAATTACACTCCTCATGTGATGAGGCTGAAGATATGGGAGCAATAGCACTGGCCGGACCCAATTCCTCTTGCTCTTTGCAGTGCATTGAACTAACTGGACCAACTTATTATATATTTTGGGAGTCGGAGTCGGTCCCTTTTATGACGACTCCGACTCCTGCAAAATAGGCACCGACTCCACGACTCCGACTCCACAGCCCTGGCTGCCACCCTTTGTGTTTCACAGTTGGGGATGGTGTTCTTAGGCTTCCAAGCTTCTCCTTTTGTCCTCTAAAGGTAACAGTGGTCATTATGGCCAAACAGTTCAATTTTAGTTTCGTCAGACCACAGGACTAGTGTTTCCATTCAGAAATGGTTAGTTCGGCACAAACTTTACGAACTTTATGTTTTCTCGGCCTGAACTCGAATTTGTTAGTGCTCGCTCATCTCTACACAGGGCATGTCTCCAAAAATGTAGGTCTTTGTCCTTGTGTGCAGTTGTAAACATTAATCTGGCTTTTATGTTTCTTTTGGAGTAATGGCTTCTTCCTGGCAGAGTGTCTTTTCAGCCCATGTTGATACAGCACTCGTTTCACTAAGGATAATGACACAATCTTACCAGCTTCTGCCAGCATCTTCAGAAGGTCTTTTGCTTTTGTTCTTGGGTTGAAATGCACATGTCAGACCAAAGCATGTTCATCTCTGAGACACAGAACCCATCTCCTTCCTGAGCAGTATGATGGCTGGACATTCCCATCTTGTTTGTATAACTGTTTATACAGATGAACAAGGCACCTTCACGTATCTGGAAGTTGCACCCAACGATGATCCAGACTGGTGCAAGTCCACATTTCTCTTCCTAATATCTTGGCTTATTTCTTAAGACTTTCCCATGACGTTACATACAGAAACAGTGTGTTTCTCTTGTGTACTAAAATACATCCACAGTTGTGTCCCTAACTCAGATGTTGCTTATAAATCTATCAGAAGCTTCCAAAGACATGGCATTATCATATGGGCTGCCCCAAATAGTTTAAGCATAGTAATCCTAGTGTATGTAAACTTTTGACTTTGCAAAAAGTAATAAAAATGCTTAAAAAATTCTCTCTCTCATTATTCTGGCATTTGGCAAATATAAATAATTTTGGTTCCTAATTGACCTAAAACTGGTGAGGTTTATTCTAATTTCATGTCATATAGTGAGAAAACATGCATTTGCGTCTTTTTATATAGTGTATGGAAACTTCTGGTTTCAACTGTGTATTAAATAGCTGAGCATTCCTCTTCATGATACATACCTCATACACATGAAAGGGCATCATTTTATTTAATAACATATGTTATTCAGGCCAAGTGGAAGATTAAAAATATACAATGACCTAATGTCAGGGAAAGAATTATGGACTCACCCTGTATTTTACATTTCTCAATCAAGTATTGACACAAGTCTAAAAGTACAAATGAGTGCTGTGAAAAGAATTGAGTTGCGGGACATGCCCAAGTCTTATTATTTCCAGGGCGCTGTACATTCGGAAAAGGCGCACCTACATAAAACCAAAAAAGTACAATAATAACACTACATAAGAACAAGTGGTACAGCGGAGGGAACGCTGCCCTTGAGAGCTTGCAATCTACAAGTGAGGAGAAAGGAGATAGAAGCTGAGGGACAGACATGTATGTTTGGTGGTGTAGTGGCAGCAGGGTTATTGGAGGCTATCCTGAAGAGATGGGTTTTCAGGTTAGTTTCAAAATTTGTAGAGGTGAGAAAGAGTCTGTTGGGGTTGTGAGTTCTACAGTATGAGAAAAACATGGGAGAAATCTTGAAGATGGTTGTATGAGGAACTGACAAAACGGCAGAGAAGGACACCCTGTGTATGTGGTGGGGTTGTATCAGGAGATTAAAGGGGTTGTCTCACTACAAAGGTTAGCTTTCAACATGTAGGGAATGGAAATTGAAGATTTTGTCCAAATATATTGCCTTTTTAATTTTGGTTTGTTGAAGAGATTTTATCTGCTCTGAGTGCACACACGTTTCTCTAGGTTACCGTCCTGCTCTCTCTGCTCTGTCTTATCTGAGAGCAGGGAGTGACATCATCCCAATTCAGCACACAGGACTTCTGACAGCATAAGAACAGAGTGTGTTATCTCTAACAAACAAGGGTCATTAATTACTTTTCTTTACTTTAGAGCAGAGAGCTTAAGAGCTCATAGATAAGATCTCCTGCTCTCATGTCAGTGCAATTAGAAGAACTGCGAACAGAGCTGATATGCTAATCCCTGCTATAGAACCACCCACAGCCTAACCAGTAAGCGACAAGAAGCATTAATCTAAAACTGATTGTCGCTCTGTGAAACAGCAGGGTGGGACAACCCCTTTAAGGCAGAGATGTATGGAGAGGAGAGGTCAAGGAGATCCTTGTATGCCTTTGTTTATAGCTTGAACTGGGCAATCCGGAGGAGTAACGAGGAGAGAATGGATTAAAAGCAAAAATAGCCCTAACTAGAGACAATGAAAAGAATTATCAAAGTCCTTGAAGCTGGAAATCTAACATTGACCCTGTCCGCAATCTCCGTGTTGGCAGCCTGGGCATTACACTATGTGATCTCTACCGGAAGTTGTAGGGGTGACCACGTTTTTGGTATAGAGCTCTATATTCTGTGCCAGAGTGGCTCTCACTTGGAAGGCCCATTTATTACAGTCATTGAATAGCCACATGTAACATACTTATTCTCTTCCTGCCACAGGAGGGATAGAAATAGGAGCCTGATCAGTGTGGGACCCCCACCAACCGTAAGATTGGGGGTCCCTTGTTGCCCTGTTTGAATGGAGTGCGAGCATGTGTACTGCTGCTCTACTCAACGTCTATGTGATTACTGAAGACAAGGAGCAATCTTCACTTTCCCATCCTTTCACGGCCAATGCACTATCCAGTGCCTGCATTGTTCATAACTGGTACATAAAGCCACCATTCACTGTTACCTGTGATCTCTGCTCCTGACGTATCCATACACTGAATATTATAACTGTGTGCAGGTCTTGACTTCTCCTTTAGCAAACCTGGCACACCAGAGCAAATCAAGACTGTAGATACATGATGCAAATATAATGTAGAGGACAGAATCTCAGTCTTCTTATGATTTCTGTTTGTGCGTGAAGATGGAAGAGAGAATAGAGGAAACTGAATTCTGCCTTTTGTTTGATTAATATTTTGCATACTGAGGCTGGATCCTGAGAATTAAATCATGCAGCAGTCAGATCCTTGGCTGAGAGTCTTATGTCTTACTACGTCTAGTCTGCTACAAGTGACCCCCACATTCCTGTCTCGTGATATCATTCAGTCTGTCCCTGCTCTGTCTGATTTCAACTGCGTCACTCTGAGAAATTTATAGCTTCTGGCCTGTACAACCTTTTCCTTTCTGAGGCAAGAACGCATAGATATATACAGACATATAATACCCCGAGACATATGTATACCACACATATATCACGTAGTAACAGAAGCACATTAACACCCTGCATATGTGTTTAACCCGCTAAGGTGATATTGAACGGGGAAACTAGGAAGGCAGAGGAGGGTGGAAGAGGGCAGCTGTCCCCTGGGATAAGCCCGCTACACATAATTGTCAACATTTCACTACTATGCTACAAGTCAAAAGCTGTTGTAGCCATGTCCTGACATTATTGTCTACAATCTCTTACACTGGGGACACTCATTTTGGTGCCATAAAAGTTGGAACCGTTTTTGAGTATGTTTGGGTGCACTGATTCTGAAAATGACACCCACTTTTCCCTATTAACTTTAGTTTTGGAGATCCAACATTGCCACCTTACCAAGTATCTGCTGCTGAAAGTAGTGGACAAATTTAAGAACATTTAAAGAACACCTGCAAACAAAAACATGAATGTGCCGAGCAAATCCAATTCTATTCGTCTGCACTACACATTTATAATCAAATGAATACCAAGAACAATGTAGAATCATGTAATCATAAACTAGAGCTGCTAGAACAAAATGAATGGGATTTTCAGACCCAGCAGCACTCAAATACCCAGCATAAGGTCAACATTTCTAGGCACCAAAAAAAAAATTTTTTTGTTGTTTCCCAGTGTTCTCTATTTACCTGTAATAGGAGATTATTTAAAAAAAAATGTGTTGAGGAGAACCATAGAAAAGGAGTTGTCCAGGTTTTTCATTTTCCAGAAACAATGGCACATCTGTACATGAGCTGCATCAGGTATTGCAGTCCAGTCCTATTCACTTGAATGGGTTTAAAGGGGTGTTCTCACTATGATATGTTGCAGATCTTGCTCTTTACAGCTAGCTTCAGGCTCCCACTTCTCTTCAGGCAATGACAGGCCAATCATCTCTGCTACTCCTAACGGAACCTGTTAGAGGGACATGGGTGATGGAGGGGTCTAAACGGCTGGGCACAAGGCTACAGAGCTCTAGAGGGTTAAAGTTTGTCAGCAAGTAAGCTCCTGCACTGTTGATGAAACACAGCAGAGATTGACATCACCATCCCGTCCACTGCTAGAGCATAGAGAGGTGGTCAGTAACCTAGGGAAGCTTGTGTATACAAGCGGGAGATGAGAACTGCGCTAACTCTCAAAGGAAGCAAAATTAGAACAGCAATGTATTTGGTAATCGTCTTTATTTATTTATAATCTATATAATTTTCCTACGTGCTTAAAGGGTTTGTCTCACTACAGACACTAAATGACATATTGCTAGGATATGCCATCAGTGTCTTATAGGCCTGGGTCCATTCAGATCTGAGAGGTTTTGGGCTCATTTAGGAGGTGCAGGTTCCAGAGCTGAGACCCGGACCTATCACACTGTCTACTTCACTTTATAAATCTCCTGCAGTCATGTCACTGTAACAGAAATAAGAAGGGACAGCAGTATGTCAATCACTACTATAGACTCACCCACAGCCTGACCAGGAAGTGTGAGTTGAAAAATGGCTGTGGCTCTGTGAAACTGCATAGTGAGACAACCCTTTTAAGAATCATGGGGTATCAGTTATCTATGCTAATTGGAGGGCTGAGTACTACATGATACTACTGATGTTATTTCATTAGAGCACTAAGGGGGACATGATACTTGGTGCCGAACGACAATTCAAAATTGATATAGAGGAGTATAGAATGCGACAGTAAGTATGGACCTGTCATATGTAGGTTCATAAATCTGGTGTGTGCTATACCTTGCATAGCACAGCATAGCATATCTTTTTTGCATATCTTTGTCTCCTACGTTTATCTCATAGCTTTGGCGCACAACATAGCTCTGTCGCATAGCTCATCTTTGGCGAGTTTGAAAGTGCCGTACCTAGTGCAAGTTTTGGCGTACGACAGTTCATATATCTATAGAACAGGGCTACAACAGTTTTTTGCCGCAAGATACACCAAAATACTGCCACAGTCCCACTCATACATGTCGCTCTAAATGTTACACTGATACTACTGTATTTATAGTATCAATTTCCATCAAGGACCAAAGGAGAAGTAAGTACTGCAGTGGGAAAAATGGTAATTTTGTAAGTTTTCCCACCTGCAAAGAATGGAGAGGTCTGCAATTTTCACAGTAGATACACTTCAACTGTGAGAAATCGAATCTAAAAAAAACCCCAGAAAATCACACTCTATACATTTTTTAAATAATTAATTTGCATTTTATTGCATGGAATAAGTATTTGATCACCTACCAACCAGCAAGAATTCTGGCTCTCACAGACCTATTAGTTTTTCTTTAAGAAGCCTGCCTACTCATTACCTGTATTAATTGCACCTGTTTGAACTTGTTACCTGTATAAAAGACACTTGTCCACTCAATCAATCACACTCCAACCTCTTCATCATGGCCAAGACCAAAGAGCTGTCTAGGGACAAAATTGTAGATCTGTACAAGGCTGGGATGGGCTACAGAACAATAGGCAAGCAGGTTGGTGAGAAGGCAACAACTGTAGGGGCAATTGTTAGAAAATGGGAGAAACACAAGATGACTGTCAATCTTCCTCGGTCTGCGGCTTCATGCAAGATCTCACTTTGTGGGGTAAGGATGATTCTGGGAGGTCAGGAACCAGCCCAGAACTACATGGGAGGACTTGGTCAATGACATGAATAGAGCTGGGACCAAAGTCCCAAAGATTACCATTAGTAACACACTACGCCGTCATGGATTAAAATCCTGCAGGGCAAGCAAGGTCGCCTTGCTCACGCAGGTACAGGTTCAAGCCTGTTTGAAGTTCGCCAATGACCATCTGGATGATCCAGAGAAGGCATGGGAGAAGGTCATGTGGTCAGATGAGACCAAAATAGAACTTTTTGGTATCAACTCCACTCGTCGTGTTTGGAGGAAGAAGGATGAATACAACCCCAAGATCATCGTCCCGATCATGAAGCATGGGGGTGGAAACATCATACTTTGGGAATGCTCTTCTGCAAAGGGGACAGGACGACTGCACTGTATTGGAGGATAGATGGGGCCATGTTTCGTGAGATTTTGGCCAACAATCTCCTTCCCTCATTAAGGTCATTGAAGATGGGTAGTGGCTGGGTCTTCCAACATGACAACGACCCGAAACACACAGCCAGGGCAACTAAGGAGTGGCTCCGTAAGAAGCATCTCAAGGTCCTGGAGTGGCCTCGCCAGTCTCCAGACCTGAACCCAATAGAAAATCTTTGGAGGGAGCTGAAAGTCTGTGTTGCCCAGCGACAGCCCCGAAACCTGAAGGATCTGGAGAAGATCTGTATGGAGGAGTGGGCCAAAATCCCTGCTGCAGTCTGTGCAAACCTGGTTAAGAACTACAGGAAACGTCTGACCTCTGTAATTGCAAACAAAGGTTTCTGTACCAAATATGAAGTTCTGTTTTTCTATTGTATCAAATACTTATTTCATGCAATATAATGCAAATTATTTAAAATCATACAATGTGATTTGATGTTTTTTTTTTTTTTTTAGATTCTGTCTCTCACAGTTGAAGTTTACCTACGATAAAAATTACAGACCTCTCCATTCTTTTTAGATGGGAAAATGTGCAAAATTTCCAGTGTATCAAATACTTATTTTCCCCACTTTATGTAAAACGAAATGGTTACACCACAGTGGACTTACAGGTGAGGCTGTGGGGATGTCTGGAGAGTTTTTTGTTCACCAAATGCAAGGACACACCAAATTGTGTGTCGTGCCAAACTGAGGAATGTTATATTCTGTCTTTTTGGGAACCCCACTACATTCAATATTCAGTCTGATCTTCCAGCAACACATTATAGAGCAGGAGAGACTGAGTTGATCGATTATGTAGTTTTGTGGTAAAAGATTCAGTAGAACTTAAAAGTCATGTCTTTCTAGGCTTAGGAGTCCAGTAGGTGGTCCTACTTAGTGACTGACAACTATCTTTGTATGTGCACTTATACAAGGAAAGTTGCCAGTCACTGATGAGACTGCCCACTGCCTTTTCAAGCACAGAAAGAACAGATATTATAAATTAATAGTTTACAGGTTCTTCTGAAGCTTTTAACGCAAAAATGCTCAATTTTTATAGCTCTATAACATGCTGCCTGTTCAATGTTCATATTCAATGTGACAGGTTTGGTTTGATACAACATCTCAATATTAACACATTCAATTTGAGATTCACCTTTGAATTTGAATGTGATTGTCTACCATTTTTGGACGTTAAGATCTTTAAAACTCAGTCAGGCGAATTATCAACCACAATTTACCGCAAACCTACTGCCACTAACTCGCTGTTACGATGGGAAAGCCACCATCCGACTTTCCTTAAGAGGGGCATACCCTATGGTCAGTACCTGCGTCTCAAACGTAATTGTTCGCAGGCAGCTGACTTTAAAAGGGAAGCAGGCATTCTGAGACAAAAATTCCGTGAAAAGGGCTACCCTGATTTTTGGCTGAGACAGGCATATCAAAAAGCTCTAAAGAGCAATAGAACTGAACTTTTATCTAAAGATGTTCTCGTGATGGTTCCGTTGAATCAATTGCACGCCTCATAGGCACTTTTGACAAAGCGGCTCCCTTGATTCGTGAGTCATTAAACCGGCACCGGCATATCTTGAGGATGGATCCCGACCTAAGAGATCAGGTCGGTGAACATCCTTCAGTCACATATAGGCGTGGCAAAAACTTACGTGATCATCTGGTTCAAAGCCATTATGTTCCCCCAAAAAAATAAACTTGGTTGCGGAAATCTAATGGCTCATATCGCTGTGGAGACTGTTCCTTTTGTTCTTTCATGACACAGACTGCGACATTCTCAGATAAAGAAAATAAGAGATGCTTCAAGATCAATCATTTCATCAACTGCAAAACGACACATGTGGTATATATGATCAAATGCATCTGCGGCCTACAGTATATAGGCAAAACCACAAGACAACTGAGGCGTAGAATAGGAGAGCACTTGGGTGACATTCATCATTCCAGGGACACCACTGTGTCACGCCATGTCAGAATCGAACATGGGGGTGATATGAACTGTCTACGCTGGTGTGGGATTGATTGTATACCATCCTCTATCAGACGAGGCAATATTGACCAACGGTTACTCCAGAGGGAGTGTTTCTGGATATTCACTTTGAACACGGTAACCCCCTCTGGTCTAAATGAAAATCTGGATTTCAGTTGTTTTTTATAAAATTTGACAATAATTAATAGTGTGCAATTAGCGTATACAATTTCATCTTAGCATGCGCGCTTCCAAGTGTTTGTTAGTTCTTTCTGCCTTTCTTTGCTTGCTTTTTTCCCTTTTTGTTTTTTCTTTTACCTCTAGTGAGTCTAATGCACCTGCCAAAATACTGTTCTAATTAGAAGTAGTGTTGTCATCACACACATAACTTCTAGCACTGCTGGAGTCGTACATTATTGTACTTACCAGCGTTAGCCCTGGTGCGTGCGCTATTGCTCCCGTGGAAGCACTGTACTTCGGTTATGGCTTCACGGACTTCTTGCCCGTGACGTCAGTGGTTAGCATATGCGCATGCGCTATGGTTGCTATGGACGCACAAGCTTCTCGCTGGGCGTCGTGACACGGACGCTCCTGACGTCACCCGAGCGCCGTGCTTCTTGTTGCCGTCCCTCATGTTTCCTCGGCGTCTCATTCCTCCGGCCATTGCCGGGACACCTCTACAGGGTGCGAGACGCGCAGGAATCTACTGCTTGTGGATACGTAAGTTCCTTACATTCATTAGCCTGTCTTGTGCTCATGTAATTATGCTCTTCTCATATTGGGCTCTTTGTTTCATTTAGATACCTGTGCCCTTTTATGCCTTACTTACCTGTGGAATCTATACATCTCCTGTTCCTTTTGGAGGTTTGTGAGTATACCCTGAATTGGTTGAGGCTTTATTTCTGTGCTGGGCATTATTTGCTAGCCTTTTTTCCTATGGTCTCCAAGCTCTCTATCATCCCCTGAGGCGATCAATATTGGAGGATCGAAACATGTCGGGATGGGACCGATAGGTTGTTGTTTAGGGTGAGTGTTAACAGGGACAGGTTCCTGTCAGGATCGCCCTTATTGGGGCGCTATTCCTGTTGTGTGCGTCAGGCTAGGGATCTGTAGTCCTTCCCAGGGTGGAGATAGGGCTGTATTAACCCATTGGTCCCTTGGCTTCAGCGGATGAGCATCTATTTATTGTAAATATTCTATCATGTTATATTTTGTGAGGGGGTATATCCTTTGTGATTTTTAAGATTATACATTAAATGTTAAGTTTTATAGCCACTCCTCTTTATGGTTTTTGTGTTATTCTTAAAGATTACCTAAAAGTTCAGGTTGGGTTTAGGTACAAGTTTTGTGTGTAACAATCTGATCCCCATTACAGCAAATTCTATAGTTCTACTATACGTGTCACTTTGCAGCAGTTTTGGGCTGATAGTGACTTCTGATATGATACCTAGGGCAAGAGGGTTACCATCTACTGTAATTGCAGTACACGAAATTGCACTTAATCTTTCCAGGCAAAACGGATACTCTGTATTAAGTTAACTGCAGGGTCTAAAGGGCATGACAGAGAGATTCTGTCTTTGGTGTTTTTTGTACCCCTATAGCGAGCGAACTCCGTACCCCCAATGCTCTGCAGTTGACATAACACAGTTTCAGTTTATGTGGGTCCTTGCTTATGGGACTTGACATCTGCCAAACTGTATTTCTGAAACCAATGTCTTCATCAGGTCTTTATTTTTTATAGACCATGGCAACTCTACACTAAGTGACCAGTGCACTAGGTGCATTCAGATGAGAACAAGCTGTCTCCATCTTGCATCACGGGCTCTGCAAGGCATGGAAAGGATTGCTTAAAGTTTTAGATAAACTCATTATCCTGTCATCATATTTTACTATACAGATCAGAAGAGAAAAGAAAAGGTTAATGGGGAGCCCGGGGTATTTAACAAAGGTGATTTAATTACTATTTCCTACATAGCTTTTACTCTTGTACTTCTTGTATTCTCCACATACATTGGGCTGCTTCTTATCAGGTTCTACTGGGACAACTGCCCGAGGGCAAAAAAATGGAAGGTTCAAACACATTCAGAGTGCTCTTAGGTGATAAATATCCACACTCCGTCATCAAAGAGCCATTTGATCATACCCTGTCACTGCAGTAATAAAAAGGATTAATTTATTTTTCCGGACTGCCAAATCTCTCCTGTGTCCCAGGGTTGAAGTTCTGCGTGCGTGGGACTAATTATAAGTAATTACAGTCTGCATGCAAAGAATATAGATATCAGTAGTTACTTTTCCATATGCAAGTAGATTGCAAGCTCCGCGGAACAACATTAAGGGCTCATCCCCATGGCACAGGACAAATACCAGTCAGTTTATCCGACCGGTATTTGTCCGGTTTGTGTGTCGTGCACATGGCCGCAGGGGGATGGCTTTTCTTCATGATTAGCGGAGAAAAGCCCTCCCCCTTCACATTGAGATGTTCATAAACCATCCGAAAACTGGACGGAAGAATGAACATCAACAATGTTTTCCGGGCGGAAAACCCGTGCAGTGGGGACTGCTGCACGGGTTTTCCATAGAGGCCCCATGAAAAAACGGCCGCAAACTGGTGCAGCGGGGACAATACAATGTAGCAGCAGACTTTGGCCTGGCTACATTGCTCTATATCCAATTAACAGCATAAGGACAATCACATTGTGATGTATTTTGGTATTATGAGCTAATGTGGGGTGTAAAAGCTTGATTTTAGGGTTTAAGAATTGGTATCAGAAGGGCATAAAAACAATTTTAAAAGGCAAAAATCTAAAGGACCCCCTTTTATCAAAACATATACTCCCTGTATATATCATGCATATAACAGGAGCTATAGAATAACTATCCAATATAATATACAAATTGCATTTTAGTCGTAATAACATAGTTTCTGTAATACCACCTTGTGGTGGTAGTTGGTACTGCAGCTTTGTGTATGAGGTGTAATACAGTATACATCCTCACATAGATGATACATGCACATCGAAAGCAATTTATTGTAAATTACATGTATACAAGACATTGCACTATATGTGGAACCTAAAAAGTAGGTGTTTAGTATATAATAGTTGCATCCATATACTACCACCTTTCATATATACCATAACAGCTTTATATATACATTCTTTATATATACATATATTTGAGAATTGTAATTTATGCTTTTGTTTAATATCCTGCTGAAATATTCTAATAATAATACATTGCTAATCTGCAATGCCATACAGGTTTGCTTTCTTCATCTTTGTTGTCTATTCTGCTTGTCCTTGCAAATAATTCAGTAAACTGCGCGTATTGTACACATAGGCTGTATTCTGGATGTAAACCCAGATCCCCCTACACGGGCCTTATACCAACCATTATATGGATAAAGTTCTGTAGAACATCAGGGGTCGCGATGTTACATGCAGAAAAGAAGCTTAAAGGGGGGTTTTCTCACCACAATAGTTAGCTTTTAATATGTAGGGAAACGTAAATGAAGCCTATTACTAAATACATTGCTGTTTGGTTTTTTGTTTGTTCAGGAGATGAAGAAGATGTGCTCTACTGCTAGTGTACACACATTTCTCTAGGTTACCAACCACCTGTCTCTGCTCTTTCTCTTCTCTTGGATTGCTCCAAGATGCTGCCCTGACTATGATGAGTGTCATGATGTGTGCCGCAGACGTGCTCGTATCAGCGTTCCCAGTCCTGGCTTGCTCTCACCTCTCCCTGCTCCTGCTCTGCTCCCCTGCTCTCTGAAATTTAAAGGCCAGTGTACCGCTGATCTCCAAGCACCGGGCGTTGGTTCCTTTATTAGGTCACTTTCCCCTTTTTCACTTGCCAGTTTGTGTGTGTGCTTATCCTGAGAAGTTGTGCTAAGTTACATTTCCCTGTGTTTGACCCAAACTCTGGATTTTGACTTCGTTTTGCCTGCCGTCACACCCCTCTGGTACTGAGAGGACCTGTTGACGGTCAACCTGCCCCTCTTCTTAGGTGCATTCTGCAAAGTCTTTGAAGAACCCAGGCGTGCTTCCTCAGCTGCCTCATCTCTGCTTTGTCTACATTAGAGCGACTCAACAGTCAGACAATACACTGTACAGTTGGGCACACTATCCTCTGAGCTAGCCTGAAATAATGAGGCTCTCCTAGTGGCCTTCTGAGAGGGTCTCACATGAAGAATTAAGGATGAACCTCCTTGGATGAATATCCTTGGATGAACTTATTCATCTTGCCACCAGAATAGACAGGGAGGCAACTGGAACTCCGCAGGCAACATGAATCCTACTGGCCCTGCCAAGTTCCTCAACTTGCACCAGTATTTCCAAACTTCTACTGCCTCCACCAATGGTTCCTCGAGACAAGCCCATGCAAGTGGAGAGAGCCCACTTGTCAGAGGAAGAACATGCTAGCACACGCCACCAGAATCTTTGCCTGTATTGCAGCAGTCCTGTACACTTCCTGAAGGACTGTCCGGTGTGTCCATGAAACTTCAGCGCCTAGACTTTGTGAGAGAGGCGATCCTAGGTGAAGATGCTACCTCTCCATGCCTGACCATGCTGGTCTCACTCAGTTCCCCTTACGGTGTCACATTTCAAGTTGCAGCCTTTTTGGTTCTGGATCTGCTGGAAATTTTATTAATTCTTCATTGATCTCTAGATTTTGTCTTCCAGTAATTTGTCCTCTAATAAACCTCTGATAATCTCTTCCATTAATAGAGAATGCCTAAAGGACTCTATCCAGTTCCATACTGAACCTCTGACGCTTCAGGTTGTAGCATCTCATAAGGAGAAGATCTTGTTTCATGTGATTCCGCATTAGCTGGGGTAACCGTGCCACTCCCGATGTCTCATACCACTTTGCCGGGTGCAAACCTTATCTCCACCGACACCCTCGACTCCACTTCCGACCTCGTATCAGAAATTGTCTTCAGTGAGAAGCAAGCAGAGACGCTTCTGCCACATCGGACTTATGGCATGACGCCTTGTCACGGAAGAATGTATTCTCAGTCTGTGCTCGAAACCTAGGCCCACATTAAAGAAAATGTCCGCAAATCATCCTCTCCTGTCGGTGTTGGGTTTTTCTTCGTTGAAAAGAAGGATGGTTCTCTTCACCCCTGTATTGATTATCGGGGGTTAAACAAGATCACCATCAAGAACCGGTATCGGTTACTCCTGATCTCCAAGCTTTTTGATTGATTAAATGGGGCAAGGACTTTCACCAAACTTGACATGCAAGGAGTCTATAATCTATGCAATGCTCCAGCCGGCTTCCAGGACTTTGTCATTGAGATCTTCCGAAACCTCTTATACATCTGTGTCTTTGTCCATCTTAAGTCTCATTGTAACCATTTGTGGCTAGTTCTAAGACACCTACAGTACCAATCACGTACACACCAGTCACCTCTATGCCAAACTCAAAAAATGCGCATTAGAACAGACCAGTCCACCCTTCCTCGGGTATATCATCTCGGATAAGGGTCTGCATGTGGATCCTGCTAAATTGGCTGCTGTTGGACTTCTGGTTATTCAATGCTTCCTGGGGTTTGCGAATTACTATTGTCAATTTATTCCCCACTCCTTCACCTTGGCAGCACCCATAGTGGCTCTTGCCAAGAAAAACTGTAACCCTAAACTCTGGTCGCCTGAAGCAGTAAAAGCCTTTGCCCGTCTTAACGCTGTATTTGCCACAGTACTAGTTCTAACTCGTCTGGATCAAGAAAAACCCTTTTACTTAGAAGTGGACGCCTTATCGGTGGGAACTGGAGATGTTGTTGCCCAGCCCACTCTCACCTGCTCCTGCTTCACTCCCCTGCTGTCTCCGTGGTCTGCGTGTGCTGGTTCTCTAAAATTTAAATGGCCAGCGCACCGCTGATATCTAGTCACCGGGTGCTAGTTCCTTTATTAGGTCACTACCCCCTAGTCCACTTGCCAATTTGTTTGTGTGCTTATCCTAAGAGTTTGTTCTACATTACGCTTCCCTGTGTTTGACCAGAGCTCTGTACTTTGATTTCATTTTGCTTGCCACATGTCCTGACCTTATTGCCAAGCTACACCCCAGCTGTCACTCCGAGTGGTCACGTCAGGGGTAGCGACCTAGAAGTCTCCGTAGCAAGTTTTTTTTTTGCCTTTACGGTGGGTGCTGGTGTAGAATGGGGGGTGCTCGCCATAAGGTCTGCTACTTCTGAACGTTACTCCGTTACTTCCGTTACTGCTACAATCACTGATTGACAACAGTGGTCACATGCCGCTACTTAGAACATGGTTTAGAGCTGCTCCCTTCTGAATGGTGATGTAAAAGAGTGGCTTGTGACCACTGCAGCTAGGATTAAGGACTGCAGTTTTTATTTTTTTCATTTGGCCCCAGGTGCATAATATTATTTTTTAGGACTTGGACAACCCCTTTAAACAAAGGAGATTTCCAGCGTCCAAAGGCATCACATCTTCTTTAAGTATACCTTTATTTATAATGTGCCATGCCGCTGAAACACAAAAGCATGGGATGCATTGTAATGGACATGATGGTTTTATTGAGGTTTTTTATGGTTTTGCAATACAAATTAATTTTTATAATAAGCTTTCTTGCCTTTGGATGCTGGATCTCTCCTTTCTATCAACTGTAACATGCTCAACACAATTGTGAGAACGTGGACTAAGGCCGATTTTAGAGTGTTGTAAAAAGGTCTTATATTTCATATTATGGCCCACAGACATGTGGTTCTACTAAACTGCTCTTTGATCTATGTAGGCTCTATGGTGATCTAAATATGAGTATGTCTGAGTAGGAACTCTAGGGGTGCACTTCCAGCTATATGCAATATCAAAGTCTGTCTGTCTGATATCTTCCTTAGCCATCACGCACAAGGCAGTATACATTACAGAGGAACAGAAATGTTGGTTTCTTTGTACAAAATTGGGAGGCACGTAGAAAGGTACAGAAATGCCTCATTGCCCTTATATGGTGGCATACAACAAAGAGATGTAATATGGCTATGTGTATGATTCCTAAGTATGCATCAGGTTGACACCAGAGACACCCAAAAACAGTCATGAGCTGAGTTAAGAGCAGGAGGGGCATATCCAGACACTGTATGTATTACTCCCACACCACAGAGGTCAAAACACTCTCGGTATGAATACCCCCCACTGTTTTTTATGCCTGTCAGAGGTGGCTTCACACACAGCATTTTTGGAACAAAGCCACTGCAGTTTTTAGAATTTTATGTGTTTTATTTAGAAACACATAAAGAAAAAAGTATACAGCAACATAGTAATATCAGTAAGGCGTGAACTTGCAATACAGTGGTTTAAACAGTAGTTTCACAATATGCCAAAAAACAAATTGCATGAAATGATTATAATGCACTTATGGATCACAAACAAAAGTTATTAGTATACAAACTACAAATAGTATAAACAAGTAAAAAATCTAGTTTGCTATGAGTGAGGAGTATAATCATATGGCCTCTGAACTTAAGTTGATGTTGGTGGTCCCAATTAAAATAAGATATACAGGCAGTCCCCGACTTACGTCGTTCCAACTTACGTCTGTCTCCTAGTTACGAACAGGGACTATCGACGCAAGTCTGGCACTGCCACTTCAGCTGTACGCGACTCCTCTGGGAGTCACGTACAGCTGAAGACCGAGTAGCTGACAGCGTTCGGGCGCTGCTGTGGCCTGGGCGCTGTCGGCGATCTTCGCAGCTGTATGCGACTCTCTGCCATGCCCCGGCATCGGCGGGGATCGCTTCGGCTGTATGCGACTCCTCCCGGAGCGCATACAGTGGTAGACTCTACTGCGGAGCAGAGAGCGAGCGCTCCCTGCTCCACAATAGAACTCCGGAAGACCGTAGACCTGCGACCTTCCGGAGTCTCCGGCACAGGCGATGTCATCGCGCCGCCTGCGCGGCCTGATGACATCACTGGCCTGTGCCAGGAGATGGACCGCAAGGTAAGCCTTGGAGCAGCGGGGGAGTGAGGTGAGTATTTTTTTTTTTATATATATAAGCCCTGTCTGTACCTGCCTATGAGGGGACCTATACCTGCCTATACGTGCTATGGGGGACATATACCTGCCTATACCTGCTAAGGGGGACATATACCTGCCTATACCTGCCTATGGGGGACATATACCTGCCTATTACCTGCCTATGGGGGACATACACCTGCCTATACCTGCTATGGGGACATATACCTGCCTATTACCTGCCATGGGGGACATAAACCTGCTTATTACCTTCCTACGGGGGACATATACCTGCCTATGGGGGACATATACCTGCCTATTCGGGACATACACCTGCTATGGGGGAGATATACCTGCCTATACCTGCTATGGGAGATATATACCTGCCTATAATTACACACCATACATGTACTAAACATATTGGTTCCGATTTACATACAAATTCAACTTAAGAACGAACCTACAGTCCTTAACCCGTATGTAACCCGTGGACTGCCTGTACTCCACCTTTCGGCCACAAACCTGACCAATGAAACATACACAGCAACATCACATTCACACAGGGAGAGAAAAAAAAGGAGGGGGGAGGGGGTAGGTATAGAAGTGGGAAGAGGAGAAAGAGGAGAGGGATTGGAGGTTTCCAGACCTTGCCAATATTCGCAAAGTTAATGCATAGCCTAAATGGTGGGAGAGCGGAAAGCAGTTGTGTTTTTAAATTGGAGCCAAGGTTTCCACGTCCTGGCCAGCAACTGGGCCTGTTCTTCTGTAGTAGCTAGGAGTTCCGCTATATGGTAAGTATGTGTCACCTCAGTTAACCATTCCTCAAGTGAGGGAGGCTCCGGGGACTCCCAGTGTCTGGGAATAACAGTCTTGGCTGCCTGCAATAGATGTCTATGAAGGGACTTCTTATAACCCGGAGCCCCCATGTCAAACATGAATAACAAAGCTTCTTCAGGAGTCCTTGGAATAGATAATCCCGAGAACTCCTTAAGGGAATAATATATAGCATTCCAAAAACCTTGCAGGGCGGCACATTCCCATCAAATATGTAGCTTTGTTCCTCTGGCCGACCCACAACACCAGCACACCTCAGGAACCAATGGATACCATTTATGGAGCACCTGGGGAACCCTGTAATTTTAAAACTGGTCTCCTGGGCTTTTGTTGCTACAATCGCTCTATAGGTAAGACTAAAACATCTATGCCACTGTGGAAGAGTAAAATGCTAAGTTCCTCTTCTCAGGCCGCATAATAGGCAGGGAGGTCAGATCGGTCTGCAGTGGAAAGTTCATTATACAAGGCGGAAATGGAATGCCTTGGAGGCGAATGTTGAAGACACATTTGTTCAAACCTAGTAAGAGGTTTCTGGGTGTTGAGAGTACTGCCAAAGGAAGAAAGGAAGTGTCTCAGTTGGATATATTAAAATTTGAAGGATTTATGCGCAATGGGCTCGATGGATAGCATGGAAAGCGGAGTGGGTCTACCACCTACCATCACCTGGTTAAGGCGTAGGGGGGGCTAACTTGGAACTCCCAAGAAATGAATGTGGTCCACTGCCGGTAGAAAGTCAGGTTTGTTGGAGATTGGCATGAGGGGCCCTGACCTGTCAATTAGGTTATGATATATTTTATGTGTGCTAATCGAAGCTAATGTATGTCGGACAGAAAAGGAAAAATAACATTTTTTCATGAGGTGGACGCTCCAGTCCCAGGGGAGCGATGCAAGAAATAATGGAGACACATCGCCACTGCAGTTTTTTATGTAGATTCAAAAGGAATAGATAATATAAAGGACCGACTTACAAGTTTCCTTCCTGCTGGATCCTTTTTTGGCTTTGGCTCAAAAACTGCATCAAATTAGCCGTACATTAAGATCATAAACAGGGACAGTGATGGGGAGATGAATCCTAAAACAACCAGTAATTAATCTACTATATTTATTTCCTGGTAATTGACATAGGCCAAAAAAATACATAAAAATACCCTTAATTGCAATAAATAGAACAGCACTTTTCTCTTTTTCCCCTCAATTTGTCTCTTTAAAATTCAGTGCAAAAAAAGGCTCATTAAATATGCAAATCTAGAATTTAGACCATAATTGACTCCATGTAAACTGGCGCCAATTAAACATGAAAAGATGTCATTTGCAGAGAGCCATGAGTTCAGTTGGTATTACATGTGAAATGCAATTTTCTGCTGTCTTTGATTTATCGCTGTTAGAAGCATTGTTCAAAGGAGCATGTTATATTTCAATAGAGAAATATTGTTTATTCATTAATATTTTAAACCCAGTTTATTGCTGTGCCCGCCTCTCACTGCATAAAAACTTCACATTTAAAAACATGAATTAATGAACGCATTTGAGAAGTGTAAGGAGATATCATAACCTCTCATTTTTCATCTTGAAGCCGCAGGCAAAAGTATTTTTATTATTATTGAGTTTTCCCCCCTCGTATTCTGCTGTACCTTTAAATAAAGCCAAGATGGCATATGAAATGTTTTTGACACGTCGAACTGATCCAAAACTGGTTGCAAATTAGACCTGGATTTGTGGGATAGAAGTGTAGGTGCAGGCCCAATATGGCAGAACTGGATTATTCTGGGATACATAGAATTAGGAGGATAATAGACTGTGTTATATTCGATTTCCAACTACAAATACTTGAAGGCTGCATGTATAGATCGTATTAGGTCTGTGTCACTTGGATCCCGACACAGGGGTGTAACTAGAATTCATAAAACCTCATAGAAAATGGAAGATTGGGCCCCACCACCTATTGACAATAAACTGAAACAGCAGCATAAGTAGCAGTAATTAAAGCTATAAATTATACCACCATATAGTAGTGCTGGAGAACAGAAAGCCACAAATGACTTGTTCCCTACAAAAAGGAACAATGTTTTTGAACTTGAGTGGGCCCCCACAACCTCCAGGCCCCATAGCAGTCGCTATGGCCTCTATGGCTATAGTTAAACCCATGATCCCTTATATGGTCTCATTCTGGAAAGTGAAGCACATAGGCCATACATATACTCAATATGGAACCGCACAGGCTCCTATGGACTCTGAACATACAGAGATATTCTCCCATAGAAGCAGCACCATAAAACATTCTACAATTCTTACCCTGTCAGACTTATATACAAGGTTTGCCTTAAAGGGGTTGTCTCACTACAAAGAATAGCTTTCAAAATGTAGGGAACACTAAATGAAGACATTTTCCAAATATATTGCTTTGTTCATCTTTTTTTGTTAAGAAGCTACAAATGATTTTATCACCTTCCTGGTTCTATTTGGTTACCCAGGGGGACGACCTTTACTCCTTTTCCCCTGTGTTTTTTTCTATGTGATAGCGGGGAGTGATGTCATCAACGGGGGCCCTGCACCCAGAGTGAGACCATGTGTGTTATCGAACTTTCAGACAAAAGCAGTAATTAGTACTTTTATTTGATAAATCTCCTCCCTGCTTTTCAGAGAAGCTTCTAAGCTAATCTAAACTAATTAGCAGACTGAAAACATGGAGTTGAATACACAAAGGAATGCACAAAGCTCATAGTAATTACAGACGTTCCCCGGAAGTGACGGATGCATCTATGAAATCTGAGGGGAGACAACCCTTTTTCCAAAGGCTATGTTCAACAATTAAACCCCGCGTTTCCCGTGGCCCGGGGGGGGGAGCGGGGGGGGGGCCTTTCCCCGGCCCAACCCAAAAAGGGCCGTAATGAAAAAAAAAAACTGTAAATTTTCCCCCCCCTCGCTTTCGCCGTGGGGGAGAGGAAAAATCCAAGTTCTCATGAGAACTGGGGATTCCCGAATGAGGGGCCTTTTCACCCGTATTTGCGACTTCGGCGCGTAATTACGGACCAAATACGGCCATTTTAACCCTTGTGAACATGGCCTAACAACATGATGTATTAGGGCTCTTTCCCCTATACAATTCCCAAAAAGGGTATGGAGCTGTGATATGGTGCGTATAGAAGTCATTGGGGCTATACTATACCACTATCTGCCTCTGATTTGATGGTTTTTCTGTCAGATTTAATATGAATTCATTTTATGGCGTGCTCCATTGAACTTCATATTGAGGATATATTCTCTCCTAGAAGTACTGATCTAAAATATAGTGCATTACAAGTGTCAGGGAATGAACCAGACCCAGAAGTTTTTCGCATAGTTTTTTGGGGGGTTTTTTTATTACTTTATATTAGGGTTGTTCACAAAGTTTTTATTTTTTTTTAGATCCTTTTTGGGAGTGAAAAAGGGATCCGGGAAAACGGATCCGAAAAATGCAACAGTTGACATTTTTTTGGATCCCCTATTGTATGCTTTTGACTTCGTTTTTACGGATCCCCTTTGGAAAGCGTTGATATTTTCTTTCGCCTCACCCTTCACCCTGCGCCTCACCCATTGCTCCCTGCCCGGCTCACCCTTCTCTCCCGCGCCTCACCCATTCGTCTCCCTGCCTGCGCCTACCCCTTCATCTCCCTGCCCCGCCTCACCCTTATCTCCTGCTGGCCCCCACCCATTTTTTCCCTGCCTGCGCCTCACCCCTTCCTCCCGCCTCGCCTCACCCATTCAATCCCTGCTGGCCCCACCCTTCTCTCCCTGCCTGCGCCTCACTCATTTTTCCCTGGGCCCCCACCCATTCCTTTCCCCCCCTGCGCCTCACCTTTTTCCCTGCCTGCGCCCACCCCTTTTCTCCCTGGCCTCACCCTTTTTTCTCCCTGCCGCGCCTCACCCATTCTTCCTGTGCGCCTCCCCTTTTTAAACCCTGCCCTCACCCATTCTCTCCCTGCCCGCGCCTCACCCATTCTCTCCCTGCCTGCCCCACCCTTTCCCCTGCCCGCGCCTACCATTCTCTCCTGGGCCTCACCCATTCTCTCCTGCGCCTCACCATTCATCTCCTGCCCTTTCCTCACCCCTTTACCCTGCCTGCGCCTCAACCTTTCCCCTATCCCCTTTCCTGCCCTCCCATTCATTTCCCTGCCTGCGCCTACCATTCGTCTCCCCGCCCGCGCCCCCACCCATTCGTTTCCCTGCCTGGCCTCACCCATTGTTCCCTGCCGGCCTCACCCTTCTTCCCCGCCCGCGCCTCACCCATTTTCTCCCCGTTGGCCCACCCCCTTTGTCTCCCTGCCTGGCCTCCCCCATTGTTCCCGCCTGCCCCTCACCACTTCCCTGCCGCGCCCCAAAACCCATTTCTCCTGCCTGCGCCCACCCTTTGTCTCCCGCCTGCCCTCACCCATTTTTCCCTGCCCCGCGCCTCACCCATTCATCTCCTGCTGCGCCCACCCCCTTATCTCCCCGCCCGCGCCCTCACCCATTCTTCCGCCCGGCCTACCCATTCATCTCCCCGCCTGGCCTCAGCCATTCATCTCCCTGCCCCGCCCCCACCCATTCATCTTCTGCCTGCCCCCACCCCTTCCCTCCCTGCTGCGCCTCACCCATTTCATCTCCTGCCTGCACCCCCACCCCTTTATCTCCTGCGCCCCCACCCATTCTCTCCCTGCCTCGCCTACCCCTTTTCCCCCTGCCCTCAAACCCCTTCATCTCCCTGCCTGCGCCCACCCATTATTCCGCCTGCCCTCACCCATTCATCCCTGCCTGCGCTCACCCCTTCATCCCCTGCCTGCGCCTACCCATTTCCCCGCCGCGCCTCCCCATCATCTCCCTGTCGCGCCTAAACCATTCATCCCTCCCTGGGGGCATGCCGAGCCCATTGCGGCCGCCCCCGACCCCACAGCGGCCGCACAGTCGAGGCCCTCACGGCCGCCGCCGAGCCCTAAGCGGCCCCCGCACGCCCGAAGCCATCAGCGGCCCGCAAGCCGAGCCCTCAGCAGCCCGCCCAAGCCCCCATCCGGCGCCAAGCCGGCTGGCCCAGCCCATTCATCTCACCTCCCATCCCTGGCACCTCACTCCCAGCCCCCCATAAAAGCCATTCATCTCCCTGCAGCACCTCATCACCCATCCATCCATCCATCCATCCAACAAGCCCTTAAGCATGTTTTTACTGAATTTTGTTGTGGGTTCGGTTTAGACTTTAAAGGGGTTGTCTCGCTACAATGATTGGGTTTTCATTAAAAGATTTTAAAAAAAAAGCAGCTTTGCAATAATGTTCATTCAAATGCCCTACTGATTTTGAATTACCCCTGTTGAGGGTACATCAGCTTCTAAAATTTGTTTTAGCAGCTGCCCTGTTGTCCTTATCTTACTGGCTGTCAGGTTGTATGACTCATCACCTTTGAAGAGGTCAGAGCAGAGAGCCCCTCCCTCCAGAATGCTTTGTAGTGGAGGGGGGGGGGGGTTCGGGGCTTTGTTTCTGGCTTCCTGGATTAACCCTGTGGTGCCGGGTTTCCTCTGCTCTACACAGTAGTGTGACAGCAGTGCCCCTGTTGTTACTTAATCTGTGTGTTGTGGAAACTGTGATTTAAAAATACATACGTCAGGCTGTAAATATTCATGTTTGCTGTCTAGGACAATGTACACTTCCCAGCCCCCCTGTGTCTGTTCTGACAGGGTTTGTTGTTGCTGGGTGTGGAGATTGTAAGTAAGCGGGGGGTATAGGAACATTGCTCCCTTGCTATTGCATAAAATTAGATCCCTAGATCAGCCCTCTCCTGCAAAGACCTAGGAGGCCAAAACAAGGGTTTAACTCGGGCGAAAACCCCCCCCTCCCCCTTGCTGTATAAAAGTTGGGGGAGCTCCCTGTGTGCTGAGGGAGGGGGGGAAAAGAGGGAGGAAGAGACAGCCCAAAGAAGCACGCCCCTAAATTTCAACTTCGGTCATGACAGGTGAAAGCTTGAAGGGACAAACCTTTAGCCCGTGCCTGTAGGGAATGAGCGCCCGGGTTTTGGTGGGGCCATAGTTCCCTGCTTTACAATGTGGTGGGAATGCTTCCTGTCGGCCATTTTACTTTAGGTACCCTCTTTGTGGGGTGTAAGTCATTTGCCTAGTAACCTTGTCCACATCATAGGAAGCAGTTGGGGAAGTAGGGTAGTCCCATACTATTAATGTATGCCTACTATTGGTGTAATTATAGGGCTGCTATTTAGTGCTGACATGTCTGAGCACTAGTTAAGCTGCAGGGAGGGAGGATGGTGAAATAGAAGGGACTGTGGTGTTTGGCTTGGACAGCAGGTGGTTTGGGTAAAGACTGTGCTAAAGGAAAGGCTGACACCCCCCACTAAGCTTCACACTACATTAGCAGATATCTAGAGCCAGTTTATTTTAAGGCCCGGGTAGTCTCCTGGAAGACACCCTCTGTGAAGCTGATAAGTGCAGTAAGAGAGACAAAGTGCAAAAGCGTTCGCCTCTCCAAAAACATCAGCGTGCAGGGACTGTTCTGGTCACCACTTGTTTTTCTTTTGTAAGATCAGACTTTGTGGTGAACATTTCTAAGTGGTGTCCAATCCAGTAAAAGAACCTCACCTTGTGAACTATTGGGCCAAACCTGAGGGTTCAATATAGGAGATGGACAGTAGCCAAGGGGTTTTCCTAGGCGGAGTTGAGCCCGTTTTCCTGATGCGTACGGAGGGGATATTGCTAGGAAGAATCCCCTTTGTTTGGGAAATTAAAAGGGTTTTTTTAAATTAATCAATTTTTCTTACCTCGTTTCCTCAGGTCTGTACTTAGGACAGTGCTAGCGCTATCGTAGACTCCAAAAAGTTCTGTAATTATAGCGACCTGAGGAGCTGATGCAGCCCACACAAGAGGGGATATCTAGGAATAGGTAGGACTCTGCTAATGGACATATATTGCAAAGTCTCTTGTTTTCGCAAGATCTTTTACATAGAAAGCAATTCTTGTAGTGAGACAACCCCTTTAAAGAAACTACCAGTTTATTCTGTGACCACCAGAACTTTATATAATAAGCAAAGGAGTTAGGATAAGATATGTGACCTGTATTTGAATGGGGTAATTTTGCTACTCCTGCCCCTATAGTTTCTTGGGTCAGCAACTGGATTTATACCCATTTACTACTGCCATCACACAAGCATTGTGCACTCAGTTTTGCCTATTGTAAAACAAATAGATGGGGTTAATCTGATGCACAGTGGCGCACAGTAGTGCAATCACTAAGATTACAATGTGGTAGGCAGGCGCACTGCCACCAGGGTCAAACCACTTTCAGATGGCTGTAATACAACTACAGCATAGTGTCCATATTATGCCCACAAGACCCAGACGTCTCTCATTCATAATGAACCTAAATCACTGTAAAGGCCTATACTGATTTCATTGCAGAAGAATTGCTGTGCGTTAGCCATTGTACTGCTGCAATTCAGAGCCGGTATTCAGGAGGAAACACCGAGCAATGGCTGAAGTAACCTTTATGTCCAATGATTTTTGATCAGTGGTTTGCAAAATTGTTGCAGGAGAACGGATGAGCCTATTTATCTGGTGCTTCCAACCATTATCATTCTAAGGGTCAGCTGTTGCCACCATGAGCTGGGCAGTGAAAGCTATTGTTACTAATCTAATCTGTATGATCTGAATGTGCTGTCTTTTAATGTCTCCCCTACATTAAATATAAATATACATATATACACATAAAACCCCAACACACCTGAGAATCCATTAAATGAACCACCACTAATACCTGGAGTAACTACCATGTGCCGCACAGACAAACGAAGGCTGAGAGTGTACTAAGGTCCGGTGGGTTTGTCACAGGTATCGGGAAAACCACTTGATGGCATCTTACTGGGGGGGTTTTGGGGAGGATCCCGGGAACACGACAATCGAGGCGATCCCACAGATGCTGGGTTGATTGGGTTCAAATCTGGGGAATGAGGGGGCAGAGTAGTACTTGAAAGTTTAGGCCAATCTCTTCCTACTCATGTTAGACATTTTACCCCAAACATGCACTTTATTTTGTGGAAGATCCATTCACCCGTAAAGACAATGGGTTTATGGGTGTAAATGATTTGCAGGGATGGAGTCAAACCCAGATCAGCTGAGAATGCCTTCCACATGGATTAGTGGCCCAGAGCATAACGCTGCCACCACCAACTTGTGTTCTTCCAGCAATGGTTGCAGGGTGCTCGTTCTATGATGTTTCTTGTTTGACACACCAACATCTATCTATTCGATTAAGCAGAAAATGTGACTCATCAGTTAAGAAAAATCTTTTGCCGATCAGCAAAGGTCCAAATGTCTGGTTGCCCCCTGGTTCATTTTTATGCTTTGTGGCTCCACTGCCCTAATGCACCTTTGTAGCTGATGTTCATATCTTGCATTAATTGCACATGGTGCTCTACAGTTTCCATGGAGCTTATTCTTAGTGGTTCCATTTGTCCACTCTCAATATACTTTCTTCACAGCAGCACACAGACAGTTGACAACCCGTTTAGTTTCAGACACACTGCACAACCTTGGCCTAAAAGCCAATCATCATCCCTTTATTCAACTCTTTGGAATCCCATTTATCTATGAAGAATGAGGAATTTTGTGCAACGGCCTATCTCCTTTATATACCCCCCAAAGCTAGTTTTTGTGACTGATTTCCCCTTTTGAGTAGGTACTGCCAATGTTGAAAGTAGAAATTGGTCATAATAATGTGACTCAAGTGTGTGCGTATATAGATCCCCAAACGAAGCATTGAGGTGAAACACGCGTCGGGAGTGGCTGTGGGCAACAAGCAATGTAAATGAATTATTTATGGCACTTGCACTTCATTCATGTATTTATTGTATTTTTTGCTTCATATAATTTTGGGGAGTAGTGCATGAATCACCCCTGGATTGGCTGTATTTGATGCGTTTCACTTTTTCTTTTGCTGTAAGCACTAATCGGTTTATTAATATGAGATGCACTTATTTGATTTTTCATTTACTTCTGTCATTGATATTGTGTCCCGTCCCCCCTTTTTTTTTCCAGTAGTACTTCTATCATTTTGTTTTTTTATTTATTGAAATAAAATAATTTTTGGAAAATTTTTAAAATGTAGTTACGTTTTCAATATATATTTTTATATATATATTATATTTATATTTATAAATATATATATAAATATAAAATTGGTTGGTCTAGGACTTTTTAATAACATAAAATCTGGGGTTTTTTAGCACTTCTTTCTTTTTAGGTAATATACACACCATACATTTTAAAAAATTTATATATTTATATATTATATATTTAAAATTTTTTATATACAACACACACACACAACCTACAGAAAATATATTATAAAATATATATATTTATTAAAGGATTTTTTTTTACCCCATAAATTTTTTAGGGACAAGAAAATCTAAAAACAATTTCCCCGGTGTCATTAATGGGTTACCACCATCCGAGCCCAATTTCCCCCTTTGCAGTTGCTTTTTGTGGTCAATTTAGGGAACGTTCTTGCTTTAGAGGGGAGAAAGGGGATAGATGTTGACATCCAGAATAAAGCTGAATATATTTTAAACAAAAAGAAATGATGCAGTAATAGCTTTGGATCCTTGAGTTAGCAGAGCAGACCAAGCTTTGCATCTAGAATAGAGAGAGAGATCACAAGCAATATACACATAATACCATATTGCACCCGGATAAAAATCGGCCTGTATGGGGCCGGAGATCGGGAAAAAGAAGGGGGTTAATAAATAAAAGGGGCCCGTCAGCCCACGATTGGGGCCCGAGAAGATTAAGTCTTTAGAGGGTTAACCTGATTTTCTTGCATGACTGTGCAAGCAATGCAGCTCTTTGAGTCGATGATGCCGACTATGAATACAATGTATTTTAGTTTTTAACACAGGTTGGTTACAGTTCCCGTATAAAAAAAAAAGACACAAAATCACATTTTCTTAGTCCCTTGTTACTATTAAGTATGTGATCAGCTGAACATAAGGGTGCTTTCACACGGTGCGTTTTTGACGTGTTTTTTGACACGTTTTTTGTGCAGCAATGTACAGCATTAATTGCTGTGCCTTCATGCACAAAAAATGTGTCAAAAACACACCGTGTGAAAGCATCCTAAAGCAGGAATTGAGCCTGAACTTTCAATATTGGAATATGTCTGGCTCTGTACAATTCCCACTTCCAAATTTGCACCAGTTGCAAAACTACAACCCCCAGCAAAGCCAGAAATGGATCCAGCAAGAAGGAGAAGCATAAAACCTTCCTTTTCAAAAGAAATTCATGTTGAATACATTTTTCATGCTTTTTTGTATTCTTTTCAAAATAATATGTATAGGTACTTGTTTTTAGGTGTGTTTTTTTCTAGTGCATTTTTCCCATAACATATCATATAATCCATCGTCATCTCAGAATTTGTATTGTTGAAAAAAGTTACAAAAAAAGCTTTAAAAAAACAGACATGCTAAAAAACAAAAAAAACAATGGTGGTCTACAGGGGTGGGGTGCGCTACACACCGTCTGAACAAATGACTACAGAATGGAGTGTTTGGAAATAAAATGTCACCAAATGCCAAAAAAAAGGCAATATAGTAGTCAGGCATTTTACATTGTTCTAGTGATTTCCTGCTAATATGTGGCTGTGGCAGTCTATGCACAAAAATGATAAAATAATTATAGTAGCGTCACAAGTTTTGATTGGTGGGGATCTAGGTGTTGAGACCCCCACAATTAGCTAAACTGAAGAGGCAGAAGCGCTAAGTCGGGAGCAAGAGCCAAGCAAGTGGTGTACAGATTTCAAGAAAGTCCATGTTTGGTAGCCCCAATAAAGTCAAGTTGCAATACCACACACAACCTGGGGACAGGTGTGGCACTGTTTTGAAGAAAGCAGCCATTTTTCTTTCTAACCCTGCACAATCCTTTTGAAACAGGACCAGAACAATGAGTAGGCAGAGGTAGGTGATAGCCTAGGACCCCTACCTCTTCCTGTCACTAAGAGGGCGAAAGGACTTATGGAGCCTAATGGAATCTCACAGGCCTCCCATCTTACTGTCCCTATTACACTCTGTAATAGGAGAGCTGTAAGTAAACACTGTTCTGCTATGCAATACTAGTGGTCAAGTAACCTATGGGGGGACTAAAATTACAAGTAAAACAAGTTGAAAAAAAATGTCAAAACTTCAGAACACCCACTTTCTCTGTTTTGCATATGAAAAAAAGAAAAACAATAAAAAATGTAAACATAATTGGCATTGGCAAGTAACATCTTTTCTAATAGTATTTAACTTTATATATTCCCACAGAGGTAATGGCATTAAAAAAATACCCAGTGCCAAAATTTCAGGGTTTTTTTTCATCACTTTGTCTCACGAAAAAATTTGAATAAAAAGTGATCAAAAGGTCACAGATATCCAAAAATGATAACAATTAAAAACCTCACTTCAGTCCACAAGTAAACAAGCCCCCACAGATGCCTGGAAAAATAAAAAAAATATTGGAAAATATTGCTGCAAAGAAAATAAGAATTTATTTATTAGAATCGTACTAACCTGCAGAAAATAATGTAATTTATACCACACCTCCACAGTCTTCGCACATAGACTAAGACTTTGTATAGTCGAAACGCGTCGTGCGTGGTAGCTGCACTATGCAGTGTATATATCCTTCTGGCTCAAATGTGCCATAATATTTTAAACTAAATGGAATAAAAGTGTTTATTTTTTGTAATAGAAAGCTGGAGCCATGGTTAATATCTGTCTGAGGGCGTTGTAAGGGGCTGGAATACTAAAAAGGGGCCTTGAGTGACTACCTTCCAAAGGAATTATCACCACCCATTTAAAAATACCTTTTCCTGGCCTTGCTTCGGAATGCTAATGTTGTGAAATGCTCCTCACATTAGAATAACAAGCACAACCCCGTTTCCATGCACATTATATTTGGCATAGGGGCAGATTGTGTTTGTCCGCATTTTAAAGCGTTGTACCTGCAGGTTTGTTGTGTACAATTAATTGATGCATATAATGAATAGAGGAAACTAGGACCTGATTTTGTTGCGGGACAGAAAGATTTGCAGGTTCTACGGAAATTTGGATAGTAAAAATGAGATAAACCAGAATATTCCAGAAATCTTGTGAGGGTGAAGTTTCCGGAATAAGGCTTGTATATTAATATGACGTGAAAGCGTAAGTGTGGCAGCAAGCCATGAAGGGGGCCTGGGTGGTGAACGGCTTTAATGAGATTCCTGAAGAAGAGAAAGCGGAACAGGGATTTTAAAATGCCGTATAAGCGATTAACCTTTCCATTTATCTATGAAGGATTAATAACGTGGATATAAACTGTACAAGTCTCAGCGACGACTGGAGAGAAAGCTGGAGAGTTTTTCTAAAAGAATATTTTGATATTGGCAACAATAAAATGATAACCTTTAGATGTCGAGGACCAAGATGATGATATCAACACGGTGAGGTCATTAGTAATACATCTCTCTCACTCCTTCTATATCATACAGAAAATCCATGAATGCAACAACAGGCACCCAAAGATGGATCAAAAGTGGATCATGTTGTTGGACCTTGTCTGGCGATTGAGGTTCATCCCTTCCTGGCTCTTGTTCCAGTGCGTTATTGTTGTCTATGGTATTCTGAACCTGATCTCACTCCTGCCTTCTCCCTCCCTAATACCTCTAGCTTTTTTAGGTTCCTAAATTCGTTTTTTGTTGTCTTGCTTGTATAGTCTAATTCAAATGATCGTGCAATCTGACCTGCCTCCTTTTCTCCTCGTTATGGTACCTGTATTTCTAAACCTGGCTCCTGTTCCTGTGCGTTACTGTTTTCTATGGTGTAGATCATGAATCGGCCCCTGCCTTTTCCATCAAATGGTCTAGCTCGTACATCTAGTTCCAAGACTGTCATTACTGTTGTCCATGGTGTTGATCCTGAACCTGACTTTGCTCAATACTCTCTTCTTCCAGTGGTTTACCTGGTACCTGTAGTTCTAATTGAGGCTCTGATCTAGGGGTCTATTGCCGCCTATGTTCCCATCTCAATCTCTGGCCTATGTCATTCTCTGGCTTCTTTTGGTGATGACTTGTGCCTCAGTGCTGACTAGGCTATATCTGCATCAGCACTTTTTTTGTCAGTCCATGATTAGTCTAGGGATTACATCTTGGAGATTCTCCTACAGTACAGGTGTCAAACTGGCGGCCCTCCAGCTGTTGGGAAACTACAACTCCCATCATGCATTTGTATAATCTATAACAGTGGGCATGATGGGAGTTGTAGTTTCCCAACAGCTGGAGGGCCGCCAGTTTGACACCCCCGTCCTACAGCAAAGTCCCCAACCCCTTACACGGCTCGGTATACACAGCACTGGATTTTGGAAGTTTTTTCAGTGGATTCAGTATTTTGAAAATCTGACCGTACCCAGCGCTGTGTATCCCTCAATAGAAAATTCATGCTGTGGTCTGCACAGCACGGATTTTTTTTTCTGAGGGTTTCCTCAACTGAAAACCGTCCGTCGGAATATAGAACATGTTGTATATTCTGCCGGACAGCTGTCGGATTCCCGTAACCCCAATGTACTGGGCTGCCGGGAATCCGAAATCCGACTGCACACAAGAAAACAGCGTTCCGTTACGTTACGGTCCAGCAATGTGAAAATGCTGTTGGATTTTGGGTGGCATTTTTAAATTGCTTGTGTAGGCTTACGGGTTTAGGGTGAAGAGCCCGCCCCAGTTAAGCCAGCATTAAACGGTTTCCCAGATGTTGCATTATGAAAGTACCAGCATTATAGGAGGGATACATACAGGGGTACCATACAGCAGCATCCAAGATGCCAATGGCTCTGTCATAGCATCTACATGTCCTCTATGTACACATACACACACACATATCTCAATCATTCTTTGGTTGTTTGGTCAGTAAATCCTCATTACAGTAATTTTCGTTAGTATGCAGTCACATCACAGGCATAAAACTGTTTTAAGAGATTTCTTTTGTTTTTAGATATTAATTTTTTTGCTGTAATATGCAGATTTAATATTTTTAAAAAAGACTTACAAAAATGAAGCTCCTAGAAAAAATAATATAGGGGTAAGAAGTAAACTTGTATATAAGGTACACTCTTTTACCCACAAAAAGGATGAAAAAATTGACAAAAATGAAACCTCATGAGCTCATATAATGGATAAAGTATCTAAATGAAACTTAGAATTGAGTCTAGATATGCAGCTGTACAGCCCCACAGAGCTGATTTCTGGCTGCCCTCCATCTGGGCCTCAACTAAAGCTGCCCATGACAACTTGCCCAGTGAGCAGTGTGGTCATAAGCCATCCGGAAGTTCGTGTAGGAAATGCTATACTGTAGGCCATACATCAATCAGTATAGTTGGCAATACAGCAACCTAGCCAAAAGTAATAAAAAATCCAGAACTTCAGAGGCTTGTAATTCCAGAAAAGGATGAAATTTATTGCAATCACATCTGGTACATAATGTTCAAGACACTAAACGTGTACGCGTTTTGGGATAAACCATTACTTATAGTAAGGCTGCATCCATGGCAGAGGATAAAATCTTTTTTTTCCATTTTCTTCATCTCAGTTTTCGGATTTCCAGCACTCTATTCAATAGAACAGTACTATAATCTGCCATTTTCCAGCGGATTATAGAACATGTTATTATTTTCAAAACCGTCGGTTTTGAAATCTGACCTCAGAAAACCCAAGCTGTGTAGACCAGCTCAGATTAACTTTTGAGGTCAATGTAGATGATTTATAGTCAGATTGTGATGTCACAGGATTGCGTCGCCTATGCCGGGCTCCACTAGAATCCGGCAGGCAGCTCGTCGCATCCAGGAGCGGGAGAAAGGCGAGTTGTGTTTTTTTTTTTGACTACCTTAAAGGGTCCTGTCTCTATAAAACCTAAAGGAACCCTAACTGCCTCTATAAAACCTAAAGGGGGCCATAACTGCCTGCATAAAACCTAAAGGGGCCTGTAACTGCATGCATAAAACCTAAAGGGGGCCCAAACTGTCGCTATAAAACCTAAAGGGGGCCGTAACTGCCTCTATAAAACCTAAAGGGGGCCCTAACTGCCTGCATAAAACCTAAAGAGGGCCCCTAACTGCCTGTATACTACCTAAAGGGGGGCTCTAACTGCCTGCATACTACCTAAAGGAAGCCCTACCTTCCTGTATACTACCTAAAGGGGGCACCTAACTGCCTGTATACTACCTAAAGGGGGCCCCAGCTGCCTGCATACTACCTAAGGGAGGCCCTAACTGCCTGCATACTACCTAAGGAAGGCCCTAACTGTCTACATACTACCTAAAGGAGGCCCCTAACTGCCTGAACACTACCTAAGGGGTGCCCTAACTGTCTGCATACTACCTAAAGGGGATCCTAAATTCCTACAGCCTAACTGAGACCCACCAACACCTACCTACAGCCTAACTTACTAGGACTCACCAACACCTACCTACAGCCAACCTAACTGGGGCCCACCGACTTACCGAATTGGGGCCTAGTTATCTACCTCGGGGCTATTTACCTAGCCACATGTGGCTAGGTACACACCAACCTACCTGGGGCTGGCCTACCAACTTATCCAGCGGGGGTCTACCTACCTAAATGGACCTATCTAGCTACCCGGGTCCTTGCCCATTGGCCTACCTAACTAGGGTCTTGCCTACCTACCTGGTAGTATAACTGAGAGGGGAGCATCCCATAGCTATAGCATAATCTCCAAGAAGTTAGTCCTCTACCTACCCTCTAACCCGCTAGGAGAATGAGCCTCTAAGTTATGGCTTGTACCCACTCTCCCACCCCTGGGAAGTTTGTACAGAGGAGGGGTGGCAGGGAGTGAGGTGCTGGAAAAGTTAGGATTCTAAGATATTTGTGTTTAAATTCTGCAGGAATGAGTTGTGGTTGGGACAAGTCATCATGGCGTTGTGGAATGGTTGGAGAAGAAAAGGGAAAAAGAACGACTCATGAGAGAAGAGAACTGAAAACATTTTTAATTCCTTAACTCCCCTATCAGGGTTAACTTCCAAAAAATTTTCCCCCCTTTCCTTTTTTTTGTGATTGTGCCTTTGCTGGTGGGCCCTCTTTCTCCCTTATATTGCATTTTGTCTTATTTACACTGACTTGTTTGACCCCAAAATGTGGCCATATAGGCTGTTTAAATGGTTTAATTAATAAAATTAAATGTGTCCCTGATTGTAAAAGTGAGGGAACACCTAACCCTGTGATAGGAGTTAGACTTTTACTTTCTTGCTGGTGTTTATTTTAGAAGGTGGGAGTGCGTGACCAAAAGGAAACGGGGGGGTTTGGGGGAGGGGGATATTGTATGTGGTTGGTGGGGGTGGTGGGGTATGGATGGAGACACTTAGCCCTGTGTCTATGATATGTTAGACTGTGACAAATGTGTGAGACAGATATGGGACTCACTTGGTATTGGGTACTACACGTTACAGTTCTGTTTTGCACACTGTATTATGTGGTAAAATGGGCGCATTTATGTCTGAGAGGCCGGTAATATTTTCATGTACAGTAGCTGTATGGTGGGCCCCACAGATCAATTCCTCTGTAGGCCCCAAGTCCCCCAGTACGACACTGGGTATATGGGTTGGAGTGGATTACATTTGTGGTGTTAATTGCTAGCAGCCTAGCCTGTTACAACTCTTACTATTCCGTTACGTGCCTGCTGTTGTAGACCGGGCAACAGAATCTGTGAGACAGGAAGTCATGACTTGTTCCATCAAATTCGCCGTAAGCAGCACAAGGGAAAGATACAGAGCTCAGGGAGCTCATCATCTATGAAGTCCAATAGTATCAATGTATGGAGTCCATTCATAGATTTCCTTGAACATGGGCCCTTTCCAATGCAGAGTCCCAAATGGCTCATTATAATGATGCACAGTTATGTAGTCATTGCCAGCACAGGTTTAAAGGGGTTGTCTCACTACAAGGATTGCTTTTTATGTTAAAGGTCTTACAAAAACAAGTCACTTTGCAATATGTGTCCATTTAACAATGTCCTACCTATTCTGAGATTTCTCCTCTTGCATGGGCTGCATCACTCCTGTGGTCGCTAAGCTACAGACCTTTTTGGGTCTATCCTGATAGGCTGTCAGTGCGGGTCGCGATTGCTACAGACGTGGTTTCTCCTGCAGCCTAGGAGAGGCCAAGAAACACGCCCCTGAATTCAAAGTGAAACCAATAAAACAGGACTGTGGCAACATGAATCACTGTTGTGAGACAACCCCTTTAAGCTGAGGTCAAGGATGGAGAGGAATCTCCAGAATAGCATTGGTAAAATAAATGAAACTTTGTGAGCTGGCAGAGTTATAGCTTGGATTTCCTTCCCCAGAAACATGGGTGTAGCTATAGCCATAGCCGTTGCTGTGGGGCCCAGTAGCTGAGGGTCCCTCTCAGGTCTAAGAACATCATGTATTTTTGTAAGTGAAACAAGTTGGTGGCTTTCTGATAGTCTAGCAGAGCTTTGTGGGTTCTCTAATATATATGGTGCTAATACCTTTATTTATTACTTATATGCTGCTATTTTAGTTTCCTGTCATAAGGTGGCGAGATCCATCTCATTTTGTTATAGAGCCCTATGGATTATAATTGGACCCTGACAGGAAGCAAGGATGTGTTTGCTGCCCTTGTTCTGTATCTAAATACTCTGACTAGGGCACAAAGGCTTGGTAATGCCCCTCACACCCAGCACAGACTCCAGATTATACTATGGTGTTGCATAATTAGCAATTTGTTGATGGGCACTGACATATCCTGTTTCAGCCCTGCCATGTGGAGTACAGACAGCCCTAAATGGTGCATATATTTAGACTGAAAAATAATAAGACACTGGAACAAACACTTCTCTTTTCAGTTATTATTTTGGGAAAGGTGTTTTATATAGAATTCACATTTCCTGCCAACAAGTCTGATCCCTGGGAAATACAGGAGACTAAAATAGGAAGATAAATTATTAGGTTTGTGCTGCGGGAATTTGATAAGACAGAGGTTGCTAAATTCCTTCCTCGTAACCCTTCGAACAGCAGAAGACCTATCCATAGTCGACATTGCATTTTAGATTGTGATTGCCTACAGGACTGAATGAGTCAAAACAATCAAATCTCTTATCAAAGAGTATAAGGGAAACAAGGCCATTTATTATAACTCCAGATAAGGGCTAGATAATGTGAACAATGCTTACATTGTGCGTAATAACAAGCCAGGCATCAGACTGGCCTCTTAGGAGCAGGTTAGTTATTTTGGTCCTAGCCAGCTGGAAAAGACATGAAACTGGTGCCTATACGCAGACATGACTTGTACTATTACTGAAAAGGGATCTGCCACTACCTTAAAAAAAAAAGTTTGGATTCAGATCTTACAATCAACGTTAGGCGAGTTGTACAGGGGTGATTGGCACTATGAGGTTAACTTTTATTGGCAATGCATATTAGACTTACAAATGCCCCTCCTACTTGACATGTGTAGCTTTTTAGCCAGATGGATGCCAAATTATACTGTAGCTGAGCTGGTGCAGAACAATTACCCTAACTCTTCCACAATGTACTGTGTAGCATATCTGTCCACTCATGATTTAACTTCTAGAAACTAGAGTCCTGGACAACATGCTGAGTAATCAGTAATTTTAGCAAAACACAGATACATATATACCTTTTACACAACTGTCTATGTGCTACTCCGTCCCCTAATAATACCTCCACACAGTATCCAAATACAACTGCCATATACAGTATTCATTTCCTCCTCAATATATCCCACCCCTCGACGGGTGCCATTGTACAGAGAGGTTATTCACATCAACTGTCAAGGGCTTTAATGTAATGGTTGATCATTGTATAGTGCCAACATAATAGTACCAAAGATGCACATCACAAGGCTATGGCACTGATATTGTAAAAGTAGCAAAAACCTTCATAATTTTTATTAGATTCCATGTAAGGACCTGGGCTAAAAAACGATCTCTCATAACTTACTGGTCGTTGTTGTTATAGAAATATAAGGGGTGTTCTATTAGGAGTTAATTGGCAGCACACATAAAGTTCTTGCACAAGTGCCCTCTTCTGTATGTTTCCATCCCTGAATGCAGAACATACTTACCCACAATAGTATGTGTAAGTGCCCAAAGTTGCCATTCACTGTCCTAGGAGGGGTTAAACTTCCAAAGGTGTTTCACTTCACCCCGATTGGGAAAGGAAAAATGTATTTTCCCGTAAAATTTAACCGGTTCCTATTAAGGGATTCCACTTGGGACAAATTTCACTACGTGTATAGACACTTGTGAGAACATGAACAGGAAAAGTGCATTCATTTGGCCATTTCCCCATTTACCATAAACTGTAATAGAGCTTATCTACTTAAAGGGGTTGTCCAATTCCTTAAAAAAAAAAACTACACTCACCTTCATCTGGTCTCCGGTTCCAGCTCTTCATCTCCCCAGTCTTCTGTTTTCTTTGTTTTTTCTGAAGAGGGGCATCACAGCCATAGCCGCTGATTCATTACAGCGGTCATTGGCCTCTACTTACATCATTGTTTGGAAGTAGATAGCCCTGAACGGTGATGTATGCATCAACATGTGACCCCAGCAGCCAATTAGCAGCTGCAGCAGTGATGTCGCCGTTCAAATGTAAAAGAAACCATGGACTGGAAGAAGGGAAGTATGGTTTTTGTTTTTTTTTTTGCTTTATTGGGCCGCATATTATTTTTAAGGAACCGGACAACCCCTTTAAATGCAGCAATATCTTGGGTAATCTATTCTCTTCTTGGCTATAACCCATCACATATTTCTGATATATTCTAGGTAAATACCACGAGTTGTATTTTACAGCTAAAGATTATGCACTGATAAGAGTTCCACAGCATATTCACCTCTGCTTTGCACTTTTAGGTTTCTTTAGAGAGCCTCGCTGCAGACATGAGGGCCTATTACATGTATCTCTCAATTACCAGCTCCTGTAGTTTATTAGGACTTCAGATAAAAGCAGTACTTATTGATGTGTTATCCGACCAGCCAGCTTCTAACTAGAGTTTCGTATTTGCTTTAAAATATTATGCAAGTGGACAACCAGATTATGTTCATTTCTAATTAGAAACTCGCAAATTGATTTTTTTTCCATCATAAAAAGTTAATTTTATATACTGCTCAATTTATCTGTCTGAAATTACACTTTTTACTGAGGGCATTCATGTCTCCCTGCTTTATTACACCCATAAAATAATTTTTTATTTAGCCAACAAACCAGTATGTTTCTATGAAGGTGCCCTTACATAGTTCACCTTCTGCCATTCTGGCCCAAAAATATATATATTGAGATCTGCAACCAACTTTAAAAGGAGGTGGTCAGGGTTACAAAGCCATTGTAGGCATCTTGTACCTTACATACTGCATGCATATTACAGTGGGTAGCCCTAAAATCCTATCAGCAGTATCAGCCATGTTGCCTGTCAAATACCCCCTGCCATTTTTCTTGGATGTACACATTGGCGGTCCCATTGCATGTGACAAGTTCACGCCTAACTATTACGCTAGACTTAATGATATCAGATAGAGATAGAGAGACACATTGTTTTCAATCAAATGTACATACTTACAATACAGAAATGCAATATCATTTTTCCTGGGCTTGGAGGCAAAATCTATAATGGGGACCTCTCATGGACCATTTCTGGGTATGACTCTACATCATGTAATTACACTCCTGGATATGCTTACAGTGGTATCACTGCACAGAAAAAAATCATCTAGTTATATCACAGAACCTTGAAAAAGCACACACCCAAAGTGGGATGAAACAGTGATGTCGCAACACAGAGATAATAAAGTGATGTTACGTGAAAGATATACAGTGGGGAAAAAAGTATTTAGTCAGCCACCAATTGTGCAAGTTCTCCCACTTAAAAAGATGAGAGAGGCCTGTAATTGCCAATCATAGGTCGACCTCAACTATGAGAGAAAAAATGAGAAAACAAATCCAGAAAATCACATTGTCTAATTTGGTAAGAATTTTTTGGCAAATTATGGTGGAAAATAAGTATTTGGTCACCTACCAACAAGCAAGATTTCTGGCTCTCACAGACCTGTAACTTCTTCTTTAAGAGGCTCCTCTGTCCTCCACTCATAACCTGTACTAGTTTGAACTTGTTATCAGTATAAAAGACACCTGTCCACCCTCAAACAGTCACACTCCAAACTCCACTATGGTGAAAACCAAAGAGCTGTCAAGGGACACCAGAAACAAAATTGTAGCCCTGCACCAGGCTGGGAAGACTGAATAGGCAAGCGGCTTGGTGTGAAGAAATCAACTGTGGGAGCAATAATTAGAAAATGGAAGACATACGAGACCACTGATAATCTCCCTCCATCTAGGGCTCCACGCAAGATCTCACCCCGTGGGGTCAAAATGATCACAAAAACGGTGAGCAAAAATCCCAGAACCACACAGGAGGACCTAGTGATTGACCTGCAGAGAGCTGGGACCAACGTAACAAAGGCTACCATCAGTAACACACTACGCCGCCAGGGACTCAGATCCTGCAGTGCCAGACGTGTCCACCTGCTTAAGCCAGTACATGACCGGGCCCGTCTGAAGTTTGCTAGAGAGCATTTGGGTGATCCAAAAGAGTATTGGGAGAATGTCATATGGTCAGATGAAACCAAAGTAGAACTCTTTGGTAGAAACACAACTGGTCGTGTTTGGAGGAGAGAGAATGCCGAGTTGTATCCAAAGTACACCATACCTACTGTGAAGCATGGGGGTGGCAACATCATGCTTTGGGGCCGTTTCTTTGCAAAGGGACTAGGACGACTGATCCATGTACATGAAAGTACGAATGGGACCATGTATTATGAGATTTTGAGTGCAAAACTCCTTCCATCAGCAAGGGCATTGAAGATGAAACGTGGCTGGGTCTATCAACAGGACAATGATCCCAAGCACACCACCAGGGCAACGAAGGAGTGGCTTCATAAGAAGCACATTAAGGTCCCGGAGTGGCCTAACCAGTCTTCAGATCTCAACTCCATAGAAAACCTTTGGAGGTAGTTGAAAGTCCATGTTGCCCTGCGACAGCCCCGAAACATCACTGCTCTAGAGGAGATCTGCATGGAGGAATTGGCCAACATACCAGCAACAGTGTGCGCCAACCTTGTGAAGACTTACAGAAAACCTTTGACCTCTGTCATTGCCAACAAAGGACATATAACAAAGTATTGAGATGAATTTTTGTTATTGACCAAATAATTATTTTCCACCATAATTTGCAAATAAATTCTTTCCAAATCAGACAATGTGATTTTCGGGATTTGTTTTTCTCATTTTTGTCTCTCATAGTTAAAGGTCTACCTATGATGGCAATTACAGGCCTCTCTCATCTTTTTAAGTGGGAGAACTTGCACAATTGGTGGCTTACTAAATACTTTTTTTCCCCCACTGTAATGAACCAACTGATGTCATAGCACAAGAACAATAAACACTGTGACATCATAGTACAGGAACAACGAACGCCGTGATGTCATAGTACAGGAAAAACAAACACCGACAGCACAGGAACAATAAACACTGTGACATCATATAAGGCTATGTCTACACAGCAATGTTAAAATGCTGTCTAAAATCCAACGACATTTTACCATTGCTGGACCACGTCTTTTGGCACAGATTTGCGCTAAAAACCATGATCGGTTTTTGTATTTGCCTTCGACCCAGTACATTGAATATACGGGAATCTGACAGCAATCCTGCAGAAGATCCAACAGGTTTGAAAATCCACCGGAATTTGGCAGATTTTAAAACCGCTATGTAGACTACAGCACGGATTTTTCATTGCGGTCTACACAGCACTGGGTACTGTCGGATTTTTAGCGGATTCTAAATACAGAATCTGCCTAAAATCCACTGAGAATCCAGTGCTGTGTAGACATAGCCTTTCTGGGGAAATAAATACTGTGACCACCTTTCGGAACAATAAACACGATGTCTAGACAGGAAAAATAAACATGTGACATAGCGGCACAGGAACAATAAACACTGTACATACAGTACAGAGATAATAAACACAGTGATGTCATAGTACAGGAAAAGTAAACACCGTGACATCACATAAGAGATAATAAAACGTGATGTTAGTCAGGAAAAAGTAAACCTTTTGACATAGCGGCAAGGAAAAAAAAAACACTGTACTCCCCCAGTACAGAGTAATAAACACAGTGATGTCATAGTACAGGGAAAATAAAAAACTGTGACATAGCGGCACAGGGGGAACAATAAACCCTGTACATCACGTTTCAGAGATAATAAACACAGTGATTCATGTACAGGAAAAGTAACACGTGACATACGGCCGGAAAAAATAAACACTGTACATAAGTACGAATAATAAACACAGTGATGTATAAAATACAGGAAAAAAACCCGTGACATCCAGTAAGAGTAATAAACAAGTGATGTCATAGTACAGGAAAAGTAAACACTGTGACATAGCGGCACAGGAACAATAAACACTGTCACATCACAGTACAGAGATAATAAACACAGTGATGTCATAGTACAGGAAAAGTAAACACTGTGACATAGCGGCACAGGAACAATAAACACTGTCACATCACAGTACAGAGATAATAAACACAGTGATGTCATAGTACAGGAAAAGTAAACACTGTGACATCACAGTACAGAGATAATAAACACAGTGATGTCATAGCACAGGAACAAAAAGCACTGTGAGGTTAGACGTGAGAGCAGCGGCATAGCTATAGGGGGTGCAGATTTAGCAGTCACTATCGGGCCCCGCAGGGATGAGGGGCCCAAAAACCTTACTGCCACATAGGAAGACACCAGTATTATAATTAGCACATAATTGTTGGGGGGCCCGATTTAACATTTTGCACTGGGGCCCAAATGCTTGAAGTTACACCTCTGCATGAGAGTGCAGGGAAATTAAACACAGTAATGTCATAGGACAGGAAAAATAAACAAAGTGATGTCACCAGATATACATAATTAACCAAATGATGTCACAGTACAGATAGAATAAACACTGTGATGTCACAGTACAAGAACAATAAACAGTGTTGTCATAGGACAGGGATAATTAACACACCATCACAATTAGGGGATAACACACACTGATGCCACACTAATTCTATGTTGCAAAGTGACCGTTGGGTCCTCTTTGGCTTCTAGGGTCAAGGAGTGACTGCAACATTTGCACCCACTTCTGTTATGGTCCTGTTGGCAGCACCAATTTATTAAGTGGTAAATTGATCAAGAGTGTGGAAACCAGAGTAATCATCAGAAATTGACAAAAGTACCAGGAGAACATACACTCATGCATGCAGATGTTGCTATGCTCTGATATTTACCAAGTGATTATTCTCATAAAAAACAATTTATTGGGACTTCTGTTTCTACGTCGCTATCAACAGCAAAATATCATACTAGGCAGAAACAGTGCGCACCTGATTAACATAGTGGAGGTGCCCGTGAGGATTTCCAGTCATTGTTTCACACTCACACGATTGCTACATATGTGTTAATTTGCTATGTGCTAAAAATGACACCATCATAGCTCAACACTTGTCATTTGAGGAAGTATTCCACATTTAGATTTAGTATCAGAAATTCTAAAATGTGTTTAGAAGACAATGAAAAGAACAAGTTTGTGGTGCATGTGAACAGAATAAGGTAAGGGCTTGTCCCCACGGCAAAGGTTTTCAGTCGGTTTTACAGATGGTTTTCGGATTCGTAAAACATCTGTAAACCGACTGTTAACCTTTTAGGCTATGTTCACACGGTTTATTTTGGGATGGATTTCAGTCCGTAATTCACACCGTACTGCGCGAATTCCGTCTGAAATCCGTCCCAGTCATTATGGTAATCCACAGTTTTTATAGAGAACTGTGGATTCCGTCTCCTCTCCCCGCTCTCCGTATTTCGCGAGCGGGGAGAAAGTGACATGTCAATTATCACGGTGGGATACGCGCCGTGGATAATGAAAGTCTATGGGGCCGGCAGGCTGCTTCCCCCCCTGCCCCGCCCCGCTGCACAGCACACGGCGTAATTGCGGGCAAAATCCGTCCCCGCAACTACGCCGTGGATAACCCGTGTGAACATAGCCTTACAGTGATTTAAATAGAAAATCCATGCACCAGACTGCACTGCACGGATTTTCTGCCGGACGGTTTTTGACATCTCTGGCGTTCCTAAAAACTTAGATCATGTTCATTCTTCCGCCTGGTTTTCGGGCAAAACATGAACATGTGGGTGCGAAAGGGGACGGCTTAAATCTGCAAACCGCGGACAAAAAACATCCCCATATGTCTCCATGCGTGCCACGGAAAATCTGACCGGGATTTGGTCTTTGCCGTGTGAATGTGGGTAAATGGCCAGGATCACACAGTCTACTAGTCTGTGCTGAAAAAACCCATCTGCTAATGGCTGAATGAGATTGCCAGTGAAACAGAAATATCTTCTGCAAACTCAAGCGGACTTTGGTGGCTGTGAAGTCATGTGCACTCAGCTGCCGAACTGTGTGACCAGTGTGAGGCGCAGGCAGCATAAAATTATGGGTGGTTAAAATCCATCACTATTGGAGCAAATCAACATCAGAGATAAGAGGGTGCTACATAGAGTATCCACAACCTGCAGCTGATCTCACTCTGGCAGAGGTGGGCTATCTGGTTTGCTGGGGCTTTCCTCTAGCAAAATCAGCTGTTTTGGGGGATCTCAAGAGCAGTTATATTAAATGGTTTGTCTGCGATAAGAAAACCCAACAGTAGCGTGGAAAGCAAAATAATAATGATAAAAAGCAATGGAAGCAATTTTCTACTCCAGTACTAGGACATATTGTAGCTCCACAGCCCTATAGATCATAGAGCTCAGCTTCTTTCCCTCTATCATACAGCCCTGATTGGTACCTGACATGGCTGATGCATAGCGCTCTCCATGACGTCTCCAGCATCTCTGGCAGCCAATGTTTCTGCTCAGAGTGAATCGACCACTGGTCCCTCGTCCAGCATAGATGCTCCCGGGCCCATGTAAGACGATGATGTCTGTGCCTCATGGTGTGGTCAGGTATCCTTGCTGATCGCCTAGTATGCAGACCACGCTGATGTAAATGGTTAGGAATGGTCTGACGGGACACTTAGTTGCTTCTCACCTTTCATAAACATGCTTGGAGTTGTGTGGCATTCATCATCTGGTTTCACAGGGCATTGTTTACGATGAAGCAGTCGACCAAAGGTCGTCCCCTTCTTTGCCTGCGACTCTTTCAGTCTCTCTGTATCTCTGTGATACTCTAAGCTCAGTGGCCACTTCCGTCTGAAAGCATCCTGCTTGAAGCCTTGCAATGGCGAGGTACTGTTGATCAATTGTAAGGTGCTGTCTTGGTTTCATGATGTCAAAATGTAAACAGCATGATAAGGAGGACTGTTTAAAAACCAAAAATTTAAAATGGGTCCCCAAATGTATTGGCATTCAGGGGTAAAAAAAATTGTTGTGAATTTGAATGTCCTTGTTCAAGATCACAAGTTTGCAAAAAAGTTCTGAAAACAGGATCAGGGGCACATTAGCTCTAAAGTTATTCTAAAGCATTTATTATTAACCCTAATATAAAAGGGAACTTCTCCCCCCTCTATCAAATTTAAAGTATAATCAAGAACTAATCCTCCCCCTATCATTAACCCATATTCACAAGGGTCGCTTTCCCCCCTATCATATAACCATTAACAGGCCAGCTTTTCTCCCTCTATTTAACCCTATTATAAGAGTCACTTCTCTCCTCTACATATAACCCTATATATCACAAGGGTCAGCTTTTCTCCTCTTTATAAAACCCAAATTTTTCACAACCAGCTTCTCTCCCTTATCATATAACCCTATTTAATCGCAGAGGCGCAATTCCCTCCCCTTTCATAAACCCGTATATCACAGAACCACTTCTCTTTTCCCCCCTTTTAATATAACCCTATATATTACAGATCGCTTTTATCCCCCATAGACGTTATATAATCCAAATTCAAATGATCCCCTATGTATTGGTCGATCAGATCAAACAATTGTTGTGATTATGGCTTAAGCTCCTTTTCAGATCACAGTTTGCAAAAATATGAACACCTGTGATCAGGGGCACATGAGCATTCTAAAGTGTATTCTAAAGCATTCTATTATATAACCCTATATATCACAGAGCGCAGCTTCTCTCCCTCTATCATATAACCCTGTATATCACAGAACTCAGCTTCTCTCCCTCTATCATATAAACCCTATATATCACAGAGCTCAGCTTCTTCTCCTCTATATATACCCTATATATCACAGAGCTCAGCTTATCTCCTCTATTATATAACCCTATATATATCACAGAGCTCAGCTTCACTCCCACTATCATTAACTCTATATATCACAGAGCGCAGCTTCTCTCCCTCTATCATATAACCCTGTATATCACAGAACTCAGCTTCTCTCCCTCTATCATATAACCCTATATATTACAGAGCTCAGCTTCTCTCCTCTATCATATAACCCTATATATTACAGAGCTCAGCATCTCTCCTCTATCATATAACCCTATATATCACAGAGCTCAGCTTCTCTCTTTGTCATATAACCCTAAATATCACAGAGCTCATCTTCTCCTCTATCATATAACCCTATATATCACAGAGCTCAGCTTCTCTCCTCTATTATATAACCATATATATTACAGAGCTCAGCTTCTCTCCTTCACATCCTGCTCTCAGATACGGCACCTGTATTGTATTATAAAGTATCCATCTTACCTTACTCATATCCTCTAAAATGTCTTCCTGTAGGAAGATATGTGTTCACAAATGAAATGTCTAGAGGAGGAGGTAGGAGTGCAGGCCCATTCCAATCAATGGACCATTATCCTTAATCATATTGACGTTCATATTAACATTTTTACCATCTAATAAATGGATACAAAACGATAGATGTAAGGAGGCATTAAACCTCTTGTAGATAACTCACTTTATATAGATACTGGTAGGATCAATTGGTAATTAGGGGTCATCGCAAAGGATAAGTATCAGATAAAAACTTCATACAGAACAGGATTAAGGCCAATAAAACTCTGGATCATTTCCCTTACATGACATAAAACAGAGAGACAGTAGAGTGCTTTATAGCTCCTGTATATTATCACAATCTTTATGTTCTCAGTCGAGAAAGTAGAGTTTTCTGTTTGCTCCTGGTTCACAGTCATTGTACATTTCATAATTGAAGTTAAATAGCGGTCCTTAATTATCGGAAATATAATTTAACCATGGATATTCATACTTAGAGATCGGGAACTTAAGGTCCCACAAACAGCCTGGGTGACTAGGTCTGGCATGCTGGCAGAGTCCAATCAGAGCAGACTGAATTACAGCTATTTACCAAGTGCCATAATGAGGGCAGGTTCCATGTGTGGCTACTGTATGTGTGCCAAAATCACTATAGGACCCCCAAGCCCAGTGGGCCCTGGCCATGGCCACAACCTAGTCCTTTGTTTCATAGCATTTATGGAGCGCCTAGCTTTAAAACTTCCCTAACAAGACAGAAATGATCACCATGGAAAAACCCTGGAAACCCTATTTTGTGTAAACCTCATTGAATAAAATAAAAGGTTTCCTATTTTTTTTTTTCCTATTAAACCCTGAAATTAGGTCCCATAGCTCTTTCCTTAACTTCAACGTAAGTGGTGAAATGGCACATGATCTTCTTTGTCATGTCAGGTCAATTCTTTATAAACTTATTTACTATATATTTCTTTGTTATTATTATTTATTAGTTTTTTTTTTTGATTTATATTTTACCAGTCCAAAAAGTATCAAAAACGTCCACATTTTGGGGTGGGTTTTGGGATGTTTTTGGACTGCAAAATGTACCCTATTGTTTCTTTTGGTTTTTTTAAATGTTTTAAAAAACGGATTAAGTATTACATGTCGCTTTTTTGAGGGATCCGTAAAATGCAATAACATTTGTAAAATTCGTTTGTCTGAAGACCTAATATTTTACATTGAAATAAATGAAACCGAATAAAGATTTTTAAAACATGAATTTGGTGTATTCGGTCCATAACACATACCCAAATACGTATTTCACGAACCGTTAAAAAACGGCTGTTTGGGGGGATTTAAACCGTTTTGCGCCCCAAATTTGGGCTAAAACCCGCCCCTGTTTTACGGAATCCACAGTTCTCGGGGAAAACTATGGTTCCTTTTCCTCTCCCCGCTGGGAATACGGCGGCAGGGGAAAGTGACATGTTAATTATCCCGGCGGGAAAAAGCGAATGGATATTTGGATGTCTGTAATGGCACCCGGGTAATGCGGGCGAAACCGTCCTCCGAAATTACCGGCAAATGCCTTGTGAACTTCGCCTAAGAAAACAAGATTCAGAAATCGATGATGACTAGGGGTTGGATAGATTTAAGAAAGGATTAAAGTCTTCCTTGAGAAATTTTGGATGTTGATTCAGAGATCTGTCCAATTGCTTGTGTGTGGAGTGGCTTTTAGAAAGGAATTTTCTGTCTTGTTTAAAATTTGGGCTATGCCATTTTTAAGTGTGTTTTCTTTTTCTGGATTAAGGGGTTGTCTCACTAAAGGTTGATTTTTGTTAAAAATCTTGCAAAAAAAAGTCAATTTGCAATATGTGTCCATTAACTGTCCTACCTATTTAAATATCCCCCCTTTTATGGTCTGCATCGTCCTAGGTCACTTTTTTACAGAAATTTAATTCCCCATGATAGGTGAGCAGGTTGCATCTACAGACCTGGTTCTAGTAAAAGCCCGTAAAACGCCCCTGAATTCAAAATAAAAACCCGAAAAAATGAAGAGGAAGAGGAATCAATGTAGTGAGACAACCCCTTTAACTGGGGTTTGTAGGTATAAAAGGTTGAATTTAATAGACTTAGGTTTTTGAATTCTTCCAGGCAATCACTCTGAAGGGTTACTCTGGGGCATGTAGCCATTTGTTTGACCCCCGGGGACCGGGGGCCATTCCTTGTTTTTTTAATGGATCCATTAAATAAAAATGCCAGGGACCACACACTTTACTTGGGAAGGGAAGGGGTTAGTTTTTTTTAAGGAAACCAAAATTAACTACATGTATTCTTTTCCCAAAAAGTGTAAAAAAATATAACGTCAAGATACTTTACTAGCAAATTTAATGAAAGAAAATTTTATTGGGGTTGACCTAAAGGGGGCCAATGTAGCCCATTTTTTTATTTTATGGCCCCCTATCCATAGAAAAAAAAACACACATATATAGAAGCAGTCAGTGTTCAGGACCAAATTACTATATGTATTCAAAGTCTAAATATATATTGTCAAGAAACTTTACTATCAAAGTTTTTTTTGAAGAACCCCTTAATATCTTGGACAAAACAGCTGTTTTTGGGTTTCCATCGGGGGTTTAGCTTTTGAAAATTTCCCAATAAAAGCACTCAATAGTAGCAGGTACATTGAGTATCAGACCCCGAAGTATAGATGTAAATAGTAACACATTTCTAAATTGCTGAGACAAAATGGCTTCTTTCAAATGGGACGCCAGCCCGGGGGCCCTGAAAAAGGGCCCCACAAAAAATTTTTGGACGGGGGCAGTAAAGTGGTTTAACTTTTCCCCCTTTCCCCCCAATTTTGGGAACCCTTTTTAACCTTTTAGAAAGCCAGGGGGGATTAAAAACTCAGTGGTAAGAAAACGTTTTTGTAGGCTCCTGGGGGAACCAAAGGGTTACAGAGCAGTTAAGAAGTTGAGGGTTTTTGGAAGCGGTTTTGCAGTTTCTCGGGGGAATGTCGGCCTTCTATTGATGAGGTATATTGATTTACCATCAGTCCCCGCGTGGGCATTCTCTGCTCTATTATACCGCAGCCAAGGCTTATTCCCACTGCAGTGCTAAAGAGGAAATATGGCCAGCCTGACCTTGGCAATATAGAGATAATGAAAGATTTCTAACGATCTTTCCCCCCTAGATTCCTGCGGACGCCCCTCTCCCCCCTCTCTAGCTGCTGCATGCTAATTTCTGCAAGGAAATGGTTTTTCCTCTTGCGGCCCCTAAATAGAACACACTTCTCTGCCTTGTCGCCTTGTCCAAAAAGGATGCTTTGGGGGTTTTGGGCAGGGGAAGAAAACATAAAAAGCCTTTACTCATATAAATTTGGGCCCAAATTTTAAAAATTAGTACCGAGTATGATTGCTTTTTGTTCACAGAATAATGTGCGCAGGTGTAGCTGAGCTAAATTGGGTAAATTTAAAATCTTTTGGCCCGTTGCACTGTTTGTTTTTTAGACCTAAGGGAAAGCCTCACAAAGACGACTATTGTCCATATTCTCTGTTAAGGCATACGGACATCTTGGAAGGGTTTCCCCTGCTCGAAACATCCCCCTGTCTATAAGCCAGACAGCCGCTAAAATATAGCAGCTCTCGGTCTGATGTACTTGAACAAATCATGCCCTTTTTATCTTTTGGCCCCAAATTTATTTAAAAGGGGTTTTTACATTTTAAAGCAAACCCATTCTAAAATTTACCTTACATAAAATTATAATTTTAATAGAAAGGGGGTTTCCTTTTTTTATGGCAAAAGAGGGGAGGGGATTTAAAGGCTTCTCTTGCTCTGGAGGACCTCACCTGTCCTGTATTACAAAAGACAACCCATTGATTTCAATGAGCACAGTGTAATGTCTACTTTCTCCTGTGGTGGCACTGCAGTGACTGAACACCTACTGCGAGATTTCTCTGCAAATAAAAGCTAATGGGGTTCCAGGGAAGGGGTACTTTGTGATCATAAAAAACTCCCAAAAAGCCCTTTTAAAAACAATAGGGATTGCCCAAAAGTGGAAAAACCCATAAAAAAGTTTTCATGGTCGAAAGGGAGGAATGTATAGCCAGCAGCAGTGTCCGAGGCTTCAATCTAGTCGAGACAACCCCTTTGATGCAAATGTTTTCTGTAATATCATGAGAAAAAATGGTGCAAATGAGAAATGAACCACTGCTACATCTGACAATAAAGCTTGCTGTTTCTGAAATGAATCATGAGTTTAAAACCAAAATTGATGACCCGGGGTATCCTTGTGGTTTGTGTTTCCCTAAGGTGTCCAGATAGATTCCTGCAGGATGCAGGGGTGGGGGTCTGGATAAATATTAGCTACAACGTGTCAGTCTCCTGCATCATTCTTCATGCTTCTATGTCAGCGCAGTGTTTGCAAGCTGAGAATGAATGGAGCGCTATTCTTATATAAAGTTATCTGTCTGTATGCCTGAACCTTGTGACTGTCACTGTTCCCGGTCGTATTTTAAAAAGGGCGATTGTTTTCCCCCAGTGTTCGGGCGCTCCCCCTCCCGCCCTGTTTTCAGTGCTCAGATGTAGTGTAGATAAGTAATCCACATCTAGCAGAGCTATTAGTATCAGTGACATTTTGACGTTGCATTTTAAAAAATCCGCCAGTAATCTGAGTGATTTATGGGCTGGTGTCGAGCTCCATCACGGGAGCGCTCCGATTTATCACCGCCTGCTTAGAATTATTAATGATTACCAATTTGTTAATCTGATGTCGGAGAAATCCCAGAGAACTACAGACCTCGTTCACAGCGTGGCGACGAGCTGCGGAACTCAGGCATTCAGCCATGCTGCACCTTGTGGGAGGATTTTTTAAAGGGGCATGGATGAAAACAAAGGTTTTTTTCACTAACCGCAAAGGTGTACGGTATCAGAGAAACCCCCAATGCAGGGGGGCCTTTTGGGCCCGGAAGGATTGGGGGAGGCATGGACCCTGGGTTTTCAAGAAAAAGGGGGACAAAGTCCTGGCTGGGCTATAATGGACTGCAAACTAAATATGTGCCCCTTTGGGGAAAATTTAAAATCTTGCCTTTTAAAAAAAATTTTTGTATTGTAATAAAATATTTTTACCAAATGCTGTGTTTGCTTGGTTGTATATGGTCCTGTGGATTTAATAAAGATATGGGGTACTAAAAATGGGGGGGGTGCCAGCCCAAATGGTTTAAATGGGGGGAACAAAAACTACTGTGGGGTTTTTTTTTAAAACCCGGGACCCCCTCCATACAAAGGTAAAACATATACTGTGTGCTGTTGGGTATACATACAGCGGGTTGATATTTTTTTGTGATAAAACAACACCCAAAAAAGCAGTTTTTTTTGAAGTGTTTCAGTGCCTTGCAAAAGGGATTTTGGCCCCCTTGAACTTTTTAAAACCCTTTTGGGCCAACCCTTTCAGGCCTTTTAAAAAATAAAAAAATTAAAAATTTTAATTTTTTTTTTTGAAGAATTTAACAAAAAGTGGGAAAACAATTTTGAAGTGGAACGGGGAAATTTTTTTGGATATTTTTAAAATTTTTTTAAAAAAATACAAAACTGAAAAGTGGAGCGTGCAAAATTATTCGGGCCCCTTTTTTTTAAAATTTTAATACTTTGTAGGCCACCTTTTGCTGCGATTACAGCTGGGAAGGGCGCTTTGGGGGGGCCCCTTTTCAGTTTTTTTACCCTCGAGAAAGGGTGAAATTTTTTTGCCCCTTCTTTCCCTTTGGGGCACAGCTTTGGGCCCCCGGGAGGTTTGGGTGGAGGCTTTTTTTGAACAGTGGGCTCCCGTGGGTTTGGGATGGAGAGGTTTTTTGAACGCTTGGGGCTCCCGTGAGGGGTTTGGGTGGAGAGCGTTTTGTACAGCTGGAGCTCCCGTGAAAGGGTTTGGGTGGAGAGCCCTTTTTTGAACCCGCTGGGCTCCGTGAGGTTGGATGGAGAGCGTTTGTGGAAAAAGTGGAGCTCCCGTAAAGGGTTTGGGTTGGGGAGGGGTTTTTTTGAACAGCTGGAGCTCAGTTAGGGGGGATGGGAGACGTTTTGAACCTGGGCTAAATGAGGGTTTGGGTGGAGGCGTTTGTTTTAACAGCTGGAGCTCTTTTTAGGTTGGATGGAGAAAATTTTTTGAAAAAGCTTTGGGGCCCCATGAGGTTGGATTGGGGAGGTTTTTTTGAAAAGAAATTTTTACTCTTCCACAGATTCCTTTATTTGGGTTCAGGTCTGGACTGTTTAATTTGGCCCTTCTAACACCCCCGGGGACGTTTTTTTTTGGGAAACCCTTTCCCTTGAAGGATTTTCTTTTGGGTTTGGGGGCATTGTTTGTTGGGAAAATAAAAACTCCGTCCCCCGTCCCCAGGTCTTTTGCAAAAACTCCAACAGGTTTTCTTCCAGAATGGTCCCGTAAAAAGGGTCCATCCCTCCCTTCCCCTCAATTTTAAAACCCTTTCATGTCCCCGCTGAAAAAAAAGGCAGGCCCAAACCCCCCTATGGGTGCCCCCCACCAAGTGTACAGTGGGGTGGTGGGGTTCAGGGGGGATGAGCTGTGTTGCTTTTAAAAAACCAAAAAATATCGTTTTTTCATGTGGCCCCAAAAGTTAGATTTTTGGTTTTATTTTGAGCAAGCCCCTTCTTCCACATGTTTGGTGTCTCCCGTGGCTTGTGGGCAAACTTTAAACAAGCCTTTTTAAAGGGTTTCTGGAGAAAAGGCTTTTCTTGGCTCTTCCTTTAAAAGGCCCAAATTTTTTTGCATGTAGTAGACTGTTTTGGGGTTTTTACGGGGGCGACTCTCCCACCTCAGCTGTAGATTTTCCAGGTTTTATCCCGAGTATCATGGGGTTCCCTTGGGGTGATCTCGATCAGTCTTCTCCTTGTTTGGGAAGAAATTTTTGAGGGACAACGGGTTTAGTAGATTTGCAGGGTTTGATACCCTTTTCCATTTCAATATGATCGTTTCACTGTGGGTCCTTGGGATGTTTAAAGTTTGGGAAAACTTTTTTTTTTCCAAAAACCGGCTTTAAAAATTTCCACAACAGTATCACAGACTGCCTTTCTTTTCCTTTGGGTTTTCATGATGCTCTCTGCGCCCTTTTAAAAAAAACCCTGAGGGCTATCACAGAGCAGGTGGGATTTATAAAAGGAGACTTGATTACACACAGGTGGTTTTATTTTTCAACAAACATCTTTTGGACAAAAATTGGGTCATTTAGAGATCCCACTGAAAATTCTGGAGTGAGTTTGCTGCAAGAAAATAAAGGGGGAATAAATTTTGGGACCCCCCACTTTCGTTTTTTTATTTTTTTTAAAAAGTTTAAAAATATCCAATAAATTTTGTTCCCTTCACAATGGGGTTTCCCCCTTGTTTTTGATTCTTTACAAAAAAAAAAATTTCATTTTAAAATTTTTTTATGTTTGAAGCCTGAAATTTTTGGGGAAAAGGTTGAAAAGTTCAAGGGGGGGAATACTTTGCAAGGGACTGTAAAGATAATGAAAATACAAATTTTTTTACATTTTTGCAAAAAATTAAAAAAAATGAAAATTTGGCGGGGCAATTTTTTATTTTAGCCCCCTGGGTCAATTTCTTTTTCAGGGCCACTTTTAGCTGCAAAGACAGCTGCAGCTTTGGGAAATGTCTCTACCACTTGACACCCCTGAGGCTGGAATTTTTGCCCATTTTCTTTCGAATACTTAGTTTAGTAATTTGTTGGAAAAACATTGTAAACAGAATTTTTAAGCCCGAACGATCTCAAGAATTTGGTCGGGATTTTTGAAACCCCTTTTTTAACCATGAATACGTATTTACTTTTTTTCCTTTCAGGGTTTAACTAAGAAGCGAGACCCAAAGCAAACTTTTACCGGGACCTTTTAAATAAGTTTTTAGTTACAAATAATAAAATGACAAATACCTCACCATACAATCACCATCATACTGCAAACCAAAAAAAAACCCCCACAATCCCCAAGCCCTAACTTTACCAATAACACTACAACAAAAGGGAAAACCCAAATTTATACCCCAGAAAAATGACCAAAAATTTAAACCACCCACAATGAGGGGAAAAACACTTTTTACAAAATAAAGATGGGTTAAAAAAAGGGACCAATTTTAAAACCCCAAAAAACCAGGGACCAAAACAGAGGTAATGCCAATGTACCCGGGCCTTTTGCTGATTATAATTTGATTACTGTGCATTACATCTTGTGACTCACGGGTGACATTTCCTGATGTCTGCCCCCCCAACTGTACCCTCCCATATATGTATTAAAAAAAATGCCTTGGTTACATCACCCATCCCCCTGGATCCATTCCCCGGTTTTTTTTGGGTGTCTATGACATTTCTCTGATGACTTTTCTTTTTTCCCTTTTCTTCTCCCAATCTGGTCCAAACCGCCATATGACTTCTCCTGGCCAGCCCTCTCTCTTCAGATTTGTACACAAAATCCCCCCTTTTCCAGAAACCCTCCTACTGTCCCCCCACCTCTTACAAACTTCTTAGGGGGGGAAAACACGAAACGGGCTATAGCAAAAAGGGGCATATATCCTAGAGGGGTGGGGGGGAACGAGGACTAACCCCCCTGGAAAATTTGGGGTTACAAACTAGGGTCGGGAACTCCTCAGAATAAAAATTCCCTGGTAGGTAGACCTCCTTTAGATAGGTTGGTAGCCCCTGGGTAGGTAGGTTGGGGTGGGCTCCAGGTGGGTGGGTAGGCAAGGTTGGCTCCAGATAGGCAGTACATGGGCCCCCGGGTTGGGGAGGAAAAATTTGGGTCCTGGGTTTAGGCAGTAGTTAGGTCACGGGTGGGTAATGGGCCCCAGTTAGGTGGGTAGGCAAACAGGAAATTGGGTAAATTGCCCCGGGGTAGGCAGAAAGAAAGGGCCCCACTTGGGGTAGGCAGCCCTGGGAAATAATAGAAGACTGAGGAAGGCCCCCGGGTACCCCCCTATGAAAGGCTTTTTAAAAAAGGGCCCAGGTAACTAGGTAGGTGGGCATAGGGGGGCCATAGAGCTAGAAGGTTTGGCTCCCGGGTGGGCCCACATGGGTAAAAAGGGCTACAACATGGTCACCCAAAAACATATGGGGCCTATAGGTGACCCTTATAGGTACGGGCTGTAGCTGGGCCCAAAGGGGGGGGGCCCCCACATAGGAAAGATATGCTATAGGGGGGGCCCAAAATAAGTAGGAAAGGCTATAGCTGGGTTTATAGGTGGCCCCCAAAACCCCTTAGACTTAGGTGGGTTTAAATTGGGGGCCACCACATAGGGGCATGGGGGGCGCCCCAAGACTTGCCAGGAACGGGTGAAGAGGGAAGACCTGATGGGCCCCACTGCTGCCAAGTCAGGCGGGTAGCTGACTAGCCCTAGGGGAATAAATTCTATTGTAAATTTTAACAAACCAATCTCCCTCTCAGATCTCTGTTATAGCTATCTATCTCATATTCATCTTTCTTATCTATTGATCACTCTCTAAAATCCATCTGTTAAAGAAACAGATCATTTTGACCGCAGAAAAAGACCATGTGGTTCATCTCATCTGCCTTCAAATTACTTCCTTTCTATCTCAGGATAGTTCTATGTTTATCCCATGCATTTGTAATTTCACTTACTATTGATTTTCAACCTTAACTGCTTGAAATTTGTTCCAGCATCTATTACTCTTTCAGTAAAATAAAAATGGTTCTGAACATGTTCCCCATTTCCTTTCTTCCCTTTTGTAAAATAAGTAAAGTTTTCATCTTGTCCTCTGTTTTTCATTTTTCTTTTCCCCAATATTTTAACGGGTTTCCCATCATGTCCCCCCCCTTTCCCTTCTTTGCTTCTTTAACATATATGAAAAGGGGGGTTCCCCAACTCACTTTAAGGGGCAGCAGGGAAAGCTCATACTAGCATGACCAACCGTCAGAGAGAATGAGGAAGTCAGTGCTTGCAGCTGTCCTTTCCATTCATTTCTATGGGAGCTCGAAATATAGCTGAGTACGCAGGTAGGAGTGAAGGAGGTTTTTCACTCAGGAAATTTTTTGGTTTCATGGCTCCATCCTTCTCCCATGATGCGTGAAGTATCCCGTGGCCCTTTTGCAGAAAAAACACCCCCCCAAAACAAAAAGGTTTTCCCCCTCCAAAGCCCCTTTGGGGGCAGTGGGGAAAGGGTTTTTTTTGGGTCATAGGCAGCATTTTTTTCTTCCTCCAAACAAAAGGGGATTTTAGTTTTTGCCAAAGAGCTCAAAAATTTTTGGTCATCCAACCACAGCAAACCCTTTTCCTAAACACTCATAAATCATCCAGGTGTTTCCCTTGTCAATCTTCAGACGGGCCGCACAAGTCCTTCTCCAAACAGGTGGACCTTTTGGGCACTGAAAATTTTAAAAAAAACCCTTTCGGCATAATGCTTTTCCAAAGATTTTGTTTTATGACTGTATCCCAGCTTGGGTTTTGAAAAACATTAACAAGTTCCCCCCAAGTAGTTTTAGGCTGACTCTCATCTTCCCATGATCAAGAATAAAACCCCCAAGTGGTGAGATTTTGCATGGTATCCAGATCGAAAGTTGAATTTACAGTCCCTTTTGCCCTTTTTTTTCCCCTTTTCTTTTCTATTGCACCAACAGATTTTCTACTTCTCATGCAGGGATCTTATTTATGGTTTTGTAGCTCATTTCCCCTTTGAGCAGGTCCAAAGATCTTGGGCCCTGACTTTCCCTTTGCCCAACCCCTTTGGTCTTGTCCATGGGTTTTAGAGGTTAAAAGTCCTACTGATTAAAAGGAGTCTGGGACAGGATTTTTTTAAAAAAGGTGACTATTTAAGAGAGCTTCTTTAATGCAGGAGTTGATAAGCAAAACTCTTAATGGTTGGTAAGGGGATCAAATAACTTATTTCTTTTCCAGCAAAATGCAAATACATTTATATAATTTATACAATGTGATTTTCGGGATTTTATTTTGGATATTCTACCCCCTTTAATGTTAAAATTAACCTAACCTTAAAATTATAACGTTCATGCTTTTGTCAGTGGGCATGTATTACAAACAGTATATACAAATAAATATATATATATTTATATATTATAATATATATATATAATATATATATTATATATATAAATATTTTTATTGTGTGCAATATGGGGAAAATTTAGCTTTTGGCTGGAATTTAAGGATGAACATAAAATTTCATGATTTGATGTATATCCAATGCCAAAAGTGGATGAGTTGATAGAAAGGTTGGGGCCCACCAGGTATATCACCACTCTGGACCTTACATAGGGCTAGTGGCGGGTGGCACTTACTAAAGCAGAAAGGGGAAAAACGGCACATGTCCAACTCTCAGTGTTTCAGTACTTTTTGCACAACTTGCTGATCTCTAACAAGGAGATTACTGGCAAAATTCACAACAGGTGTTTGATCCCTGAATCACCCAATAAATTTAGGGGATCAATTTGAATTGAGATTTTGCAGTCCTCCTCATCATGTTGATCACATTTTGACATCATGAGAACAAGGCAACACCTTACAATTAATCAACATTACCTCGCCATTTCGTAGGCCTCAAGCAGGATGTTCTCAAACGGAAGTGGCCACTGAGTCTAGAGTGTCAGAGAGTGTCATCAGCAGGTTGTATCAGATATACCAAGAGACTGGAAGAGTCACAGAAAGGCAAAGAAGTGGATGTACTTTGGCTACATCACACACTGATGACCGCTTCATTGCAAACAATGCCATGTAGAACCAGATGATGCCACACAACTCCAAGCACGTTTAAGGGAGGTGAGAGATACACAAGTGTCATGTCGGACTAATCATAAAAATTTACATCAGCACGGTCTAATACAGCACTGGCTAATACAGGGAAGATTCCCTCACTACCACCTTACTGTCAGTAAGCCAAATGGGAGGTCCTGGATATCACCAGTGTGTAGACTCTCAGGCCAAATATCATGTCCTGGGTAGCAACCACACCTAGTCAGCTGAATCTGACATATAGACCAGCCAAACTCTGACCTTGCACATGGGGAATAGTCACCGATCCAACACTTTGGCTACTCCTAGTAAGAGCCATCCCGGATCGGCTGTTTGTGAACAGCCATACTATCTGTTCAATAGACTCCAACCAGTTACTGAGACTGACACAACTAAATCAATGGCTTCTACTTCACCAGGGCCAGTATCTTGGTGACATTTAACTGCCATCTACCAGTGGCGGGGCCATACAGCTTTATCGCTTGAAGTGGCTTTACCACTTACCATGTAAATGTGAGAATCCTTTAAACAAAAACACGTAAAAATGCATCTGCATTGCCTTATTGAGACTCTGGCCGATGTTCCACATAAAACTTAAAATCTTGCATGGCCAGAAACTATCTGGTTACTCTCACATTCCTTCCCTTAGTTTGGGCTATCCATTTTAAAGGTGAGTGATCAGTAACCAACCTAAATTGTGTCCCTAGTAAATAATACTTCATTAGCCCATTTAAGTAATTCCGTCTCTATGATCATGTAGTTCTTCTCAGCGGATATCAACTTCTTGCTTAAGTAAGCCACTGGGTATTCTTCGCCGTCAACCAACTGGGTCAAGACAGCTCCCAGTCCTACATTAAACACATCTGCCTGTACCACAAATTCTGCTCTGAAGTTGGGGGCAATCAATACAGGTCTCTTACATAGCACCTCTTTCCGTTTTTTGGAATGCTCCCTCTGCCTTCTCATCCCACTTCGCCATTAAGGAATTAGACTCTTTGGTAAGGTCTGTGAGAGGAGCTCTAATTGAGGCAAAGTTTGGCACAAACCTCCTATAATATCCAGCTATCCCTAAGGCTACACTGACTTGTTATTTTGAAACCAGTTTAGGGCAATTTTTAATAGCCTTAATTTTATCTAGTTGTGGACTTGTGACTCCCCGACTAATGTTGTACCCCAGGTACCGATCTTTCTCAAGACTTATGGTGTATTTGTTGGGGGGTGTGTGGTTAAGCCAGCCTCATGAATGGAGTCCAGGACAACCTAAACCTTAGCCATGTGAGATTTCCAGTCTGAGCTGAAAATTACCACGTTGCCTAAATAAGCAGCTGCATATTTTCTGTGGGCTGTAGGATGAGATCCATCAATTTGGTTGGGGCTCCGTAGAGGCCAAAAGGGAGAACGACATATTGGAAATGGCCATCTAGCATGCCCCTAGTCCTATGTAAGGTCCAGAGTGGCGATATACCTGGCGGGCCCCAACCTTCCTATTAACTCATCCACTCTTGGCACCGTATATATATCAAATTCTGAAATCTTGTTTTATTTCCTAAAGTCATTGCAGAACCTTAGGCTGCCGTCTGGTTTAGTATTGAGGACTACAGGGCTTGACCAACCACTTTGTACCTCTTCTGAGATTGCCTCTGGGCACATGATAGGGTCTCAGTCTCACCTTTTGGCCTGTTTCAGTCACTATATCATGCTTGATGACATTAGTTCTACCCAGTAAGTCAGAAAAGATGTCTCCATTTTTCCCCAGGAACTCTTACTTCTTGTACCTGGACTGCCGACAATGAGTCTGAGATACGGACCTTTGATAACTTATCACAAGGGTTTACTTATGGAATAAGAGCTTCTCTGTCCTTCCAGAGTTTGAGTAAGTTCACATGATAGATTTGGAGTGGTTTTCTTTTCCCTGGCTCATACATTTTATAGTTCACCTCACTGATTTTCTCCCGAATCTCATAGCGTCCTTGCCATTTTGCCCAAAATTTACTTTCAGTCATCGGTACTAGCATAAACAAAGGACTGGACTCTTGCAGATCTAATATATACTCCGGCCTGTGCTTCATGTGCCTGTTGCATATGTTCTCTCTCAATTGGTATCACTACAGTAATCCTATCCTGCATTTGCATAACATATTCAAAGGCACTGTGGTGAGGTGTGTACTCCTGCTCACAGGTCTCTTTAGCTGTATTCATTAGCCCCCGGAGATGTCTAAAGTATAACTGATCAGATCGGGAAAACCCCATGGATGCCTACAGAACCTCCCTTACAGAGAAAATTAAGTATGGGGAAAGATGGTCCCAGTCTTTCCCCTCCTTGTCTACCACCTTTTTGAGCATCCTCTTCAAGGTCATCAGTCTGGGGATATGCAGTTGTATAATGTTTAGGAGACTATAAAGCTCTTTAGTGATTTTTGACATAATGAGGGTCCCCTGGTCAGTGAGAATTTTTTGGGGTATCCTTGTCCAGGTGAACAGTTGAAAAAGCTCTCTGGCACTCAGCTTAGATGATTGTTTCTGAGTGGGATGGCTTCCAGATAATGGGTGGTGTAATGTAGCATTACCAAAATGTGCTTGTGGCCCCTGACAGACATAGGAAGAGACCTTACCAGGTTCATAACAATACAATTCAATGGCACTTCAATTATTGGCAGCGGAACTAGCGGGTTACGGAAATGTGGTTGAGGGATGTTAATCTGACATTCTGGACATGATTGACAAATATCCTCCACTGCTTTATATATACTAGGCCAGTAAAAATTCTACTCAATGCGTCCTTTGGTCCTCTCCACCCTTAAGTGCCACCCAAGCACACGTGAATAATCAAGCTCCAACACCATGCTTACATGTGACTGCGACACCAGAAGTTATTCTACAACCTCAGTTTGGGCCTTCTTTTACTCTGTAAAGTACAGTGGGGAAAAAAAAAGCATTTAGTCAGCCACCAATTGTGCAAGTTCTCCCTCTTAAGAAGATGAGGGAGGCCTGTAATTGCCATCATAGGTAGACCTCAACTATGAGAAACAAAATGAGAAAACAAATCCAGAAAATCACATTGTCTGATTTGGAAAGAATTTATTTGCAAATTATCGTGGAAAATAAGTATTTGGTCAATAACAAAAGTTCATCTCCATACTTATATATCCTTTGTTGGCAATGACAGAGGTCAAATGTTTTCTGTAAGTCTTCACAAGGTTTGCACACACTGTTGCTGGTATGTTGGCCCATTCCTCCATGCAGGTCTCCTCTAGAGCAGTAATGTTTGTGGGCTGTCACTGGGCAACACGGACTTTCAACTCCCTCCAAAGGTTTTCTACGGGCTTGAGATCTGGAGACTGGCTAGGCCCCTCCAGGACCTTGAAATGCTTCTTATGAAGTCACTCCTTCATTGCCCACGTGGTGTACTTGAGCTCATTGTCATGCTGAAAGACCCAGCCACATTTGATCTTCAATGCCCTTGCTGGTGGACGATACATTTCCCCATTCATTCTTTTATGTACACGGATCAGTCGTCCTGGTCCCTTTGCAGAGAAGCAGTCCCAAATCATGATGTTGCCACCCCCATGATTCACAGTCGGTATGGTGTTCTTTGGATGCAACTCAGCATTCTCTCTCCTCCAAACATGAAGAGTTGTGTTTCTACCAAACAGTTCTACTCTGGTTTCATCTGACCATATGTCATTCTCCCAATACTCTTCTGGATCATCCAAATGCTTTCTAGCAAACTTCAGATGGGCCTGGTCATGTACTAGCTTAAGCAGGGGGACACGCCTGGCACTGCAGGATCTGAGTCTCTGGCGGCGTAGTGTATTACTGATGGTAGCCTTTGTTATGTTGGTCCCAGCTCTCTGCAGGTCATTCACTAGGTCCCCCCGTGTGGTTCTGGGATTTTTGTTCACTGTTCTTGTGATCATTTTGACCCCACGGGGTGAGATCTTGCATGGAGCCCCAGATCGAGGGAGATTATCAGTGGTCTTGTATGTCTTCCATTTTCTAATTATTGCTCCCACAGTTGATTTCTTCACACCAAGCCTATCTGCCTATTGCAGATTCAGTCTTCCCAGCCTGGTGCAGGGCTACAATTTTGTTTCTGGTGTCCTTTGATACCAACGGGGAGTTTGGAGTGTGACTGGTGGAGGTTGTGTACAGGTGTCTTTTATACTGATAACAAGTTCAAACAGGTGCCATTACTAGAGATAATGAGTGGAGGATAGAGGACCCTCTTAAAGAAGAAGTTACAGGTTTGTGAGAGCCAGAAATCTTGCTTGTTTGTAGGTGACCAAATACTTATTTTCCACCATAATAATAATAAATTCTTTCCAAATCAGACAATGTGATTTTCTCTATTTGTTTTCTCATTTTGGGCGACATGTATGAACGGGATTTACGCCTGTTTTCTGGCGTATCCTGCGCCTCACCGGCCCGAATCCGCTGTCTGACTCAGGGATGCGATGTTAGGCGCATCGCTAGCAAATTTCAGATGCGCCTAGCATGAAGGGACGTGCACTGGGTGCGGTTTGGGCGTTCCGTGGCTGGACGCGGCGCGCTCGAAAACTCCGAGGCATGTACAATCGCGGCTCGGCAAAGTGCGGCGCATTGCAGCGCTCGTCAGCCCCGACAGGCAGACCTGGTTGATTCTGGTCTAAATGATCCGCCGGAGGCGAAGTGAAGCGAGAACGGAACATGAGAGGAAACATATAGAATATCGCAAGAGAAATCTTGGCTCTCAGCGCCGTGCGACATGGAGTATGATTCCAAAAAAAATCACCTTTATTAGGTGTAAAACATTATCAGAAAAAGAGCTCAAACCTTCAAAATAAATTTAAAAAAAAATCACTTTCCAAAAATCTAGAACACCGCTACATTGGGAATTAGGATATTGGAAATTGCCGAGAAATACAGTAATTCAAATTCTGTAAGCTATTCTCATTGGTCGGCAGAAACCAGCCAATCAGAATAGGAGCAACAGTGACCCATTAAAACCTATGGAGAAGTATGGACCAATCAAAATCAAAGGCAGGACAGTTCAAAATACAGTAAAAATGCAGAAAAGAGCTGATTGGTTGAGCTAGCGGGGGCTTGGCAATCCTGGCCAATCAGAATAGGAGCGACAGGGACCCATTATAACCTATGGAGAAATATTTACCAATCAAAATCAAAGGCGGGACAGTTCAAAATACAGTAAAAATGCAGAAAAGAGACGATTGGTTGAGCTAGCGGGGGCTTGGCTATCCCGGCCAATCAGAGCGCGAGCTACTTGTCCAATTATAGTCTATGGACAGATCGGGGCAATGAAATCTTGGCTCTCAGCGGCGTGCGGCATGGAGTATGATGAAAAAAATATTTTTTATTAGGAGAAAAATATTATCTGAAAAAGAGCTGAAACCTTCTATAAACATAAATCGATCAACTCCCTAACAATGCGTTTGACGCCGAGACCGGCGCTACATCAGGAATTGGGATATAGAGAATTGCCGGGAAATACAGTAATTCAAATTCTTTAAGCTCTTCTCATTGGTCGGCAGAAACCAGCCAATCAGAATAGGAGCGACAGGGAACCATTATAAGCTATGGAGAAGTATGGACCAATCAAATGAAAAGGCAGACAGTTCAAAATAGAGTACAAAAGGCAGAAAAGAGCTGATTGGTTGAGCCCAGGCGGCAGATATGAATCCACCAATCATATGTAGTGCGTCTATTTTGAATGGAGAAAGAAGGGCGCGATAGAAGGGCGCCCTAAAAGTTATTACTGTCTATGGGAAATATTCTAGTACTGTGATTGGTTGGTGGGAAGAGGGGCTCATCCTGCTTAGCCAATCAGCAGCTGAGCTACCGTCTCATTGAGTTCTATGGGGAAAAGAAATGCAGAGCGAGCTCTGTTTGTGATTGGCTAAGTTAAAAGAGGCGCGGTTATTTGGACCAATGGGAGAGCGAGCGACGCTCCTATAGGTTTTCTAATGCAGTAATAAAACTGTACATGCCGGAAATAAAATGATAAGACTCACGAAGTTGTACCGATGTGTATATAAAATGATCAATAATAACAAAAAAAAATAAATTAAATCAATAAATTCATTTTTATTTCTTTATTTTCGTTACACCCATACTATTGATCATTGGCTAACGAAAATAAAGAAATAAAATCATACTCCATGCTGTACGGAGCTGAGAGCCGAGATTTCATTGCCCTGATCTGTCCATAGACTATAATGGGACAAGTAGCTCACACTCTGATTGGCCGGGATAGCCAAGCCCCCGCAAACTCAGCCAATCAGCTCTTTTCTGCATTTTTACTGTATTTTGAACTGTCCCATCTTTGAATTTGATTGGTCAATATTTCTCCATAGATTATAATGGGTCCCTTTCGCTCCTATTCTGATTGGCCAGGATTGCCAAGCCCCCGCTAGCTCAACCAATCAGCTCTTTTCTGCATTTTTACTGTATTTTGAATTGTCCCGCCTTTGAATTTGATTGGTCCATACTTCTCCACAGGTTTTAGTGGGTCACTGTCGCTCCTATTCTGATTGGCTGCTTTCTGCCGCCCAATGAGAAGGGCTTACAGAATTTGAATTACTGTATTTCCTGGCAATTTCCATTATCCAAATTCCTGATGTAGGGCCATTCTTGATTTTTGGAAAGTGATTTTATTTATGTATTTTTTAGTAGGCTTCAGCTCTTTTTCAGAGAATGTTTTACGCCTTTCTAAAGGCGATTTTTTGATTCATACTCCGCACGGACATCTTTAGTGATTTCTCGCAGTTTTCCAGCCTGTCTTGAATCAGAATACATGTTAGGCGCAGTCCCGCACTGCGCCTATGTCCCGCACTGCGCCCCACACACTGGCGAGGCGCGGTGAACTTTACCCAGCATGTATGAGCGCACTTCCTCGGACGGCGAATATTAGGCGCAGTCCCGCACTGCGCCTCACACACTGACGAGGCGCGGCGGACTTTACACGGCATGTATGAGTGCACTACGTCGGGCGGCGAATCTTAGGCGCAGTCCCGCATTGCGCCTCACACACTGACGAGGCGCGGCGGACTTTACACCGCATGTATGAGCGCACCCCGTCGCCGACATACATAATGCGCAAATTTCGCCGGAAAACTGGCGAAAACATGCGCTCCGACGTGGCGAGCTTCATACATGTCGCCCTTTGTCTCTCATAGTTGAGGTCTACCTATGATGTCAATTACAGGCCTCTCATCTTTTTAAGTGGGAGAACTTGAACAATTGGTGGCTGACTAAATACTTTTTTCCCCACAGTTTATCATTGTGCACTGCAAAATGGGGATACCCCAACTTGGTGCCTGGTTCTCACTGAACCCTGTTTATGACCTTACCACTCTTCCAGTCTTTTGCTAGGTTTGGATTCCCTAACTGCTCGATACCGAAGTTAACACTGGCAACCTTCAAGGTGGAAAACTCAGGGGGATGTTCCCCTGCGCCCCCAGCCAGGACCTGTAAAGGGAAAATATCAGCTCAGTGTCACAGCATTTACAGGATCACACATCTTATTTTTTTCTTACACACCTTGGCCTTCTTATATTCCCATATGTTCCAAAACAACGGAAAATCATGGCCTGCTATCACATGGTGCATTAAATCCTTTACCACGCCAGGTTCATGGCTCATGGACCCACATGGAGTCTCCACTGTGACTACTGCCATGGCATAGCATGCAAGTATGCAGACCACCCCAATGCAACAGGTCTGGAGTTTGTCAAAGTTCACCAAACTGTCACGGACTAAGGTCACAAGATTCCCTCTTTAAGAAGCTGCTTGCACCCTCAACCATATGTGAATGGTACAGCTTTTGGATCACAGCAAAGCACTGGCTAATACTGGGCAGTGTCCCTCACTACCACCTTACTGTCACTAAGCCAAATGGGAGCTCCTAGATATCACCGGCATGTAGCTTATCATTTGAAACATCAGCTATCTTAACTATGCCTGCCAAACTCTAGCCTGGAACATAGGGAGGAGTCATCCAACCAGCACTTTGACTATTCCCAGTAAGAGCGTTTCCAGATCGGCTGTTTGTGAACAGTCATGCTAACTGTTCAATAGATGCCAACCACTTACTGAGGCTTACACAACTAAACCAACGGCTCGTACTTCACCAAGGCCAGTACCTTGGTATCAGGTAATTGCCACCTTCCAGTGGTGGGGCCATGCGACTTTATTCCTTAAAGTTGCTAACCACCTATTAACCATGTAAAAGTGAGAAATCTGGCTGGGATATCCACACCATTAGAGATCTTTCCAGATGCCGCCTTACAATATGAATCTACGTATGTCTATATCTAGTTATAACAAGCCTTGAAATGGCAAAGCAAAAGCAACTTTAGTTATAGTAAGAAACGACTGTTATGACATAGCAAGTATAGTATATATAGTAAGGCGGCAGCTGGAAAGATCTCTAATGGTGTGTATGTCCCATTTGCTCATATGTTCTCTTTGAGCAGCATAAGCAGGCCTTGCAAAGTAAAAGCTGCACCTCTCTAAATCGCACTCCATTGTCTCGGCCAGCACTGGGCAATTTGCAGCCACATGTCCCAGTTCGTGGCAGCTCCAGCAGACTATCTGGTTGTGGGGCCCAGTAATTATATCCTATATATATCGTGGTTCTCCGTTAGTGGAGTTGCAGCTGCTTGCACATGCACCACCAGTCCTAAACAGAATAAGGCCAACCCAACCCAGGCCAAAACGGTGCACATATAAAAACTTTTTGTCTAAAAGAAGGTACCTTTTCCAAAATAAGAACAAACCTAAAGAACTGATCTTGTTGGAAACCTGATGACTGCCTGTATTACAGAAAAAAAACCGTAATGTAAAATTACATAAAAATAACAAATCCCCCAAAAAACACCAAAATATTAGGAGAATAACCAAGCACAAAAAAAAGTGTTGGTGCATTGAAACCCGCATGTAATAAAGAAAATGAAAATGTGTAAATCAGGAAGGGTGGTAAGCAACGTGGTCAGAAACTGGACAGTGGTGTTGTGGTGCTTCACATAGTAACGTAACAGGTTAATGAGGAAGGGGGGAGAATTTTTTTTCTCCCAGTCCTGAGTGCAATTTAGACTAGAAATGGCATCTCTGTAATCATGCTAACTCACAGAATAAAGTTAATATCCTTTATACCAGGCAATAAATCTAAAACTAAACTCCCCAAACTCAAAACTCATCCTGCAAAAAACAAATCTTCATACAGCTGTGTCAATACACAATATACAAAGTTATGACTCTTAGTTTTACAGAGGGTTTTCGGTTTTGAAAGCCGTCTGTAAACTGCCTGTCAAACTTTATCATGGACTTTAAAGGGGTTTTGCCAAGAAGTGAGTTTCCCCTCTTGAGGCTTGAAAAAGGGGTGTTGTGTTTCGGTGTTTAAAAAAACATATACCTCCTCTGTGATGTCATCGCTCCACCTCCCATGCACGCTCCTGATACTCAGTCTCTGTAGTTGAGCAAACATTGTTTTGCTAATCCACAGAGGAGAACTGTATTGTGCACAAGCGATATGCATTTTATTTCTCCCTGTTATTTGCTCAGGAGAGACGATAAGCTCAGCAAGCAGCCTTCTTTAGTTCCTTCACGAACGGTTGCAGGGGGAGAGAGGGAGGGTACTGAGCAGAGAGCAAGGAGCGTCTGCATTTTTACTCAGATAATTACATTACAACCAGTGGATTCTCTATACAAAAGACACAGCATCTTTCTCCCCAGTCCCTTCAACGCTCGTTCATGTTCCCTGCCATCAAATAAGAAGTGTGAACAACGCAAGCGTGGCCAGATCAGCTCCTGTCATGGATGTGTCTAATGTAAACTGTCAGGAAACCAAGGTCATGTGATGAAGGCTGTAGCTCTCAGAGGCTTCACATTTTTTAATTACATATATTTAGAAAAATGATTAAATACCCATTTTGGAGGATCCCACGTCAACATTAGATCGTGGCAAAACCCCTTTAATGGAAAATCCGTGCAGGGATTTTACGCCGGACAGTTTTTCAGACTGCCAGCAGTCTGAAAAAAATGTAAAATGTTCATTCTTCCGCCCGGTTTTCAGGCAGAACATGAACATGTCAATGTGAAGGGGGAGGTATTTTCTCTGCAAACCGCGGAGAAAAGGCTTCCCCCAGTGGCCGCAAAACAGAAAATACCGGTCGGATAATCCGAAGGGGTTAGCACCAATGTTTGCGTTATAACTAGATACACACTAGTTATCTATCCTTAAACCAGCTTCAAGTTCACTAAATTATTCAGGGCTTCAATAAACTTTTTAATTTCATATCTATGTATCTATCTCTCTTTATGTATCTATCTATCTATCTCTGTATCCTTCCATTCCTCTTATATCTACCAGTTACATAATTTTCATTAAGAAATACCGTTGGTACCCTCTTAATATTATACCCAATACTAGGATACACAGGAACAGAGCCTGGTATATAATCTGTCAATACTAGGTATTTCATATATATAATATATATATATATATATATATATTATATAATATATATATTATATATATATATATATATATATATATATATATATATATATATATATATATATAAATGTGCATAGAGGATATTAGTAACCAATCACTGACACCAAGATGCACTTCTTAAACTGTCATAGACTTTGTAACATTTATTAGTATTAAAGTGTTAAGGAAGTATTTCCATCTTAGACAGCCTATGAATGTGATATATATTAATATATATTATATATATATATATATATATATATATATATATATATATATAAATAATATATATAAATATATATATATATATATATATATATATATATATATATATATATATTATATATATATATATCCAGAACTGGGCGTCCCTCAGCCTGGTAAGGCACTGTTGGCCACTACATCAATGTTAGCACTAAACAAGAAGGTGGCATGGTTTTCAACTGTGTTCTGCTGTTTCTCTGTCTCCCACAGAAGTGTCGCCCTATGGGATCATAGCAGAGGAAGATCTGTTATTTCTGTACTTTTTCTTCACGTCTGTAGCTGCTACTGAAATAACAGAACACACCGAGTTCAGCTGGTTCTGTGATCCCATCCACCTGTCTGTTTAGTGGCTCCCTTACCAGTTAATATGCCATACATGCCCAAGATTCAGTGATTCAGTAGTACTGGAAATATTCATGACAACTCTTCCACTTCTGTTTATTTTATGCTCTTAAAATGGAGACCAGCATCATCTACTGCTCTAAAACAAATTTCCATCTCAGTAGCTATCCGCCGAATTTTCACATACCTATCCATCTTTTAATACTAGGGGTTAACAAGTGATTGAGCATGATCTGCTAGTTGATTGTGGACCTATGACCAATAGATCACAATGACTGGACACTTTAGAGGAGACTCTGAATATTAATATTCAGAATATTAAAATATATCTGCCTGTCTATTGATTGTCTATCTGTACATCTCAATATATCAGAGGTGTATAAACTGTTGATCATGATCTACTGGTTAATCGCCATTGAGAGACCTGTGTATTACATTGTGACTTGGCCACATTAAAATACTCTTATTTAATGAGGTCACTTCTGAATATTAAAATATAACCTTTGTCTGCTATCTGTAAAATCTGATCTCATCGGATCTCATCATAATCTCATCTATCTATCCATCCAGCCCTAATGTAGCTCTCTCTCTCTTTACATCTTATTTCCTCATTGTCATTTCTCTCTCAGTTTCCTATTCTATAATTGTCTCCCGATCCCCCACTTCTCAGTCTCTCTTCCTCCTATATCACTTCTCCCCCTCCCCTGTACAGTCTGTGGTTGTGCCAAAAAATGAGAGATCCAAATTAGCGCAAGCTCCATCCTCTAGAAAACATTTAGCTTCCTGGCCGGGCGGGATCTGCCCATGAATAATTGAATCTTTTCATTCGGTGCCCTGTAGAATATTTATAAGGATTTTAACATTTACAACAATGCGCTCTCCAGGAGCTGTTCTCTTTGTATTGTCACAGTTTTCCCTTTGTTCTTTTTGTGACATTTCCTGATATTTTTTTCTAATCAAGCTGCTTTTCTTGTAGATAAAGTAGAATGGAAAGGAGCCCAAATACACGTATGTTGGCTAGGTCCCCCACGTTGAGGTTCGGGACTAATGAGAAGCAGAAAATTGCATTCTGTTTTGCTGCAGCTTTTTCTTTGTGGCTAAGGATATGTTTTTCAAATGAAATAACTTTAAAATATACTCCACAGAACTCCGTATCTGTAAGAAGCTGGGAGAGAGGAGGAGGGAGGGTAAATTGATCCATCAGCTGGTAATATTTTGGCTATAGGAAACAATTACCTTGGCGTTACCTCTGCCTGTTCTACAAGTACAGATTTAGTAGAGTGGAGCCATTTTTCATAACCAGGGCCCACATTTGCCCATGCTGATGTGGAACCTCAGGCAGCCTGGCATCAGGACTGCCATAAGTAATTTAAGGGCCCTATCCATTACCAGTTTTGATCTTGCACCATATCAAAAATAAAAATTAATTCAGGCCCCTAACAGGCACCTTAAAGACGCCCCTGCCTGGCACATAACCAGAAAGTTTGATTTAGACAGTAAGGAGTTAAGTACCGTTACTTTACATATGGAGCTCTTATTTGGTCACTGTACTGTGGGAATTATTTAAGCACTGTATGTTGGTGATTGCAATGTATGTACTACAGTATAGTGTTCCTGCAGTTTTTTGTGGTGGTGGTGGTACTGTATAGCACCTGTTAGCCAATGTGTGACACTTTTTTACTATACTGTTTTGTGATAATAATCAGCCATTCTATGGTAAGTATATTTATGCACTAAAGGACCCTACATAAGAGGAAGGAGGGGGAATTATTGCACAAGGCATAAGGCTTACCCTGGTCACAACAAAATATTAAAACGACAAACTCTAGGGATTCCAGATAGGTGCTGGGGATGTGGAGCAAGGGAGGCAACAGTGTTTCAAATTTTTTTGGGGAAAAAATTTCTGGGGAATTTCTGGAGACTGGTTGGAACATTGGTGATGGATATCACTGGAGCTAGGCTACCTATGGCTCCAACATGTTTCCTAATGAATATTCAAATCCCCTCAGTTAGAAAAAGCACATTGTGTCTAATCATTCACATTCTGACGGCAGCGAGATGCCTCATCTCCTCATTTTGGAAGCGGACCAATGCCCCTAACCTAGAAGATTTACTTCATAGGCTTCTAGATGTAAGATTAATAGAGCAACGCACTGTGTCTTTGAACGTAAATTTAGACAAATTTGAAGAGATCTGGTCTCTATGGGATTCCGATGTACTCGCCCGAGGGATGTAGCGGAATGCGAATCTGGTATACCCATTGGTTTAGGGAATGGGAGTCTCCTGGTTTGGGCGTATGTGCCTAGTTGCTACAGCGCTAATTTCCCCCACCCTAGTGTGTCGTGTCTATTGTCTATCTGTTGACAAGAGTTTTCTTTTCTTTATGCTAGAGGTTGTTCTTGGTACTTCCTCTGGAAAGTTACTAAGTAGTTCATGGTTTTTGCAGTTGCATGATTTTTGTTATTCAAGACAACGAGACTCTGTATTGAAAAACGGTTTTACTACTTGGTATGTGTTAAAACGAAAATGAGACCATTGAACACTGTATCGATATACATGTCTTATTCATGATTTGTTGAAACTTAATAAAAGCACTGTTAAACCAAAACTACAAACTCTGCTCTGCTTCATCTAGTTTTATTTTGATATTATTCTTACACATAAAACATGTTGCTCTGCTTTCTTAAAACCCATATATATTGGCCATATTTTTACATGGCAATGTTCACAGTGATCAAACCAGAAGATTATAGTTTTAAACATAAATACTACTGATGTAACCACATCAATGTGTAAATGATCAGGATTTTGGGGCCCAATAAATCCACTTATTACATGAACTGGTTACCAGTGATTCCAATCATATTGCTGAGATTGTGGCATGTAAAAGTTCATCAAATGTCAAAACTCTCAATGAGAACAATGTTTCTTGTGAATAACTTAGACTATATGCCCAATTAATTGGCGTCATACTCTACACATCAGGATACCGTTAAATGCTTGGACCTTAAATGGCTTTTGCACGCATTAAAATTGATGTGGGAAGCTTGCAAATTAAATAACATTTTCATCATTCATCATTATTAAAAAATTCTGTACCCATTTTGTTTTAGCTGCTATCTTTCTGATCCATAGTGTACAGCTAGTCTCTAGGGGATACAACCAGTGATGAGAGTTTCTCAGTCTTGCCACACATGGTCAAAAATCACCTCTCCTCTCAGGCTGCTACTGTCAGTCTCCTCCTTGCCTAGTAATCACACACACTCACTGCTGAGAGAGTGTTGAATCCCAGGTGCTGTCATTCTACTCCTGTCCTCTGTTCTCTTTAGTAATAAGTCAAACATTGCAAATAAATAAAAACATCAAAGAAACCTCAATCAGGTATGTGCAATAAGAAAAAAAGACCCCACATGTTTGGTTCCTACAGGGATTTGAATCTAGAACCCCCTATGATGGAAGGCAGAAGTGCTAACCACTCTGCTACATTGTAGCTACTCAAAGCTCTTTATATAAACAGACTTTTGTTTGACTACAGTGAGCACACTGTGGGGAAAGGCATGGTGGTGCCAGCCTGCTGGGTCACATAATATGCAGTTCAAACAAATCATACACACCCTCTTTTGAGCACACTGGAAGCTGAAGCTGGATAAAACAGGCATGAAATGCCTTTGTGGCAAAACCCTTTTAAAAATATGGTAGAGTTTTGTAGCAGGCAAATGTTGGTATAAGAGGTAAGACACAAACATGATCTGCTGTCTATATTGCATGATATTTTTTATTTGCTCACCTGTATGGATTATTCTGTGGAAAAGCATTTCCATGAAACAATGACTGTATTGTTGCTAATTTCCATATGTGTAGCTCTGTACCTCTGCATTAGATATCCTGGTCATGGAAGTCTGTCCTAGGATGAGAAGGGTAAAATGTATAACATTTTTTCTTAACTTGATCTGTACTGCTTCTGTGTCCTATCTTCTTTAGATAAAGCAGATTACAGATGCTACAATAAAGGTAAGGGGTTTGTGTGAATTTCAGTTTCAGTCAATAAAAAGGGAGGGTGGAAGGAAGGAAAGAAAGGAAGAATGTAAGGAGGGAAGGAAGGAAGAGAAGGATTAGAAAGGAAGGTAGGGAGGGTGGAAAGAAAGTGAAAGAAGGGAGGGTGAAAGGAAGGGAAGGTGGAAGGAAGGAAGGGATGAATAAAAGGAAGGAAGGGAATAGTGGGAGGAAGCAAAGGAGGGAGGAGGTAAGAAAGAAAGGAAGAATGAATGGAGGTCCTTCTAAACCCAATTAATAAAATGCATGCTCATAAATGTTCTTCTGGGATGCTACATATTTCATTCTTAGAAAATAATTACAGTGATTTAGTCTTACAAATGAAAAAACCTTCAAAAGATAAAAACAAGCTTTCTTACAGCTGTGAAAAAAAATCACCAGAGTAGCTAGTCACAGCACAACCAGTTGATGGTCCACGTAAAGATTTATTAAAACAATATTAATACCCATATAAATGTATAAAATCTTGTTTGAATGTTACATAGTTACAAAGTTAGTACGCTTGAAAAAAGACACTTGTCCATCAAGTTCAACCAAGGGTGGGGAAAAAGTGGGTGAAGGGAGGGAGACAAGGAGTTCAAGCCCAGCCTCCCCACTGGTGAATGCCCTGAAACAAGGCAAGAAGCCAATTTACTCCAGGGGAGACCCCATCTCTGACCCCATAGCCACCACCAGACAAGATCCAGAATGTTACATGGTTATGTACGTATTAATATTCTTTAGTTTCAGGTAGGTATCTAAGCCTTTCTTTAAACTCGCAACTGTTCCTGCTGTGACCAGCTCCTCAGGCGGCTATTCTGCAGATTCACAGTTCTTACAGTGAAGAACGCCCTTCTCTGGAGATTAAATACTTTTTTCTTCAGCTGAAGGGAATGTCCCCTGTCTTTTGAGGGGGCTTTACATTAAATAATTTTTCCCCATAATTTTTCCCCATAGGGACCATTTATATATCTATATAAATTAATCATGTCTCCCTGGAGCCGTGTTTTCTCAAGATTATAAGTTCAATTCTACTAACTTCTCCTCATAACTAAGATGCTCCATTCCCCTTATAAGTTTTAGCGTGCTATTTGGTCTGTATTATCCCATTATTATGGCTTTATTTTGAATTGGTTATTTATACACATTGGTTCATATATACACTCACCGGCCACTTTATTAGGTACACCATGCTAGTAACGGGTTGGACCCCCTTTTGCCTTCAGAACTGCCTCTATTCTTCGTGGCCTAGATTCCACAAGGTGTTTGCAACGATGCTCAATTTGGTTACCAAGGGGCCCAAAGAGTGCCAAGAAAATATTCCCCACACCATGACACCACCACCACCAGCCTGAACCGTTGATACAAGGCAGGATGGATCCATGCTTTCATGTTGTTGACGCCAAATTCTGACCCTACCAACCGAATGTCGCAGCAGAAAATCGAGATCATCAGACCAGGCAACGTTTTTCCAATCTTCTACTGTCCAATTTCGATGAGCTTGGGCAAATTGGAGCTCAGTTTACTGTTTTAGCTGAAAGGAGTGGCACCCGATGTGGTCTTTCTGCTGCTGTAGCCCATCTGCCTCAAAGTTCGCCGTACTGTGCGTTCAGAGATGCTCTTCTGCTACCTTGGTTGTAACGGGTGGTATTTGAGCCACTGTTGCCTTTCTATCAGCTCGAACCAGTCTGCCCATTCTCCTTTGACCTCTGGCATCAACAAGGCATTTCCGCCACAGGACTGCCGCTCACTGGATGTTTTTTCTTTTTCGGACCATTCTCTGTAAACCCTAAAAGAAGGTTGTGCGTGAAAATCCAGGAGATCAGCAGTTTCTGAAATACTCAGACCAGCCTTCTGGCACCAACAACCATGCCACGTTCAAAGGCACTCAAATCACCTTTCTTCCCCATACTGATGCTCGGTTTGAACTACAGGAGATTGTCTTGACCATGTCTACATGCCTAAATGCACTGAGTTGCCGCCATGTGATTGGCTGATTAGAAATTAAGTGTTAACGAGCAGTTGGACAGGTGTACCTAATAAAGTGGGCGGTGAGTGTGTATATATATATATATATATATAATATATTAATATATATATATATATATTTTAAAATATATATATATATATATATATTATGTTACCTTGTTGGGGCATATGTATTTTTTGAATATATTACTTCAAATCATGTGTACCATTTTTATTATCTTTTTTGTAATTGAGTTATTTTGATTTGGGATCTACTTACCTGCAGCACTTTTGGCACTTTTTTGCACCACTGTTTATTTTTGCATTTGTGTTGCTTTACTAACGATAAAGAAATATTTATTTTATTGGGTAAATGTAGTTTTGTTTGGCGATGAAATAATTTTTCCCCATACTTTTTGTAGGGGCCATTTCTATAAATTAATCATGTCCCCGTGGAGCCGTCTTTTCTCAAGACTAAATAAGTTCAATTCTACTAACCTCTCCTCATAAATAAGATGCTCCATCCCCCTTATAAGTTTGGTTGATCGTTTTTGAACTCTATCTAGAACCACTACATATTTTCTATAAACTGGAGCCCAGAATTGAACAGCATATTCCAAGTGTTGATGTAGTCCCATCGCTAATTCTATGGCTAAATGTTTAGCCCTTATAATATAATGCCTATAAGCCTAATGGTAAAAATGCATACTGTATACCGCAGCCAATGTTCCATAAGTCATTACACGCATCTTGCCCAAAAATTGATTAACAGCATAGTGAACCCAGACTTATGGTTGTTATTCTAGTAGACAAACTTATCCAATTTTTCGGTGTTTACAGCACTTGTCATTTTTATCATTATAACTATTCACAAAGACAATAGAACAGGCACGTGCCCCCAAACTATTCACCATTTTACAACTCAACACATTGACACACCCTATTCCATAGATGGACGACTTGCTGGACAATGGATATAGCGCTCAATAAAATGTTTGCATTAGACTGAGTCTGTTTAGGTCACAATGGTGCTTTTGTGAATGTATATTATGTGACTTTTTTTTTTACCTGGTTTCCGTAAAATGGTTGTCAGATTTGATTTTTTTCATTTAATTAAGCTCATTGTGGCCAAAACAATCTTTATATACTTTATTGAATGTATATATATATTTAACATTGTGTTTTTACATTATTTGCAGTATTATTTTTACGGCATTAGATGACTATGTTCCTTTCAGAGTGTTATTCCTTACTACTACAGGGGCAGGCGGCTACTCTATAGAAACAAAGACCTCCTGACTAGAGAACATGCCCAGTAGATAATTATCTGTTGGGAATACACGCTAGTCAGCAGGCTGTTGCTCCTATACTGAAGCTGCCCACCACCCTCCACGAATGCAGTGTCACACCACTTTGTATACTGTGACGTTACGTTTGGGGAGGGCGGTGGGCAGCTACATTTTATTCTAGGCATGCGTCCAAGTCAGTCAGCAGGCCAGCGCTTCTGTAGCATAGCTGCCAACTGATCTCCCCAAACTAAACATCATACTATACAAAGTAGTGTGACATTGTATGAATGATGGGCGGCTACAGTATACAAGCGACAACCTCTTGAATACTGCGAATGTTTAGCAGATAATCATCTACTGGCATGCGCGCTAGTCAGGAAGTCGGCGCCTCTATAGTGTATGTAGTAGTAAGGGTTGATATTCAGAATAGCACATCACCACTTGTGGCCATGAACATAATACAGTTAATAGTGTAAAAATACAGAATTTGAAATACATGTAGATTCAATGAAGTGTATAAAGATTGTTTTGGTCATAATTAGCTTAATTAGATAAAACCCCAAAAAATATTAACTTGCCAGCCCCCTTGCTGAGGACAGCACAAGCTAGTGTCAGACCTGCCGTTTCCAGCGCTGTTTCCCTTATTCTGTAAGATGCTGTAGTTTTGGTGCATTTACCCCTCAAACCTTATTCATGAGTATGTGTTAGCCCCGCCCACCAAAGACTAGCTCCGCCCACTGACAGTTATTCACATATTTCTACCTATTCAAAGTAATAGGTTTATCAGTTGAGGTGGGCGGGGCTAGCCTTAGGTGGGCGGGGTTTGAAAAAAAACGGACTCTTTAAATGACTCTTCAAATGACTCTTCTGGCTGAAAACTAAAGATTCGAGCATTAAATACACAAAAACTACAGCATCTTACCGAATAAGGAACACAGCGCTGGAAACAGCAGGTCTGACACTACCTTGTTCTGCCCTCAGCAAGGGGGGCATAACCTATGTGACAGGTTCTCTTTAAAGGGCTTTATATACAACCCTTTCATTTACTGCCCTGCTTGGTCTCCTCCATCTATGAGTCAGAACTGAGAGATGCTGCAATGAGCATCCATCAATCTGAGCAACCAGGTACTAAAACATCACAAAGGAAATGAAGTGAGAGAGAAACTGGACCCCGTAGCTGATTGTTTACTCTATTATTGGGTTTTCCAAATGGACAACTCCTCTAATGTCCCTCGGTTTCTCTTCTATTTCTTTTTTGTGCTACATGTCTGATTTTTCATCTTCCTTCCTCTCACTGATAATGGGTCACAAATGACCTCTCTGTTGGTTCACATGAACCCTTCTATTGATTGAATAGAGAACTGCGCTTATCAGTAATAGGGTGATGTTGAGATCTGAAGTTCCTTCCAGTGTCTTGTTTCATGACGTTAATGCTCAGCCAGAATGTGAATTCCTTTTTATCCACTGCCTAAGGGTCATTATTTAGTAAATCAGGCACTGGGCCTGTGATATTCTGTCAGCAAAGGATACAATACCCATATACACCAAGAGCAATGAGAAGAGAGTGTGTAACCCATTACTGTGTGGCAGCTGATGCATCGACACTAAATCCGGGGAGACATGATTAATTTATAGAAGTATATAAATGGCCCCTAAAAAGTATGGTTAAAAGCTACAGTATATTATGTAAAATCCCCTCAAAAAACAAAGGTACATTTCCTTCATATGGAGAAAAAAGGATTCATTCTCTAGAGCAGTGTTCCCCAACTCCAGTCCTCAGGGCCCACCAACAGGTCATGTTTTCAGGATCTCTCACAGAATGCACTGACAATAATGATATCACCTGTGCAGAATGCACTGACCATAATTCTATCACCTGTGCAATGCTAAGGAAAGCCAGAAAACATGACCTGTTGGTGTGCCTTGAGGACTAGGGTTGGGAACCTCTGCTCTAGAGGAGAAAACCTTCACCACAAGAACTATAAATCTGTGGGATAGCCTGCCTGAGGAGCTGGTCACAGCAAGAACAGCTGAAGGTCTTAAGAAAGGCTTAGATATCCACTTATTACTAAATAATATTAATACTCATGGAGCCGTATTAAATATCTGGATCCAGTCTGATGACAACTCTGAGATCCGGAATGTAATCTTACTTTAGGTCAGATTGCTCCTTGCCTTATGGATTCCAAAGTCTTCATCAGTAGGGGAAACTAAGTGTAAAAAACTCCCTATCCTCCTCCCTTTATCCACATTTTACCCCACCCTTGGTTGAACTTGATGGACATATGTTTTCAACCGTACTAACTATGTAAAATATTGTGCCTTAAATGCATTTAAAAAACAAAACAGTAAATATAGTACAAACTGTGCATAGGTTATAGACGTCACTATTTTAACCCTCCACCCTCCACCCTCCACCCTCCTATTAGCCATAACCCATTTAACATAACATAATTGATTGCAAGACATAACGTCTTGCAAACAATTGCATGTCAATTCTTTGCAAGACGGACCCGAGCGGCGCTTTTGAAACACGCAGCGGCGATCTGTCATCTGAACGCCGCTGCATCTTCCTCATAGCCCGCAGTGATAATCTCACTGCTAATTGTTAGATCCGTCTTGGGGTCTGCTGTGTCGGTCCCCAAGATGGATCTACAAAGCGCTTGTAATACGGAGTCAAAACTCTGTGTGAACAACCCCTTAAAGTTTCATATAAAGTGGCAGTTTTCTAATATACAGTGGAGAAGTTTATTAATACTGTCTAATACTAACCTAAGACCTTATAAACTTTAGGCTGTCTAAAATGTGACAGATTTATCAATGGATGATAACTTTGGTGCATGTTTAGACATTTCTAACTTTACACCATTTTTTGTTTACTTGCTTTAGTTTACAACTATCATTGCACCAGATTTTGGTGCATTTTTTTGCACAGAAAGCCACACGCCATTTAGCAAGGAGGATGTGCAGAAGTGCATAGAAACACATAATAAATGTGTTGTAAAGCATGCACACCAGTATTCTGTCACAGTTGCCATAATAAATGTGCCCAATTATGTTTATGATCAAAAAGTCATTTTAAAGGCTGGCACATCCCTGAATAATCAAAGGTAGGACCAACAACCATGCAAGGGAGATGTTCTAAGACAACTGTTAGCCATACACAGTAGATATCTCTCTCCTAAACCTCCATTCACATGCATGCTCAGCAATGCATGCAGATGCTCTGAATGGGGAGAATGGCAAATACTGCTGCCAGACAATTGGGGTGTCCCCACAAAGAAACATCTGTGCAACAGGTCGGCTCACAGCTAGCTACGAACCCACTTTGTTGAGGAGGGCAAAGCTCGTGGACCTCCTCCCCATTCATTCTAAGGGAGTTGCGAATATATCCAAGCACACTGATTGACTACATACAGAATTACCACAGACATGAATGGGGAGGACGAGAGCAAGCACTGCCGTCCTCATTCTGTAACACAAGTGGCTTGCAGCTAGCTGTGAGCTGACCTGTTACATGGATATTCCTTCGCAGGAACACTCCTTTAACTAAGCTGGTTGAAAGTATCAGGCATGTTAAAAGCCAATTATGGGTACTTTTCCTCTTTTTTCTTCCACACACATTAAAGTGGCATATAAAAATCACTCTAGTGTCCCCCACTGTCCCAGCACAGGCTTGGCTCCAGTGTCCCCTGCCAGTCCAACACCAATGAAACCAAACCAATCGCTGCCTCAGTAGTCATATGCCTGCTTGTATAGCCTGTGACTGCCAAGGGCAGTAATAGGCTGCAGCATCATGAAAGCATGGTGGTAGGGGACGGGTGGAGAACACTGGAGCTTTTATCAGGACAGTGGTAAGCAGTAAGAGAGTTTTAAAAACTGAAAGAAAATATCTTTAATGTTGGCCAAACCTACTGATTTTAGCGGGGCTGATTGATTTAAAGGGATCGCCACATTGATTAGCTTTAAACATGCAGGCAAAGGTGAATAAAGTCTATTACCAAATACATTGTTGTTCTGATTTTGCTTCCTTTTAAAGCTAAAGCAGTTCTTATCTCCTGTTTGTGTACACATGCTTCTCTGCTCTTTATGCTGCAGCTGCCCTGGCCAGGATGGTGACAGTGACATCACTCGCTGCTGTGTCCTATCAGCAGCACAAGAGTTTGTTTATCTATGTTATCTACAAAACTTTAACCTTTTAGAGCTCTGTCGCCTTCTAGTCTGCTGTTTAGACCCTTCTAATAGCCATGTCCCTCTAACAGGATCAGCCAGGAATAGCAGAGCTGATATGCGAATCAATGATGTAGAATCGCGCACAGCCTGAACAAGAAGTGAGAGTCTAAAGCAGTTTGTGAAACAACATGGTGAAAACACCCCTTTAATCTAATTTGTATGGCTAGTTTTAGAATATAATTATATAGATTAATTTTAGCAATATTAACCAGGACCGAATTCAGCACCAGGTTTTGGACAGCTCCAACTGTCTGTATAGGGATATATGTAAGACTGCGAGGAGCACAATTTGAAATAAAGTGTCCACTCTTTTACATATGAAATGAATCTACTTATCTTTTAGTGATCCCAAGTTTCAGCCTGTATTATACTCCATAGCTGCATTCATTATTTTGCCAAATTTATAACGAAAATCTCACAGCATATTGAGCTAAATTAATATCTGCAGAAATAGTTTTGGGTTTGCATTTTACTAAGCAGTGTGCAGTAATGTGATGAGGTTAAAAAAAACAAATACTGTTCAAAGCATTATAGGACCTCGACCGAGTTCTTATGGGTGTGACTAACAACAAGACTGTTTCTAATATGATTCAGCAAAATTAAAGGGGATGTATCGCTTCCTTACTGCGGCTGAGTCACACTTCTCTTAGCTTCCCAGCTCTGTGAATGCAGGGGCGTTTCTTCCCCTCCCAGCTGGATGACATCATCCCCCCTTCACTGCTGGCCCGAGACTCCCCCCCTCCCCTCTGAGTCCACATATCACTGTGTCTCTCTCTATCAGTCTTATTTTATAAGAGCTGTATATATACCACAGGCTGCATTCAATCTAATCTCTCACAGCTGGAGATGTATTACAGCTTTCTAAGAAAGGCACAGATCTGCGTGTATGCAGGAGAGTTAGGCACAGGGACAAAACTGTCATGTTTTCTCATTGTACAATCTGCTGCAGTCTGTTTCTGCTAGGTGTGGAGACAGAAAAATGCTACGGCCCCTAACTCTGAGTCATTCTGTACAGCCCGTGAATCGACCCAGGGGCTGTACAGAATGTAAATGAGCTCTCAGCTAGTGAAATGCAAGGAGGAGGGATTAGACCCACACTGGATATCAGTGTAAATAAAAACACAAGATAAGGGACACTGTGAGAACAAGGCAGCTTTGCTAATGACATCCAATTGCAAAGTTGCTTGTTTTTACTGTCCCCTTATTCTGAAGACCATTTAATGAAACGATAACACCCCTTTAAGCTCTAGACTAGAATACAAGCTGTGCCTCAGGATCACTGCAAAATAAGTTACATATTTACAAAGTTACTCAACTCTCCATGTACAGTAGTCCCTTAAGTTACATTGGCCTCAGGATACTATATTTTTAACATCCAATGGTCTTTCCTTGGACTTTGAATGATGAATGTGGTTTCAAGATACAATGTCCCGGACATTGATCCAGCCAATCACAGGCAGTCCTCAACTTACAACATTCTGACTTACAAATAGAGACATATGGGGTGTGGCTCAGCTTCCTCTGCCCACTGCATCTTCCACGGCACAGCAGCTCTTTTTTACCTTCCTCTCACCGTGTACTGGAAACTTCTGTCTTCAGGCCGGCACAACAGCTCTCCCTCATGCCAATCTGGTCTTGGGCTGTCGGCCCCAGCATGGCAGGTGTGTTCTTGCTACTCCTGTCCCCCTCTCCCTGGCTCTTATCCCAGGCTGCCTCCAATGTAAAATACAGTACAGTACTGTATCCGCATCCATAAAATTAGTACATGTTTGGCGTGCTGGAATTTATAGTTGTGAAACCACAAGTGTCTGCATGCCACACCACACGTGTACTAATTGTTCGGGTGCTGATTAGTACATGTGATTAACATGTGCTACTGTGTCATGCTGGCACTTGTAGTTCCATTGTCCATAGCAGCTAGTAGCTGTGGAACTACAAGTGCCAGCATGACACAGTAGCACATGAGACAGAAAGTGAGGTGAAATCTTTTAAACACAGGCACAGACAGAAAAACAAATGTAAAAGCAATGTTAATTCTTCTCGGCACTATACAAAACTAAAAAATGTAGTTGGAGTTACATGTAATAAATGTACCTGTTCCAATTTACTTACAATTTCAACTTAAGAACAAACCTATACTCTCTATCCTGTTCATAATCTGGCTTCTGCCTGTTTCTTGAATATTTTACTTGTAAAACCCCTATATTAGTGAAGTTAAAGCTATTTTTCCTTTTACATTTCTTGTGAATTGGAGCTCAAGTTTCACTCCTAACCTCAGAATCAAGTGGTGATCTGATCGTTTTATATGTGTACTTTCCCTGTATTACTGTATTAGTGAGGTACATGCAATGACTGGCAGGCTAGCAGTGCCTCTCTACAGTACAAGGCAGTCCTGCTCTTTACATGTGTCTGGATGAGCGGCTCCTTTGGGTACCAGGTGATTTTCTTTTTTTGGCACAATGTGAACAAAGTACATGACCCAAAGAAGCCCCTGTCCTCTGTATAGAAAGTGATTTCCAGAAGCTCTTTCTGATATTATATGTAAGGACTTGCATTATCTGTATTAGTTATCCGCTTCATTTTCTTAAATCTTCATTTTGCATTATGGAGGGTGACATTATTGGGTTTCAGAACCAATTACCAGTTTTTGCATAGAATTATGGTTTCAACATACAATGGGCGTCCTGGAACAAATTAATATTTTATGTGTAGGCATATTGAACACCAGCTGTAAAATGATGTTCAGCAGTTGGTATACCTTTTAAATAACTAAAGCTAACACTGAAATATTCTCTCACTTAAAAAGTAACAAACACAATATTACATAGTAACTACATGGTACTAATACTGATATAACTACTATTACATACTACAGCTATCCTGTTTTAGATACTGAAGAAACTACACATTTGCAAACCTAATAATTTATTTCAAATTGCGCCTCATTGTCTAATGCTGAGCGCCTGGAATGATCCATTTTTCAGACTTTTTTTTTTAATCTTCTATTTATATTCTGGATAACAAAGCACAATGATAACCTTTTTTCTTATAGCACCAATAACTTGCATAGTACTTTATAGTCAGATATATAGACAAATACAGATTTTAGATAATTTATATGAAGCAATGCTAATGAAAAATCCTAATTTTTAATATTATGTCCAGCAATGTACATGTCTATACTAATCACTTAGACTTGTACATTATTGGCAAAGCTAGCATGTGCTAGACAACTACCAATTAGTATATTAATGTTGAGTACTCCTTCATTCAATGACCTACATCCGCTATTTAGTGCAGTCACAGCCAACACTTAAAAAGACAGATGTCATTTAGAGGAACATGTTCTATTTCAAGTGGTTTTTTTGAGGTTTCGATAGTGCCACCTGTAAATCTAGAATGGCATTATTTGTCAAAAGTAGACACTATTATATCTGTAGATTAGATAGAATAGCACAATTCAGTAGTTTGTAGTGAGGCATTGTGCATATGTTGCAAATGTAGAGGTCACACTAGTGCCCTGGTGACGGAGAGGACCCAAATGCCCTTTTGCCACACAACACATGTATTATAAGTGATGCATGGTAGGTGGGGGACACTGGTACATATTTTGCAAAGGGGCAAAATATACCTTTGCATTGTGCATAGTGCTTTACTGGGAAGGGATTGCAGGATTTTGCTCATACAGAACACCAGTATGATCCTAAAGTATCCCAGAGTGACTTCATTTATTCAGACATTGTGGCTACCAATGATTGATATGTATACAGGTATTTATACAATGTTGCTTTCATTGCTTGTAATATTTTTAAAACCATGATAAATGATGTACAGAAGAAAGGGATCATTTGCGGTCTCTGGCTGATAGCCAACATGACAAATATGGGATGTTAGCCAGTCTGCTTATGTTCTCGGGAAGATGCTGTATAGTAGAAGTGTACAGTGCTCCCTCAACATCAAATTTTTTTTGTTCCGAGGACGCCCTTGTATTACAAAACCCCTAACTCTAGGAATGGTAAATTTGGTTTGAAGCCCAAAATTTCACCCGCATAAGTAACATGTAGGTAAAGTAAATGGCAGATAAAACAGATAAAGAAGGCCATACCCTCGAAAGAGCTGTGGAGGGTGGAATCATTTTTCTGTTGAGGAAAGGGTTCTTTGAGTCTGGCTTTATCAAATGTACCATTAAAGGGGGGGTTTTCACGTGTAATGTTGACGTGGGATCCTCCAAAATGGGTATTTAAAACACTTTTTTAAATATATTTTTTACAAAAAGTGAAGCCTGTGAGAGCTACAGATTGTCGTCCCCTTAGTTTCCCGAAGTTTACTTAGACACGACCCCGGGCACATGACAGGAGTGATTGGCCGCACTTGCATGTTTGCACTTCTTATTGGATGACAGGGAACATGAAGGAGCTTGCAAGGGGCTGGGGAGAAAGCGTGGTGTATGAGTCTGTCTGCTTTATACAGAATCCACTGGTTTTAATGTTATGATTTGAGTAAACTTTAGAGACGCTCCCTGCTTCCTCTCTCTCTGCTGACCTCCTCCCTCTCACCCTTGCAGCCGTTCATGACTCAGCATGCTTTGTTTATAGTCTCTACTGAGCAGATAACAGGTAAGGAACTGACTTCATGGAAAAACCCCTTTAAAGAAGAAAATGAGGTCCACACCTGGTGCCCAAAGGAGCTGCTCATCCCAGCACATGTAGTACTGCACTGTACTGTAGAGAGGCACTACTAGACCACCAATCACTGCATGCACTGTGTAACGGTGCGGCGCTGACAGACGTACGCCGAAGCGCTGACCGCTGACATCCGGGTGTGGATCCTCTGTGATCACCGCAGGCGAGGTGGTAGCTGGAGGACCATGCCAGGGAGCGGATCAAGGGCCCCTGGTCTTCACAGAGCCCGCCGCAAAGCGGATGACTTGGCTCCCGACCCCAGGTCGCTACCCCTGACGTGGCTACTTGCGGTGACATCCGGGGTGCAAGACAGGAATCCAGACGGTGGGATACAGGAACATGTACAGCAGGATACAGGAGGGTTAAACGTACACAAAGCACCACAGGATACGGCAGGAACTGGACGAGTAACACATCAGGTACAGACCAGGAACACAGCAGGAACAGGAGAGCACATACAGGAAACGGCAGGATACAGGAACACAGACATGACGACGGACGGCCAGGAGCCAGATGACAAAGCCCACTGGACCAGCATCTCAGGGGTTTAAAGTCTCCAACAGCAGACCTAGATGCTGGCAGGAGCTCAAAAAGGGAAGCAGCTGGACACAGCAACAGACTGCAATGAACTAAACCCAGAGCAGAGGCAGGAACTTCCTCTTATAGGCGGGGGTCAGAGGTAAAGGGGAAAGTAGACAGAGACAAGTAACCTATAAAAGACGGAAGCTGCAGCGCGCGCGCCTAAGAGGAACAGAGCACACACAGGAACCCAGGAAGCAACAAAAACAGGACAGGACAGGCAAGCACAGGAAGGCACGACATGCCGACGGCCCAAGGCAGGGAACCGCGGCGTGAACCGTGACAGTACCCCCCCTCAAAGCCCCCTCCACCCCTCCAAAACACAAACATGGCTTTTAACATAGGTCAGGGGCCCACAACTTCTATGGGGGCAACCCCAAAACCGAGGTACGGGCTGAATATAGCCAGTATAGGGAAAAACCTAGATAAGGAAGTGCAAGGGCGGAACCAAACGGGGCACGAGCCAAAAATGGGGGGGAACCCAGGGCGGGCCCATGGCTAGGGCAACAGACGGACGCTCAGGGCGGGCCATGAGCTAGGCAACAGACGGACGCTCAGGGCGGCCCATGAGCTAGCAACAGACGGACGTCAGGGCGGGCCCATGAGCTAGGCAAACAAAACGGACGCTCAGGGCGGGACCATGACTAGGCAACAAAACCGACGCTCAGGGCGGGACCATGAGCTAGGCAACAGACCGACGCTCAGGGCGGGACCATGAGCTAGGCAACAGACCGAAACGCTCAGGGCGGGACCATGAGCTAGGCAACAGGACCGACGCTCAGGGCGGACATGAGCTCGGCAACAACCGACGCTCAGGGCGGGACCATGACTCGGCAACAACCGACGCTCGGGCGGGGACCATGAGCTAGGCAACAGCCCGACGCTAAAGGCGGGACCATGAGCTAGGCAACAGACCGAACGCTCAGGGGGGCCCAAATGAGCGGGCAACAGCCCGACGCTCAGGGCGGGACCATGAGCTAGGAAACAGACCGACGCTCGGGGCGGGACCATGAGCTAGGCAACAGACCGACGCTCAGGGCGGGACCATGAGCTAGGCAACAGACCGACCTCAGGCGGGACCATGAGCTAGGCAACAGACCGACGCTCAGGGCGGGACCATGAGCTAGGCAACAGACCGACGCTCAGGGCGGGACCATGAGCTAGGCAACAGACCGACGCTCAGGGCGGGACCATGAGCTAGGCAACAGACCGACGCTCAGGGCGGGACCATGAGCTAGGCAACAGACCGACGCTCAGGGCGGGACCATGGCTAGGCAAAAGGGACCGACGCTCAGGGCGGGACCATGAGTAGGCAACAGACCGACGCTCAGGGCGGGACATGAGCTAGGCAACAGACCGAGGCTCAGGCGGGACCATGACTAGGCAACAGACCGACGCTTAGGGCGGGACCATGAGCTAGGCAACAGACCGACGCTCAGGGCGGGACCATGAGCTAGGCAACAGACCGACGCTCAGGGGGGGGACCATGAGCTAGGCAACAGACCGACTCTCAGGCGGGAACCATGAGCTAGGCAACAGACCGACGCTCAGGGCGGGGACCATGAGCTAGGCAACAGCCCGGGACGTCAGGGCTGGACCATGAGCTGGGCAACAGACCGACGCTCAGGCGGGTCCATGAGCTAGGCAACAGACCGACGCTCAGGGCTGGACCATGAGCTAGGCAACAGACCGACGCTCAGGGCTGGACCATGAGCTAGGCAACAGACCGACGCTCAGGGCGGGACCATCAGCTAGGCAACAGACCGACGCTCAGGGGGGCGGGACCAAGCTAGGCAACAGACCGACGCTCAGGGCGGGCCCATGAGCTAGGCAACAGACCACGCTCAGGGCGGGCCCATGAGCGAGGCAACAGCCGGACGCTCAGGGCGGGCCCATGAGCGAGGCAACAGACCGACGCTCAGGGGGGCCCATGAGCTAGGAAAACAGACCGACGCTCGGGGCGGGACCATGAGCTAGGCAACGACCGACGCTCAGGCGGGCCCATGAGCTAGGCAACAGACCGACGCTCAGGGCGGGACCATGAGTAGGCAACAGCGGACGCTCAGGGCTGGACATGAGCTAGGCCAACGGGCGCTCAGGGCGGGCCCATGAGTAGGCCAAACCGGCGCTCTGGGCTGGACCATGAGCTGGGCCAACGGGCGCTCTGGGCGTACCATGAGCTAGGCCAAACGGGCGCTCTGGGCGTACCATGAGCTAGGCAATGGGCGCTCTTGGCGTACCATGAGCTAGGCAATGGGCGCTCTGGGCGTACCATGAGCTAGGCAATGGGTGCTCTGGGCGTACCATGAGCTAGGCAATGGGCGCTCTGGGCGTACCATGAGCTAGGCAATGGGCGCTCTGCGCGTACCATGAGCTAGGCAATGGGTGCAGACGCTCTAGACGAGGGCAGGGTCACCCCGGCGGGATCCATGGTCAGTTCATACTGGACGTCAGTTCATACTGTAACGGTGCGGCGCTGACAGACGTATGCCGAGGCGCCGACTGCTGACATCCGGGTGTGGATCCTCTGTGATCACCGCAGGCGAGGTGGTAGCTGGAGGACCACGCCAGGGGGAGTCTAGGGGCCCCTGGGCTTCGCCAGAGCCCCCCGCAAAGCAGGATGGACTTGGCTGCCGGACCCCAGGTCGCTACTCCCGACGTGACTACCTGCGATGAAAAGCCGGGGTTTCAAGACAGAATCCAGGCGGTGGGATACAGGAAAAATGTAAAAGCAGATACAGGAGGGTTAAACATACACAAAGCACCACAGGGTACGCAGGAACTGGACGAGTAAAAACATCAGGTACAGACCAGGAACACAGCAGAACAGGAGAGCACATAAGGCAGGAACACGGCAGGATACAGGAGACACAGACACGACGGACGGATGGCCAGGAGCTCAGATGACAAAACACTTGGACCGCATCTCAGGGTAAAGTCTCCCAAAAGCAGACCTGAGATCAGGGGCGTCGCTAGGCGATTCATTCGGGGCACGAGCCCCGAATGAATCTGCCTGTGCCCCAGTTCGGCGGCTCCAGGCCGCTGCGGTGGGCCTGGAGCGCACCTCAGTGCGGGCGGCGCCCGCCGATCTCTCTGACTGTGCGGCCGTTTCCCCGCGGGCGCGCAGTCAGAGTCGGGGAGGAGGCAGGACGGATCATTCCCGTCCTGTCTTCTCCCCAGAATGTATCACGCTTTCTGAGCGTGTACATACACGTGGGCGTCACAGGGGGGCGTGACGCGCCGCTGTCATCACCCCCCTGCGACGCTGGGATCCTCTGAGCCGGCAGCTCTGCCGGCCGAGGAGGTCCCGTGCCCCGCGAGACGGCGTATGACATCACGCTGCTTACACCGCTCTCAAGCTGCAGGACCAGGACGCGCGGGCCGGGCTCATGAGGGAAGTAGTTTTTTTTTAATTTTATTAGCTACAGGGCGGGCTTTTGTGGCTACAAGGGGGGGCATATGGCTACAGGGGAGGGCATGTGTGGCTACAAGGGGGGCATATGGCTACAGGGGAGGGCATGTGTGGCTACAAGGGGGGCATATGGCTACAGGGGGGGCATGTGTGGCTACAAGGGGGGCATATGGGTACAAGGGGGGGCATATGGCTAAGGGGAGGGCCTTTGTGGCTACAAGGGGGGGCATATGGCTACAGGGAGGGCATGTGTGGTACAAGGGGGGGGGATATGGCTACAGGGGAGGGCATTTTGTGGCTACAAGGGGGGGGCATATTGTACAGGGGAGGGCATGTGTGGCTACAAGGGGGGCATTATGGCTACAGGGGGGGCATGTGTGGCTACAAGGGGGGCATATGGCTACAGGGGAGGGCATGTGGGGCTACCCGGGGGGGCATATGGCTACAGGGGGCATGTGTGGCTACAGGGGGGGGGGGCATATGGCTACAGGGGGGCATATGGCTACGGGGGGGGATGTGGGGCTACAGGGCATTTTGCCTATGGGGGGGGGACATGTGGGGCTACAGGGGGCATATGGCAACGGGGGGTGGGGCTACAGGGGCATATGGCTACAGGGGAGGGCATGTGTGGCTACAAGGGGGGGCATGTGTGGCTACAAGGGGGGGCATGTGTGGCTACAAGGGGGGCATGGAGGGCTACAGGGGGGGCATGTGTGGCTACAGGGGGGCATGTGTGGCTACAGGGGGGGGCATGTGTGGCTACAGGGGGCATATGGCTACGGGGGGGGGGCATGTGGGGCTACAGGGGGGCATATGGCTACAAGGAGGGGCATGTGTGGCTACAAGGGGGGGCATATGGCTACAGGGGGGGCATGTGGGGCTACAGGGGGCATATGGCTACGGGGGGGGGCATTGTTGGGGCTACAGGGGAGGGCATGTGTGGCTACAAGAGGGGTGCATATGGCTACAGGGGGGAATGTGTGGCTACAAGGGGGGCATATGGCTACAGGGGGCAAGTGGGGCTACAGGGGGTGCATGTGTGGCTACAGGAAGCATGTCCCCTGGCTACAGGGGGGCCCAATGGCTAAGGGGGCATGTCACTGGCTACCGGGGGCCTATATGTCTAAGGGGGCATGTCACTGGCTACAGGGGGCATATATGGCTAAGGGGGCATGTCTGGCTACAGGGGGCATATATGGCTAAGGGGGCATGTCACTGGCTACGGGGGGCCCATATGGCTACAGGGGGGAAAGTCACTGGCTACAGGGGGCCAAAATGGCTACAGGGGCAAGACAATGGCTACAGGGGGCCCATATGGCTACAGGGGCATGTCACTGGCTACAGTGGGCATATTATGTGGCTAGTGGGGCAGTAACGTGGCTACAGAGGGCTAATCACCTGACTACAAGGAGCATATTAATGGCTAAAGGGGGCAGTAACCTGGCTAGAGGGGCTAATAACCTGGCTAGAGGGGGCTACAACCTGGCTACAGTGGGCTACTACCTGGCTAAGGGGGAAAATATTTACCTAAAAGGGGGGAAATTTATTCCCAAATTGGGGCACATAGATGGGGATTTTTGTAGAATGGGAAAAATTGTAGAAAACCTAAAAAATTAGGGCCAAAGTTTTGTTTTGTAAATTTTTTTCAGTGAAAGTTCTGAGGGTAAAACATCATGGCGCTGGGACAAAAGGAGAAGAAAAGAGAAAGAGAACAACTTTTTAGAGACGCCCCTTTAATCACTAAATAAACTGCGTTAATCATTTATATTTCTCCTGAGCGCAACAAAAAAAGGGGTTTTTTCCCTTTTAAAAAATACATCCACAGTTCAAAATGAGACGCAAAAAAATCTGTTCACCTGGCCCTATCAAAAAAACTTAAGGCCCGACCCCCGGGGTTTTGGACCCTAGCAAAACGCCCCTGCCGAGTGCGGCGGGAGCTAAAGATGGAGGCAGCGAACCATAACAACTGCAATGAACTGACCCATAGCAAGGCGGGAATTTCCCTGTTATAGGCAGGGGTCAAGAAAAGGGGAAGTAAAACGGGAAAAAAAAAGGTAACCATAAAAACGGAACTCAGCGCGCGCGCCCAAGGGGAACAAGCACACACAAAAAAACCCAGGAAGCAACAGAACAGGAAGGACAGGCAACACGGGAAGGCACACACGCCGACGCCCAAGGCAGGAACCACGGCTGAACCGTGACCACGCACAATACAGAGGATTTACAAGTAAAATGTTCATGATAATTGGGTTTTGGGTCTTCCATCAATCACATGCGCCACGATCACAGTGTCTGTGACATTGTATTAGGTGCTTTCATGAACAATTTTTCCAGGAAAGAGCATTGTATGCTAAAAGATTTTACCCCAAAAAAAAAGATCCCCTTTTTGTGTCATTATTTGGGAAAATTTCCCGTAAAAACAAACACTTATGCCTGTGCCGGGGGGAAGATGCTCAGGGTTCAAGGGAAACCAGAGAAGAGTCATTGTGTCCCTGCACCTACCCTTCTGGCCCTTTTACCAAGTATAACACAGGGATCACTTTGCCCCAAAAGGTTTTCCCTTTTAAATGGAAAAAGTTGCCTTCTGAACCCCTGTCAAGGGTTTTGATCCACAACCCCGATGTGTCAAACATCTCTATTAAACAGTTAAAAAGAAAATATTTAATGACTGTCACCCATATTATTATAATTCATATAATAATCAATAAGCAATACTCAATATAAAATAATAATTTATTCAACCACAGAAATATATTTAAAAAGAAACCTAAGGTAATCTTCAGTGCATGAGCGATTGGAAGTACTTTGAATCAGAGTTAAGACTTTCCCCTATTACAAAGGGTACACACATAACAAATAAACTTAAGACATAACCATTAATTTATACAATATACAAATAAACCCCAAAAAAAAAATTATCCAAAGGGGTACAAAATAATCAATGATGACTATTTGTTTCAAACTAGAACAGGGGGGCAACGATTGTATGATTTGATGTATTTTCCCTTTTTTAAAAACCCATAAACCCCCACCTATAATCACCTAAAAGGGGTTCCCCCTTTCTCTGGGGGTTTTCCCAAAAGGCCCCACTCTGTTGTCAAAAAACAAAGCAATAATATAACCCCAAATGTTTTCACAAAAAGACCCCTAAATATACAAAACAAAATCCCATTTCACTGAACTTTTTCTCTGGTATACTACACCACCCCCCAAAACCCGTACACCATCGAACCATATAAGTTTTTCTTGGTCTCACAGACCACAGAAAATGGTTCCACGAATCCCAATTCTTAATCTGCTTGTCTTCACTAACTGTTTGAGGGGGTTCTTTTCAACATTAGAAGAGGCTTTCTTCGGGCGACACCATCAACCAATTTTTTTCAGTGTGCAGCATAGGTCTGACACGATAGGCCCGGCCCCCCATCCCCAAAACCCTGCAGCAATGCGGGAGCACTAACATCTTTTTACAAAGACAATCTCTGGCTATAACACTGACATGTGCACCTCAACTTTTTTGTGGACAATGGGGAAGCTTCCTGAGTGCTTCTCTGCAGCTCATTTTCAGGGGTTTTGGCAATGCCTTTTAGCCTAGGCCATCTTTCTGTAGGGCAACATATCTTTTTTACAAATCCTCAGACAATTATTTGCCATAAGGTTCCATGTTGAACTTCCAGTGACCAGTGTGAGAACGATAACATCAAATTTTACACACCTGCTCCCCAATCACACACAAGACCTTATAACACTACTGAGTGACATGACACCGTGAAGGGAAAATGGCAAATTGGGTACAATTTTTTCATTTTCACTTATCTTGTCAGCGGTGTAGACATTGATGGCTGTGTGTTGAGTTATTTTGAGGGCACACCCCAGGTTTATACAACCAGTACACTGACTGCTTAACATTGTATCAAAGTGTCATATCTTTAGTGTTGTCCTATGAAAATATACTGTGAGATACTGTGTATATATCATATATATATATATATATATATATATATATATTTAAATAAATAAATATAAATATAAATAAAAATATATATACTATATATATATATATATATATATATATATATATATATATATATATATAATATATATATATATATATATATATATATATAATATATATATATATATATACACACACACACAGTGTGTATGTTTTGTGGCAAAGTGACTACAGGTAGTTGCCTGTTTCTGCCACTAGGAGGAGACATACCAGAGTGGTATATACAACATGCCACCAAGGATACCTGGCCTTGGTGGGATTAGAGCCAGCTGTATGTATTGTCAGCCACTCTAAGTGGCTGGCCACTGTATAGGATTAGTTTGGCTTTTCAGCCGTTCCTGGGTTGGCTCTTATTGGAGTGGACAATGTGTTGGGTGGGCGTCTACTCCCCATGGTCCAGGCCTGGTCTTGGATACAGCTCTGGAGGCCAATAAAAGCCTGGTACTCCAGGTTATCGGGGGGGCGTGGTTGTTGGCAGAATCTGGAGCAGCAGTGGAGCTGAAGCGAGGCTCTGGCCCCCAAGAGGCTGAGAGAAGCCTGTCCAGTACATTGCACTGTGGCTGTGGTGCTTGGCGATAGGCCTTGACCACTAATAGAGAGGGTCTCTATTTTATGTTTAGTAAGTGGCCTGACAGCCTGAGGGTTTTGTTTATTCTGCTGTTTTGGATGCTGTGCTGTACACCTGTGCTGCAATAAAATAGGCGAAAGCCAGTTTGAAGAAGAAGCCGTTGTCAGAGTGCCTTATGTTGGAGTGCCATCCGTTTGAACCAGGCGGCGATCCTGAGCTAAAGCACCCCCAGGACGGGCCCGGAGGGCGTCCAGACGTGAGAAGAACGTCACAGTATATGTATATATTCTTATATAGATGTGTGTGTGTTATTGGCTGTGAAGGGTTACAATATTTAAAGGCAAGCAAAGGTGACTTAATAAAAATCTGACTAGCCCGGCTATATTCTCTCATTGGTGGCAGTGTAAGTTATTAAAAGAAAACAGCAACATCTGCATATTTTTTTTTCTCTTCAAATCCGGAGAGTGTTACCCAGACCAAGGCAGAGGTTTGCATGTTCCAGCTGGACGGAGATTCCTGATAAGTGTACAGATTTGGGGCAGGGGGGTGGGAGATTTGTGCTGGAAAATTAAATAACGGAAAACGCTTCATTGAAGCTGTGTGTGAAGTAATGAAAGTAATAGGATGTCTGCTGCGAGAATAGTGTGTGCTGCAAACATGACAATGAGCAGAGGATGGAGGAAGGGATATCCATCTGTCTCATATCTATCAACCACCTATCACACCTCTAACTTATATCTGCATGACATCTATTTATCTTATGTCTATTGAATATACATCTTATATCCACCTTAGGCTATGTCTACACAGCACAGCTTTTCCATCAGATTTTCAGCGGTTTTAGTACTTACAAACCGCTGAAAATCCGACGGAAAAGAGCTCACATAGACTCCAATACAAAAAACAACCTGTAGTCTACACAGGTCATAGGTTATTTTTTTCCGGTCGGTTTCCAAAGCCGCCCGTTTTTAAAACATGTTGTAAATTCTGCCGGAGTCCGGGAGAATATTTACTATTACAGTCTATGTAAATTGCCAGGAGGGTTTTTGGATAGTTTTTGGCTCAAATCTGCTGAAAAACCGCCCAAGTATTTAAAGCATATACATTTAAAAAAAACAGTGAAACTGCCTGAAAAACTGCCCAAAAAATCTCAACTACAAACCACCCAAAAAAAACTGGTTGGAAACCCAACTGATTTAGACCAAAAACTGACAAAATACTCAGGTTCAAAGAAGTTTTTAGGATTTGGTTTCCGAGTAGTTTCTTGTCTTATGCTGTGTAGACCTAGCCTCATATTGATCTAATATCTAGATTATTTCTGTCTTTTATCTACAGTGTAATCTAACTTAAAGGGAACCTGTCACATTGAACATGCTATCTAGTCTGCAGGTAGCATGTTACAGAACTGGAAGAGTAGAGCAGATTGATATATAGCTTTGTGGGTCAGTAGAACTTGTCATTAATTCATTTAAAGATGTAGCAAAACTTAACTTGACTGACCAATAACTTGGTTTGGGGATACAAGCAGATAATACAGAAAAAAAAACATGATATTACAGTCAAGCTAAACTTTGCTACATCTTTACTGCATATTCTGGGTTAAAATGTCCAGTGGGCAGTTTTATCACTGATTGTCGGCCTTCCTTGTAGGAGTGCACATACATACATAGCTGTCAATCATTAATAAGACTACCCACTGGACTCAACACAGAATAAAAACAGTACACTTAATAAATAAATAAATTGCAAGTTTACTGAATCTTTCTACAAAATCTATATATCAATCTACTCAGCTCCTCCTGGACTATAACATGCTGCCAGCAGATCAGATGTTCAATGGGACAGGCTCCCTTTAAATCTATCCATTTACTATTTTATCTTAGTGAACAGATAAATATCTCTCTATTCAAGTTGAAGGAGTCTAAAAATATTGAAATGTATCTTACTGATGTCTTTGGGAAGAATAATGATTAGTATTCAATGGAATTTAAAGTACAAATCTGTATTTTGTAACTCTGTTACCTCGTGTGGGCAGAATTCAGATCTGTAACATGAATCTATAAAATCCATCTAGAAGTCAATGAAGACTAAAAATAGTTTCCAACCATTGATTACTATGTGGAGAGCATTGATCAATATCTTAAGACTCCACTGAGTGATGGAATGTAGCCCTGTAGTTTGTCCATTCAATGTCAGTGTATCAGAATTAATGGGGGGCAGGAAGATCTGCCTGCTCAGTTCTGTAGAAGTGTTCTGTGTCTTTCAGTGGAAGTTACAATAACTTAGATCAATGTTTCTCAGATGGCTAGGTGAAATATGGTTGACTCAAATAACATTAAAGTACATCCAAGTCTATAATCATACATTGAGTTTACATTAAAATCACAATGAGAGTGCCCCCTATAGACAAAACCAAGGATGGAGGAAAGAATACTCTATTAACTTTTAAGAAATATTGATTGAAAAACAAATGACAAGATCAGATGTTAAGTGTCTTTTGTTCAATGTTTTGTTCAATCACTCTGCTTGCAAAAACATTACACGACTTAGTTATAGCTCCTGTTTGATGGGATCTTATATTCTTCTAGGTTCCAGTATCTGGGGATTATCACTTTTGCTATTCTGTACCTATATGCTAACGCTGTAGGTGTTATTCCACTAGAGCAGGCATCCTCAAACTGCGGTCCTCCAACTGTTGAGAAACAACAACTCCCATCATTCCCACTGTTATATAGTATATAAATGCATGATGGGAGTTGTAGTTTCCCAACAGCTGGAGGGCCGCAGTTTGAGCAAGGGTTCACAACCTACAGCCCATGCTGTCACTACCTGAGGCCTCACCCTGGTGAACATAACCACAGCTAGTCGCCTACAGGTCTCTGTATAGCCGTGGGCGAATGATGCGAGCTCGGTGGCAGGAGTGAAACCCCAAGCTGGCATACCTGTTATAGGCAGCTCAACTATCCTCGCCCACCACATCAGAGAGAGAGAGGGAAGACCAAGTAGGGGTTCCCTTAAAGAATTATGACCTATGAGAGGCCATAGTGGAGCAGGAGTGAGAGGGAAAGACTTTTCTGGCAAGAAGGGGAGTTGTTGAGAGGCCTGTAGGTACTAGATAGAGTTTCCTGCCCAGTATGGGACGCTCTCCTACTCACCACACCTTGTGTTCTCTTACCCATCCTGTCACTAAGGACCTCATGTATGAAAACTGTCTCGGTCTAAGACTTTCTTTTTTGTCGATAGCAACCAATCAGAGTTCCCCTTTCATTTCATATACTGCTGTGAAAAAAATGAGTGGGGGGCTCTGATAAGTTGCTATGGACAACAAAGAAAGTCTTAGACCTAAAGAGTTTTCATACATGAGGCCCTTAGCATCTCGTATGCCTCCCATCCACCACTAAAATAGCTCATGGCACTTCTGCCTCTCCACTACAATGTAATTCAGAGAGAACTTGGTGAAGACTGCCTCTTCTCCTAGGTTTACCAAACTGGCTTTTATTTTAGCAGTTGGTTTGGGAGAATCAGTTGTATCACATTTCTGAACCAGTGCGTGTACAAAAAGCTGAGTTTTCTTGTTCTTCACAGCTTTGCTCTGTAGACTGTGACAGTGTCATCAGAAAGCCAGGGATTTGAAGACAGTACTGCTGAAAGCTTGGATAGAGGCAGTGCATTAAAGGGGTTGCATCACCATGCTGTTTACAGAGCCACAACCAGTATCAGATTCACACTTCCTTGTCAGACTGTGAGTGGTTCCACAGCAGCAATTGGCATATCAGCTCTGCTGTTCTTAGGTGAGCCCATTATAGTGACATGAGTGCTGGAGGTTTGTAAACTGTAGTGTACAAGGCTACAAAGCTCAAAAGGGTTAAAGTTTGTCAGTAAGTAATGTAAACAGGCTCCTGTCTTTCAAAAGAAGGAACACAGCAAGGAGTGAGTCATCATCCTAACCATCATCAGCCTGTAAGAGCCCAGAGAGGTGGCCGGTAACTAGGGAAACTTGTGTAAGCAAGCAGAAGGTGAGATCTGCTCCTTACTCTGAAGAAAATACCGATCTATCTGGTAATAGTCTTTAGTTACCTTTGCCTACATGCTTAAAGCTAATCAATGAAACAGGAATACCGCTAACAACAAATACAAAGATGGTCTATGCACAGTGTGCATCACTTATGACACCATGGTATCTGGGGAAGTGGGCTGTAGTACATTACTTCCTGGAGACTATAAGGGGCCCGTTCACACGGCACAGTGCAAATACCGGTCGGAAATGGTGACCGGTACCTGCACTGTTTTGCGGCCGTGCACACGGCCAAAGGGGAGCCCTCCCCCTTCGCATTGAGATGTTCATATTCCGCCTGAAAACCAGGCAGGAGAATGAACATGCTCAATGTTTTTCAGACCGCCAGCGGTCTAAAAAACCTTCTGGCGGAAAACCCGTGCAGTGTGGACCACGGCGTGGGTTTTCCATTAAGGTCCATTTTAAAAGTTAACAACCGGTTTACTGACAGTTTTTTAAAACCGAAAACGGTCTGTAAAACCAGGTGAAAGCCCGTGCAGTGGGGACAAGCCCTAATCGTACTTTCACACCTGGGAGATTATTGCAGGAATATTTGGGAAGTTTATAGAACTTCATTCCATACATGTGAATGGGACGGTTTTTAGATTTCTAAAAACCTTACTTAAATTAAAAGGGACACTATCAGAAATTTCTGTAGGGTATAACTACAGCCTTATATTCTATTAAAATTTTTCTGAACATTACCTCCCATTTATCACACACCCTGCCGCTCTGTAGTAAGGTTACACTTTAGAGACATTTATAAATATAACAAGTACACTATAGATGAGTACTCTCATTATAGACTATAAGTACACTACACAAATGTAAGAATTTTAAGCCATCGAACAATGCATTATGGGTTAATAGTCGCACCGGCCACCCATGACAAGAATAGCTGCATACACTCACACAGCACTATCTATAGTACCATAACCCTCTTCTGTCTTTCCCTGCAATGGATCAACGATAAAGCCCAAGACTCTGTCCTGACATTTTCAAGATGAATTAAATATTCCAAAGTCCGACATAGCCCCACGGCTTTCTTGTGCCTGGGCTGAAAATAATGCCAGCCATTTACGGTTTCCTTAGCAAAGCACCAGGGAAAGCTGGATACTACTATACTACCCTATCAAGCACAATTGTTAACCTTTCTTTTATGTCACATGTTAATTGTACAGTCAAGGACAGTATATAGATAGAAGGGCAATATACTGCCACACACTACATGTCTAAAATTGTGTAAAACCTTTATGCTGCCAAACCAGCTTGACCCATTAGGTATGAACTATACGCCACCTCTGAAGATCCTGTGGTATCTAGCCCTAAGTTATTATAGCAGATCCATTAAAGGAGTTGTCTATGTCCTTACAAAAAAAAAAAAAAAAAATATAATGCTTCTGAGGCTGCATCTAAAAGGCCTATACTCACCTTCCCCTAGCCCAGGGTTACAGCGCTGCATCTCTCCGTCTTCTGTTTACAGTCTGCTGCCTCCAAACGGGCACGTCACCACTGCAATCGCTGATTGGCTGCAGTGGTCATGTGCCTCATTTACATTATCGTTCAGAAGTGTGATGTAAATAAGACACATGACTGCTGCTACCAATCAGCAGCTGCATTAGTGATGTGCCCATTTGAAAGTAGCAGACTGACTTGATGGGTCAGATCCATTTTTGTATATATTATATACATACATACACCATTTTCAGGGACTAGGGTTGCTGGGACACACACCTACATGTTCCCATAGTAGTCAATTTAGGACAGCCTTAACTAGAATTGCAAGAAAAATGCACTAAGGGAATTGACAGGTGACCAGCCACTTCTGATACCACTTTGCATTTGTAGCAAATAAGATGTCACCTTGGTTGGATCCTACTCCAGAGATGATCACAATAGAGGTGATCATGTAGCAGACACCTTTCAGCTGAGGCGTAGCTTTAACTCTGATGCAATCATTAACAAGCATTTAAAAACTCATGTGCTGTAAAACCACAAAATCACTACACTTTTGGACCATATTTCAACTGAGTGGTTGCCATTATGAGTATTTTAATTGGATTTTGCCACAAAGTAAAATTGACTTGGGAAGCTTGCAAATTAAATAATATTTCCACCATACATAATTATTAATAATTATGCACCATTTTTGTTTTAGCTGTCCCCTTAGTGATCCATTGTTTACAGCTTGTCTCCAGTGGATACGACCAGGGCTGAGAGCTCCTCAGTCCTTGCCACACATGCTCAGACATCACCTCTCCTCTCAGTCAGCTACTGTCAGTCTATTCCGTAACAAGTAACACACACTTACTGCTGAACGAGTGTCGATTGTCATTCTACTCTTGTCCTCTGTATTTCTTAGTAATTAGTTAAACTGCAAATAAATAAAAAGAAAACAGAAACCTCATTCAAGCGCGTGCATTGAGAAAAACATTTGGTTCCTACAGGGATTTGAACCTAGGACCCCTATGATGGAAGGCAGAAGTTTTAACCACTCATCTACATTGTAGCTACTCAAAGCTCTTTACATAAACAGACTTTTGTTTGACTAGAGTGAGCACACTGTGGGGAAAGGCATGGTGATGTAAAGCCAGCTGAGTCACATGAAAGGCAGTTTAACCCAGTAAAGGAACTTGTGTTTTATTTGGTTGATACATTATTTTTTTCCTCCTAGTCTTCCAAGAGCCATAACTTTTTTTATTTTTTCATCTATACAGACCTATGAGGGCTTTTATTTTGCAGGACAAGATGTACTTTTCAATGGTGTAATTTACTGTACCATAGAATAGACTGGGAAACCGCAAAAAAATTCTAAGTAGGACAAAAATTTTAAAAATGTACTTGAGCCATGTTTGCGGGCTTTTTTTTTTTACACCGTTCATTGTCCGGTGTAAATGATGTGCTCTCTGTATTCTAAAGATTGATACCAAACATGTACAGTTTTTACAATGTCTTGGTACCAAAAAAAAAAAATCAAAACATTTTCTATTTTTAAAATTTTTGCCACAGCGCAATTTTCTGCAATCAATAACTTTTTTGAACTAACACCTACAGACTTGAATGAGAGTGCCTTTTTTGCAGGCTGAAGTGTACATTTTATTAGTGTGGAATGCAACTTTTTTGATAAATTTTATTCCAATTTTGGCATTTGGAAAAGCAATTCTGGCATTTGGAATTTTTTTTCTTCTACGATGTTCAGCATAAAGGATAAACTTGGACTTTTTCTGACGCAGCGATACCATTTATTTGTAAATTTTTTATTTTACTTTTTATTGTAAAATGGCAAGAGGGGGTGATTTGAACTTTTAATATATATTTTTTTAATAAATATATATTATAAAATTTTATATATATAATATATATATTAATATATATATATATAATAAAATTTTTTACACATTTTAAACTTTAAAAAATAAGTCCCCCTAGGGTGCTTGACCACTAGGGGGCACGATCATTTATACAGCCTAAGATGTCGGTTTTATTACTTCCTGTCTGGGCAGGAAGTAGTAAGAAAGAAAACATGGTGGCAAGTGATTGGCACACAGTAATCTTGCCGCTTCTGATCAGAGTGAGGAATGGTGCATAGCACTGTTTCTCATTCATTTAGATTCTGTGGCCACAATTGCCGCATTGTCTAATGGGTTACACAGCATGGAATGGCGTCAGCACAATCCCGTGCTGAAACTGGTGGATATTAGCTGCAATTAGCAGCCGTCAACCACCGTCTGTGTAGCCAGAGCATTAGGGTGTACAAAGATGGCGATTTTATTACTTTCTGTCTGGGCAGGAAGTAGTAAAACAGAAAACATGGCAGCAAGTGATCGGGACGCAGTGATCTTGCTGCTTCCGATTGGAGTGAGGAACGGTTTCTCATTCATTTAGACGCCGCGGTGTCTAATCGGTTACACATGACGGAATGGCGCTGGCACTATCCCGTGATATGGTGAGTGTTAGCAGCAATTAGCAGCCGTCATTCACCGACTGTGTAGCAGGACTGCGACACAATCCCACCAAAGCCCTTACCGGCACTGGGACGTAAGTTTACATCCAGTGTTCTTAAGGGGTTAAGCTAATCACATCTGCCCCCTTTTGAGCACACTGAAAGCTGAAGCTGCATAAACCAGACATGAAATGCCTTTATGGCAAAACCCCTTTAAAACTTATCATTTTCACATTTTCTTACGTTATTATGAATGACATTCAAATGATTTTCCAAGAATTTAAAAAAAACCTCCCTACTACCTGCCACTGTACTTAAATAGAAAAATAACCCATACTTATGTCTCCCATCACCACTATTCCAGCGCTGCCAGAGTTCCACTCCCCCTCCCTGGTTCTTCACTGATGATATGACGTTCATAGAGGCATGTGACTGCTGTGGTCAGAGATTGGTTGCAGCATCATTTGATCCATGAATGGGATGTCATCAGTGAGGGCCCAGGAATGGGGACTGGAACTCTGGCAGTGCTGGAACAGTGGTGATGGGAGAGGTAAGTATGGGTTAATTTTCTATTTTAACACAGTAGAAGGTGGTAGGGAGGTTTTTAAAAGTCTTGGCAAACCCTTTTAAACCATACAGAAGAGAACCTAGAGGTCAAGGTTGGAGAGGTAAAAAAAGAAATATGGTCTCTCTGATGGACCCAGGTTCTGACAAATCATTGGGGCCCATAAGGTCCAGCAGTCAACACCGTCTAAAGCTGAACCTAGATGAATAGGACACATTCCTCTAATCACAGTTTTTGATACAATTGCTTCTCTGGGCCACTATAATTTCAACTGGAGACCTGAAGATGTCCCCAAACAGGCACAGCTAAAAGCTATAGAAACAAAATCAGGACTGAATTGTGAAGAGTTTTCTCCAAGACTGACAAATCCCATTAACAGGTAATAGTTAATTTTATGATGAGCAAATATCCTATGCTGAAATACATACTCCACCCAACAGCAAAATTCAATCATGTTTAAAACATCAAATGTTTGCAGTTTCAATATTTGATAAGCTTGTATTTAAAACCTCATAAGCTGCTCTTTTATCAAGCCAACAATTTTTCCTTTATTTGGTCTTAAAGCTTGAGTTTAATTTACTCAGTAAATTACTTACAGTACATAAGAATGTGCTGCTCTAAGATATATAGACGACGTATTTTATGAGTTTTCTTGATCTTGTGGGCGTTTGGTTCTATAAACAAAGACGCTTTTCTGGGGTAATAGTCATTGTTTAATGTCTGAGACATTAAATGGACAACTGGAATATGGAGATTTCCGTCTGTCTGCCTCGTCAAGGCTTTATCCTGGATTTAAGGTTAGTAAGGTTTAATTAAACAAAATTAATAAGATTTAATATTTTCTCAGGCCAGCAAAAATCTTGCTTTGGCAACAGGCTAATGATATTATTTGCTCTCTTAATGCCGTGGGTAGGAATAAATTAGATATTGATACCTCCAGCTATTTCTTTCAGCTGATGAAACCAGAATATGTAAATATATTTATCTTGCAGATGTTATTAGCTGTGTAAATATCACTCCTTTAGTGGCTTGTTGACCAAATGTTGGAAAGCTTCCCCTGTAACCAAATGAATAAAATTGACTTGGCTACAACCAGTTGTAATGTGATATGAGATTTTTTAATGTAAAAATGTTGTGTTAAAGTACACAGGGAAATAAAAGAAAAAAATATCAAAAACAGCCGCAGCCAAAATAATCAAGACTAAAATATAATATTTACTGGTAGATCTTAGAAAAAATTATAAATGATAAATCACCACAACTACGGAATTGGAGAAAAAATATTGACCATGGGTAAGAAAGATAAATGTAGGAATGTTACATCAGTACAGAAATTAGTAAGATAGAATAGTAAGATGACCCATTACAGGTAAAATACCTTAGTGACAATAAAGAATAGTGAGAAAAGTGATGTGCAATAGTGTAGAGTACATCACAAAAAATCACCCCATCTCCCCCCGCCGATATGATAAACTGTTAGAAACACCAACCAAAAATAAATAAATAAATATACCCATAAACACAAAGAAAAATAATAACACTATTGCATGTAATTATCCTATAGAACAATAAGGAGGTCCTGATACTGTGGACATAGTGTACCCAATACAATTTTGGGTGTATGGTCAACCATTAATCATCATGTAATATATTTAAATCATATAGGAGTCAGTTACTTTCTTTAAAGGGGTTTTGCCATGATCTCATTTCATACCTCCTGCATCCAGCTCTTCAGCTCTGTGTGCTCATAAGGGGGTGTGTGTGATTTGTTTGAATTGCATATCATGTGACCCAGCAGGATGACATCACCAGGCCTTGTCTCTCTCTAGTCAAAGACAGGTCTGTTTTTTGGTAGAACTTTAAGTAGCTACCATTTTAGCTCAGAGGTAAAACTTTTTCCTCCAGGCACAAAGGTCCTCGGTTCAAAAACCCTGCAGGAACCAAACCTTTGGATTTTATTTCTCTTTATCAATGCACACATCTGATTGAGGTTTCTTTTTTAATTTATTTGCACTGTTTGACTAATTGCTAAGGAGTACTGAGGACAGGACTAGAGTGACAGCACCTGGGGTTTGAACACTCAGTAGCTGCCTGAGAGGAGAGGTGATGTCTGAGCATGTCTGACCAGGACTGAGGAGCTCTCAGCCCTGTTCGTATCCCCTGGAGACAAGTTGTAAACAATGGATTACTAAGGGAGCAGCTAAAACAAAAACGGTGCAGAATTTTTAATAATGATGAATGGTGAAAATGTTTATTATTTAATTTACAAACTTCCCCCATGTCAATTTTACTTTGTGGCAAAACCCCTTTAACAATGGCAGTTGACCACTGAGAGTTTTAGCAACCACCTGCCTAAAAATTAGCTCATTGTTTAGTGACCTGCACTAATAAAGTGCATTGCCAATGGAGGCCACTGTATGCCACAAAGATTTAACCATGCACAAACATGGCCTGTGCCAAGCCCTCTGCTACATGTAAGAAATAACAAATCGTGGATGCTTGAACCTATTTCTCCTGGCAGAGTCTTTGGATAGACAGAATTTGTAAAACACTCAGTTATCACCAGAGATGTATTAGGGGAATGTATGCTGTCAGAGTAAGGGTTAGCACATTAATTTGTGTTTCAAAAAGCTCCAGGTCCCCTCTCACATTGTCACTTCAGTCGTGTCCATAGAGGGATAGGTGTTAATGAATTAGACATTGTATTTTTGAAATGCACAGCAATTCTGCAGAAATTCCACTCACATTCAGGTGGATGTAGTTGTGTGAGACAGTTTGCACCATGATCAGCAGTATCCTTTCATTACTTACATAGCAGGTTATTATTTTCTGTGTTTATGTATGTGCAGTATATATTTATATGCATCTGTGTACAATTTTCAATGTAAACCCAAATACATAGCAAATATAAAAAATCCATATTGACATATGAATTATATAGTCTTAAAGGGGTTGTAGCATAAAGACAAGACGTATCCGTATGCTATATTAGAGCAGATTGATGTTGTAGATGGGGGTCTATGAGCTATAGCGAGGATTCACCAAGTAAGAGTATCTCCCACTTTCCTAGAGCCAATTGGTACCCGTTTTCTTGTGTGCCACCATCTAATACTATATTTCCACGCCTTCAAGGAGCTGGACCTATAAAAGTCACCCTCTTGTTAGTAATACTGAGACCCCCTTTCTATCACAGATTATAAATAATTTTAAACTACTATATTATATAATATAGTCATTTAAGAGGTTTGGGAGCAAGGAGATTAGAGCTACTCTATGAGAGTTGCCCCTGTTTTGTGTTGCATGAACGGCCAATGATATCAGTGGCTGCTCTGTAAAGCCTTGTTCACATGGTTTTTATCACATGGATTCCAATGCAGATTCTGGGATATCCACATTCCATTGTTTTCCATGTAAATCTGTGTTGACGTTCATAGTGTCTTAATACGAGAGTATTGGGAATTTAGATTTCTGATGCCAATTTTGTAATAGATTTTCTTTTTTATTAGCTAAAACTAGTGTTAATATACACGAACTGTTAATTCGACCATATCCCTTTGCATAATAGCTTTGTAATGGTATTCTTGCTTGATTGTTTTCTTTTACTTTTATTCAAAAACAAAAAATCTCAATAAATATTCAATCATTGCAAATAAAAAAAAAAATAAAAATATATATATATATATTTTGGTTGTATATATATATATATATATATATATATATATATATATATTATATATTATATATAATTATATATATATATATTATAAAATATTCTGAAACCCTTTTAGTGGCCAAATAGAAGAGATAACCCCCAGACTAGTAATGTACAATGTAACTGGAGTAGAGCTTTAAGGGTATGTTGACACGACGGATTCAGACGCTGACATTTTCAGTGCTGAATCCGCGTCTTATCCTCGTTGGATTGAAATCAGTGCTGCTTTTAGACAAGGGCACAACACTGGTTTTCAAGGGGTGGATTTGTCGCCTACTGTATGGGAGGTGTGGAATCCACCTCAAAGAATAGACTTGTCACTTATTTTTCCGCTCTTACAATAAGTACAGAAAACGAGCAAGTAAAACCCTTGTTGTATGAAATATGATTCAGTTTTACATAGGAATCAATGTGAAATGAAGTTGGGATGTTTTATAGTAGTTTCTCACACTGTTTTGGGGACAGAATCTGCTCCAATACCGCCCCCCAAACAGCGTCAAAAACCATCATGTAAACATACCCTAAAGGTTATCACCAGATTATTGTCTTCCCTCTTTACTAGGGAGCAGGCTTGGGGATTTAAGTACAGCCACTTTTATCCCTTTTATAGATTATTTTATCTGATGATAGCAGCATGCAGCTGTCAAGGCCTAATGGGAGTTGTTGTTTCGCTCCAGCTAGAGGGCAACAATCTGGAGACCAATTTTAAAGCCTGAGTTTCTTTCATTAAGAGCCATCATGATCATGGTTAGGTTAGGTTGTAATGGTTATAGTTGTATTGATAAATTGTTTGTTCATTATAATCCAACTATACATGTAACTGCTGTGATGATTAGAGCTGCATTAGTTGAACTATGCATTTCTCCACATGTAGTTAATTTTTTCATGACATTTCTAGTTCCATGATCTGTTAGAAATCCCAGATTATGGCCATATAATGGTCAAAACACACTGATAACAGAAAAGCACCTCTCATATACAGTGGGAAAAATAAGTATTGGCGATTTTGCAAGTTTTCCCACATGCTATCATTGACTTTTAAAGGGTTAAAAAAAATCTAATCTTTAAAATACATACTTTACAAAGGCTTATCCGGACATGCGCATTGAATGTGGAGCTCATATGCGTTTCAAAGTGAATGCCGGAAGTTTCTGGATAAGGCGCAATTTGCTGTGGAGAGCAGATGCATTCCTTCCTGAACGCCGAGAACTGGAAAACGTGGTTTATATATGTAGATGAGCCTTCATGATAAAAAAGTAAGTGTTTTTTATATGCAGGTGTTCTAATTTAAGAGTGATTATTTAGATTATTTATTTAAGGACATATCTTAGATTGGGAGACAGAGCTCCTAGGAACAGGTCCATAGAGGTTTTACACACCAGCCATTTACTTCGATATGCAGAGATCCCCTGAAGAAATGTGAATGTATATGGGGAAACGCATCGGGACATTAAGTGCAGGGGCTAACAGGGTGAGTCATCTAGGGTGGAGGGGCCCTTTTCGGGGCGGCATCTCCGTTGTATAGGCAGGGTATTAGTATGGAGCATTGGCATGATCTACCCCTGATCCCACATACAGTTATACATATGTATACAGAATTATTTATATCCTGGTATCTACATTGAACCAAGAATTTGTGGACTAAGGGACAGCGGGTAAACATGAGTACTTTCGCAGTTTTGAGTACTATTCTGCTCATCCTGATGTTTTTAATTTTTCGAATTTCTATAATTCTGATAAGCCTTTTTTAATCTTTTTAAAGTATATTAAAGATTTGATTTTTTAACCTTTTAATAGTCAGTGATAGAATTTTAGTGGGGGGTCAAAAACCTTGTATTATTCAGTAATTCCCACCTACAAAGAATGGAGAGGTTTGTTATTTTTTATGCAGGTCAATTCAACTTGAGAGACAGAAACCCAAAAAAAAAAAAACCAAAAATACATTGGTATATTTTTACGACCACCCAAGAATTTGGGTCTCACAGACCTGTTAGTATTTCTTTAAGAAGCCCTCCTTCTCTATAATCATTACCTGTATTAACTGCACCTGTTTGAAATCATTACCTGTATAAAAGACACCCTTTCACCTCAATATAGTCCCAACCCCGTCCCTACCAGACCAAGAACTGTTAAGGGTTGTTCACACGGGGTAAAATTGCAGGGCTATTTCGGTGTAATTTACTGCAATACACCCCGAAATTTCACCCCCCAATTTTGGTAAATTTTATTCCCCCCATAGAGAGCTATGAATTTCGCCCGTCTTTCCTGACGCGTATTGAATCCCGAGGGAAGGAAGTGAATAGAAGTCAATGGGGCCACCCCTGCCCCTGCGCTTTAGAAGTACGTGCTGGACAGCGGCTATTTTTACAACACCTGGTGCATCGCTGCGTGCACAATGTGTGCCACAATACACCGTGTGAACATACCCCAAGGGCACCAGGAACAAATTGTAGACTGCACAAGGCTTGGGGGGGGGGCCTCAGGACAAAGGGGAATAGTTTTGGGGGAGAAGGCAAAATGTTTGAAAAATGTCTGCCTCTGTAATTGCAAAAACAAAGGTTTCTGTCCAAAAAAAATTTAAATTCTAATTTTCTATTTTTCAAAAAAATTATTCAGCATAAAATGCAAATTAGTTACTTAAAAACATACAATGGATTTTGGATTTTAGGGGCGGGGGTGATTCTGTCTATAATTTTTATTGTAGGTACAATTCAACTGTGACAGACCTCTCTATTCCCTTTAAGTGGAAAAACTTGCAAAATTGCCAGTGTAGCAAATACTTATTTTTTCCACTGTAGCTGTAAATCATGTTAAATTGTTTGCCTGTTAATACACACATTGTCATTCAGTGAGAATAGAAGAAAATTAGTTGTCCGCTTCTAAGAGTTCTGTCTA
>JAODAL010000783.1:0-272292 GCA_025379985.1 Phyllomedusa bahiana
GCCCCCCGAAAATGTGAAGGGGCCTATAACTCAATCCTTTTTAAGGTGTATTTACTTATGGTAGTTTTGTAGTGTCATCTTTTTTTTTTTTTTGTTTGTTTACATGATTTGCAAAAAATCACCACAAAATAATAGCAAGACTGACAGGTGAGAATACACCCTGGGGACTGTCTGAACTGCTCCTAATGAAAAAGAGCTAATTGTCGAAAAAGAAGTCAATAAACTGCAGTCTGTAAGAAATTATCCAGTACAGCCACCTCCAATGGAATGACAATTAGGGAGCTGCACACAGAGCTTTATCTGTGGATCTAGTGTATAGTTTTGCTGCCTTTCTTAGCTTGGACATCACTAGTACAAAAGACTTGGTCTAAATTGATTTTTTTAAGGCTTCATTATGGATGGCCTGTCCACAAGCATCAGTGCTTGATCGGTGGTGGTCCAGCCCCAGGAATATACAGCAGTCAGCACAATGCAAAGGGTTCTCCAGTTATTATTTTTTTTTTTTCAAGTTGTATTTAGTCTACTGCTGCCCTTTTATAATAAAATAAAAAAATTATACTCCCCTCTCACCTGTTATCCGGCGCTGCCACTGTCATCACTCTTCTGTTCTCAGTTTACCTTGTCCTTCACAATGGGACATCATCGCTGCAGCCATTGATTGATTGGCTACAGTGGTCACTTGCCATGCTTGATTTCACCGCCCCAAAGGAAGTTCTTCATAGGTGAAGTCAGGCAGTGGCACATGACTGCTGCATTATTGATATCCCGCGAAGCCAATGAAAGACTGGCAGAAAGTGAGGACAGCGGCAGTGCCGGATCCAAGGTGAGAGGAGTATAAGATTTTGGCCTTTTTTTTTTTTTTTAATAGCCTAAAGCCATTTTAAAATATTAACTGGACACTCTTTTAGGTGTCTTAGACAACCTGGCATGTTGCGCCACACTTTCATTGTTAAATGATACTAAGCAGCAATGCCATGTAAGTAAATGGAACTGAGCAGCGCATAAGTACCAGGCTTAGCGACTCTTGTGTGTAGGCACCACCACAATGAATGGACCACCGAACTTGCTGAAGAAACTCGGCCTCTTATTTGTGGTGAACAAAGCTACACCAAACAACTATATCTTAAAGGCCTTTAAAGGTATTCTCCATTGGCCAGGACTGCTTTTTGCAGTAAATGCAGTTGCAAATACAAGTCACTTTATAGAAACAGTGGAATCCGTGTCCTACTCTTCGCGAATCCCCTTGGGGATGGGCTGCAATTCAGTTTCTCGCGGTAAACTATTGTCTACGAGCCGGTCATTGCTCCCACAAGCTGCCGTCCCGCCCTTATTCACGGCGGATTTGTGCGCTCAATACGGCAAAAAAACCCCGTCGGCAAAAGCCGTGTAAAAACACGGCCTAAGGATAAGCCATTAAGGTGTTGACTACACAAGGATTGTTTTTTAAAAGTTAAAATATCTTGCAAAAAAAGTCATTTTTCAATATTTTTGTGTTCCCTTAACATGTCCTACTTTTCCCAGTATCCTTTGTATGGGCTGCATCAGTTTCTCAGGTCACTATAGCTACAGACCTGTTCATTTGCTCCCAATAAGCTGCCAGCACTGGTCGCTATGGCTACAGACCTGGTGTCCTCAGCAGCTTATCACAGCAGGCCAGTTGAAGCCAATATAAGCCAGTAAACACACCCCTGAATTCAAAAATGAAACCGAGAAAACAGGACTGAGGTGAGATGAAGCACTGTAGTGAGACAATCCATGTTTGTCACATAAAACCACTTTAAATTGCCAACCCTCTAACAATGAGATGGCTCTGCTTCTCCTGTCCAATCTATACAGCAAAGTGAGCTGCATGAAACAGGAAGTCGTATTCCGTTGTGTGTGCTTCACTGGTCAGTTTGATTTATTTCTTTTTTTAATGAATACTTGTATCAAAAGAAAATTCAGATGACTCGGGGTCCTTTCTGGTCTCCGTTTGTATTGAAAGGCATTTACACATTCACTCTCTATTGAAGTAATATTGAATGACTTCTCATCTAGTAGAGAGAGGCCACTTACTCAGGACTCTATTGGTCATAGTGCAGAGCAGCTACAAAGAAAATCTCTGCCTTTGGAAGACCCATTATGAATGTGTGCTGTGCTTCATTTCCTCCAGGGTAGGCACTGTAGAGAAATGGAGCACTTGCTGCTGGGTATCTTTACAGATTACGTCTAATCCAGATAATCAGTGGCATATAGACTATTGTATGATTGCCAGATTATTGTATTTTTACAGTTACTATTACAACTTTGTGTAGCTGCACTTGCACTTTTCTCGTGCATATATATTACTTTCATGTGTATGATCTTCTTTGGACTTGACTTTGTATTTATTATTTTTTTGCACTTTACATGTTGTTAGCAAGTCAATTGTTCTATTATATTTTGAAGACCACTGGTATTTATATTCTATGTATTCTGTATATGTTATACTGGTATGCCTCCTATGGTGTGGACACACATTTTTTTTTCTTTAGTGTGTTTTTTTTTTCCCCTCTCATTATTCTACTTTTAAATGTAAACTAAAGGGGTGTTCCCACTATAGACTTTGATGGCATATTGGTAGATTATGTAATCAAAGTATGATAGGTACAGGTCCCACCTCTGGGACTTGCACCTATCTTGGGAATTGGCCCCTGAAAGTGTTGGCTCCGAATGGAGAGTTGGTTGTACTTGCACATGACTCTTCTGTTCTATGGGAGTTCTGAGTACAGGTCAGCGATGTGTTCGGCTGTATTCGTAACTACTATGAAACAGAATGGGGAATAGTGTGCAAGCACAACCTGCTCTCTATTTTGAGCCGACACTTTTGGGGGGCCTGTTCCTGAGATAGATGTGGGTCCCAGAGGTGGGGTTCACACCATAGTCGTCTATAGGCAGGTATAACCTGCATAGATGAGAAAGCAACAGCAAATAAGGTTCACAATAGGAGAAGGAAGCATGGGTTAAAAAAAAATGCTGGATTTTTTTTTTTCTGCATTCGAACAAAAAAAAATATAGAAGCTATCAATAAATTATAAAGACCTTAAAATGGTACCAGTAAAAACTGCTCATCTTCCAAAAAAAATAAACCATCCTACAGCTACGTTGCACTACTTTACATTTTTTTTTTTTAATGCTTCTGTAAGTCCTGGAACACCCCTTTAACATATAATTTATACTGCACAGTGACGGCTGTAAAAAATAACAAATTCTACCAGGATGGCTGTATTTTGGTGATCCCGCCTCCCAATGTCTTTGATAAAAAGCGAACCGACCAAATAATACCAATGAGAACGTCAACTCATCCCGCAAAAAAAACAAACCCTTAATCAGCTCCAGATACAGAAAAATAAAAACTTATGGCTGTCAGACTATGACGACCTAAAAATGCAATTTTTTTACAAAAGCATTTCTAGTGTGTAAAAGTGGTAAAACATAAAAAATAGAATTTTTTTTTTATAAAGTTGTAATTGTAGTGAATACATACTAGAGTTATGTCCTTTATACCGCACGGCGAACACTTTAGAAATTAATCCCAAAAACAATCTCGTAATTACTGTGGGGTTTTTTTTCCTCATTTTCACGTCCCAGTGCAAAAAAAAAAAAAAAAAAGTGACATGTCAGATTTAAAAAATGGAGGTCTGTCAGGAAGGCAAAAACAGGCTCAGTCAGAAATGTGGTTAATTGAAATACCAAAAATAAAATTTTATGACACTTAAAGAGAACCTGTCACATAGGTTATGCCTCCCTGGCTGAGGCAGCACAAGCTAGTGACAGACATGCTGTTTCCAGCGCTGTGCCCCTTATTCTGTAAGATGCTGGATTTTATGTGTATTTAATGCTCAAATCTGCAGTTTTCAGCCAGAAAAGAGTCAAACAAAGAGTCAGTTTTTTCAAACCCCGCCCACCTCAACTGATAAACCTATTACTTTGAATAGGTAGAAACATGTCAATAAGGCTATGTTCACACGGCTTATTTCAGAACGTATTTACATCGGATTGCCAATCGTAAATCTGTTCTGAAATCAGTTGAAAATCAGTTGCAAATAAGTGCCACTAAGTGCAGGAAGTATTTGTAACTGTTTTCCCGACGGATTCTCCATCTCCAATCATTGAAGGTGGTGAATCCGTCCGGAAATAATTGACATGCACATTGTTTTTCCGTCCGGATTGCCGTCGTCAATACGCGGCGGCAATCCGGCACGGAAATACGCGTCGTGTGAACGACGAGCCGTATTTTCTATTGAAATCAATAGAAAATGGGCTGTGACTTATTTCTGACTGATTTGCCGACGGATTGACGATCGGCAATCCGTCGGCAAATACGCGGCGAAATAAGCCGTGTGAACGAGGCCTAACTGTCAGTGGGCGTGGCTAGCTTTTGGTGGGTGGAGCAAACACCTGCTCATGAATAAGATTTGAGGGGTAAATGCTCTAAAACTCCAGCATCTTACAGAATAAGGGACACAGCGCTAGAAACAGCAGGTCTGACACTGGCTTGTGCTGCCCCCAGCAAGGGGGGCATAACCTATGTGACAGGTTCCCTTTAAATCAAAATTGCATAATCATTTGGAAGGCGGTGTGTATGTATGTGTGTAGATGAGACCTGCTCAACATCTGGTAATTGAGTTGTGCTAGAGGGCAGTGTGGTTCAATATAGCGTGTCTCAGCAAAGACTGTACTGCCTGTTTTGGGAGTGGGGTTCGTGAGCTGCCAGAAATGTTGTGCAGGCCTGTATTAGATGTATTTGTTGTCTATGCATTAACAAAACCCTGCAATGATTAATGGGGTTTTTCCATTTGGCAAAGTCCCTTTTGAGACCAGTTGGTAGTTTGCTTTGAGCCGGCCTCACAGAACAGGGAGATGGCCGCACTTGCACGGTTTTCCCCCAGTCATGCCTATGGGAGCTCCTAACATAGCCGGGCACAAAAACTTGACTATATTCAGACCTGCCATAGAAATTAACAGGGAAAGCTGCGCGAGCACAGCCTTTCCTCCGTTCTGTGAGGCCGGCTCGTAGTGAGCTATAAGCTGGCCTCAGGACGGAGTTTGCAAACAGCAACACCCCTTTAAATAATTGAGTTGTGCTGGAGGGTGGTGAGGTACCATATAGAGTCTCGGCATAGAATAGTCTGGCCTTCACTGATGTGGTCTAGGATCACCCAACATGTATGAAGATGCAGGCAAGACTACGAAACAAGTGTGGCATAGTCTCTTACCACAGTTTATAAAATTAAATAAAGAGAATCAATTTAGTTCAAACATCAAATAATCACAGAGAACTTTGATTTGCTTTTGGTTTTTCATTGGTTATTAATTTTAAGGCCCTCTGTACTTGATGGATTTTCATGCGAATTTTGGGATGGAATATAGATTTAACCTCTAAGGGCATGTTCCCACGGCAGTGGACAAATACCCGCTGGTTTGCCAGCCGGTATTTGTCCGGTTTTGCGGCCGTCCCCCCGGCCGCGGGGGGGAGGGGGGGTACGGCTTTTCTCCGCGCTGAGCGGAGAACAGCCCTCCCATTGAGTTGTTCATATTCCGTGGGGACTGCTGCACGGGTTTTCCATAGAGCACAATTGTGCTCATTTTCGGCCGGTTTTTCGGGTGGTCTGAAAAACCGCAAACCGGCTGAAAAACCGTTCGAAGACCCGTGCCGTGGGGACATGCCCTATCCCGCTGCCCATTAATTTTACTGGGAATACAATCATCGTTTTAACTGCACAGATTTTTCAGGTGTAGTTTTGACATGCATCTCTGTTGCAACCCACTAATGACACTTTGTGACACTCTAAGCTCAGTGGCCACTTCCGGCTGAGAGCATCCTGCTTGAATCCTCCCAATGGCGAGGTACTATTAATAAATTGTAAGGTGCTGCCTTGGTTTCATGATGTCAAAATATGAACAGCAGGATGAGGGGGACTGTTTTTAAATCCCCTAAATTTTATTGGGTGATTCAGGGATCAAACACCTATTGGCAATTTTGTCATTAAGCTCCCTGTTAGGCCATGTTCACACGGCTTAAAATGGGCCGTATTTCGGTCCGTAATTACGCGCCGAAGTGCGCCAATTACGGGCCGAAAACGGCCCATTCATTACGGTAATTCACAGTTCTCATAGAGAACTATGGATTACGTCTCTTCTCCCGATAATTGACATGTCACTTTCTAGCGGCGTATACGCGCCGCTAGCAGTGATTGTCTATGGGCTGGCGAAGTGCCGGCCCCCCGCTCACTCCCCCGCTCCCGCCCCGCCCCCGTCCACACGGCGTAATTGCGGGGCGTAATTACGTCCCGCAATTAAGCCGTGTGAACATGGCCTTAGAGATCAGCAAGTTGTGCAAAAAGTGCTGCAATATGAACAGTTGGACCTGTGCATCTAAAAGGTAAGAGGTGATCTCCTTTAGTTCATTTAAAAAAAGTTTCAAGAAATGTTACGTTCATCCGGAAATTTCAACCAAAAGCGAAATATCCTTAACTTTTTGTGAGTAGTGTGTATAGTGATAGAATTTGGGAGTTAGAATACATGTGTGAAAGAGGCCTGTCATGAGCCAAAATGTTACAGGTTTTTGTAGATGCAAAGTCTACGTTGATAAAGCCTTTTGCAATCTGGAGATGCTGATGCTTGGAAAGCTGTTTGTGATATAATGTGAATGGGCTAACCCATGTAAAGCAACCTGTTACATTACTATACACTTATTTTTGTACCACGGTGCCTAATGCGTTTACCTTCCTTCTAAAACCCCTTTATTTTATTCCATATTTCAATCTACCCCCACACACAAACACACCCACACGCTCCTTGTACCCTAAGGCGATGTTCACACGGCTTATTCACGCCGTAATTGCGGGACGGATTTCGCCCCGAAATTACGGCGTGCAGCGGGGGTGGCAGCTCGCCGGCCCCATGGACATTCATTATTCATGGCGCGTATCCCACCGGGATAATGTGCATGTCACTTTCTCCCGGAGAATACGCCGAGCGGGGAGAGGAGACGTAATCCATAGTTCTCTATGAGATCTGTGGATTACCGTAATGACTGGGACAGATTTCAGCCGTATTGCAGCACAAATACAGCTGAAATTCGTCCCAGAATCAGCCGTGTGAACATCCCCTAATACACCTTTATTTATACAAAGATGCTGACTGAGTGATTAGTTTATCCAACATTGTGTACTGCCATATGGTCATGAAAGATAGCTGGACCATCGTACAAATCAAGTTTTTCCTACTTTGTTTATCACCTCATTTGTTAAACTGTTAATTCGCTTGTTGTTATGTAAATTTCATCTGTATATGAATCCTCCAAATTGTAATTGTGTATATATGTTGGTTCAATATAGATGAAGATTGTCATTACTAAACATATTGCACGTTGTTTTAAATATTCAGATACAATATGGAACTATGTTTTTTATTAGACTTGGAACTATTAAAAAAAAAAAAATGATTTTCTCATCATTTTTGTGATTTATTTTTTGTTCTTGCATTATTGGACAACTCTAAGGGGATGTTCACACGGCGTTTTGGATCCGTTTTTAGATGCTTGTTAGGATCCGTGTTCCGGACTCTAAATGGACCCAAACACACGTCTAACAATGCGCAGCGTGATTTACCTTGCTTTTAATGTAAGTCGCGTGTCAGTGTTCAGACGAGGGATCACCGATGCTTGTTTACTTGCGTCTTTCAAATCCATTCAAAGTATTGGCAAGTCAATTCTTCATCCGAAAGATGCAGCAGGGTGCGCTTCTGCTGCAGCCACAACGCATCCAAACATACAACTGCGTGTCGGATGTGATTTACGCAGTACTTTTGGATGTGGTTTTCGGATCCAAAAACAGATTCAACACGCCTTGTGAACATACCCTTATTCACTTAGATGCTAACTCCAGCAATGTAGAACAGGCTGGGTCCAGTAACATGAAAGCCCCCCTACTGTTAACTATAGTACAACTCCCCAATAACGTATAAGCCCAAAAATAGGAGCATTACATCCAATAAAAATACAGGATCTTTATTAAATCATATTGAAAATATACATAGAAAAGTATCAGAATGAACCAAAACAAATATTATAGGCACAAAATATTAAATATGTTGGAAGTAGTAACTCATCCAATACATAGGAGTAAATAAGGTGCAACTGGTACAGGTGTATATGTGTGTGTGTATGTATATATATATATATATATATATATATATATATATATATATATATATATATATACACAGTATATTTAAATATACCAGTGCTAACTCAAGTCACAATGGATATTGTGAAATGCATTAGGAAGACCTGTATGTAGAAGTGAAGTGCCTGCTATACCACGACGTGCGTTACATACTTAGGCAATGTTCACACGGCTTATTGCCGGCGTAATTGCGGGGACGGATTTCGCCTGCAATTACGCCTGCAGCGGGGCAGGTCGGGGGCGGGGGGCCGGCAGCTCGACGGCCCCATAGACTGTCATTATCTACGGCGCGTACACGCCGTAAATAATTCACGTGTCACTTTCTCCCCCCGCGGCAGATTCGCCGAGCGGGGAGAAGAGACGGAATCCATAGTTCTCTATGAGAGCAGTGGATTACCGTAATGACTGTGACGGATTGGAGCCGTACTGCAGCGCAAATACGGCGCGCAGTACGGTTCCAATCAGCGCCCAAATAAACCGTGTGAACGAGGCCTTAGGGCCACATGTGTGAAAACTGTCCAGGTCTAAAACTCTTTGTTGCCCATAGCAACCAATATGAGCCCCCCTTTTATATAGTGCTCTGGAAAAATGATGGGGGCACTCTGATTGGTTTCTATGAGCTCTGATTGGTTGTTATGGGCAACAAATTGGTTTAGACCTAGACAGTTTTCATTCAAATGGCCCTTAGCGTTTGTCCACACAACAAGCATTTCTAGTTGGAAATCTTGGATTTGGATCTTAAAAACCATCAAAATATGACCATCCCCATAGACCTCAAAAGAAAATCCAAATTGTAGTCCATGATTTTCTGAGGGTGGATTTCAAAACCAGTTAAATCTTCTGCCAGATTTTAAGTAAAAAAAAAAAAAAAAAATGCGTCCACAACATTTCTATGTCGGATCTGCATCCAAAACGCCATGGAGATGAATGGGACTCTTCTCACAGTGAAAAATCCACATAAAGTACGTTGGATGATGCGGTTCTCAACTGTAAAATCAGTGAAGTTTTTATTTTTCATTGTGTGGACGTACCCCTCTTGTTTTACAAATGTATTTTTAAGAGGATCACTGCACTATGTTCCAGTACACAATCCTCGGCTCTGCCAAAAGAATTCTGGATTGGTAATTGCTATGCAGGCTGAGAACTCACTACCAACTGTGGTGCTAAAGGGTTTGTCCACTTTTTTTTTTTTTTAAATTGATATAAATTCAGCAACTACTGTTGACTTGCTCTCGAAATGGGCTCTGTACCTATGATGGGCTTCTGTATGCCCAGTGCCTCGTGTGACAGTCGGGGATGTACTGTATTGTGTTGGGTGTGCAATTGTTACGTGCTCTCTGTAAAACTTTAAGTAAAGAGAAAAAATTCTATAATGCATAATGGAAAAAAACCAAAAAACTACTTTTCCTCCAGCCTCCTATCCACGGTCTTCTGTTTCCAATCTCCTATTTCCAAATGGACATGTCACTGTTGCAGCTGCTGATTGGCTGCAGCAGTCACGTGCCTCTATTTGCATCGCCATTCACGTAAATCAGAGACATGTGACCGCTGCAGCCAATCAGTGGCCACAGCAGTGACATCTTTGTTTGGAAGTAGAAGATTGTAAACAGAAGACTGGAGAGCCGAGATGCTGGGACCGAAGAATGGCGGAGGAGGAGGAGGAGCATTGTTTTTTTTCTTTCTTTTAAGGGCCCCAGGAGCATTATATCAATGTTTTTCACAAAGTTGAAGTGGCTACAATCTGAGTTTGTTCCCAGTCATTCTCATCCTCTCTTCTGGGTATGTGCCTGCAAGTCCCCTGTCACATACATGGTGAAATCACAATATACTTTGGCTCAGACTGGCCAACAGCAGGGAAAATCCCAATGGGCTCTGTCATGGCAGCTCTGGGGCTGCTTTTCAGGGTGAAAGGCAGAAAACTAGAGGAAGAGAGCAAGAGTTAAGTGCAGTTATGTACAGCAGCTGTAGGCTGGGCTCCAAGAAGTCCACTCGAGCTCCAGGCACCCCAGTCCGATGCTGAATATGCAGTTTTCTCCATTTAAGAATGCAGGCAGCGGTTAATGCATACAGCCACCATTGATCACCACACGTTTATAAATGTAGTTATGTAAAGAATTATTTAACTTTGTAAATATATTGCATTACTTTTTTTTTATTCCGAGTTAGGGTGCACAGTTTATTGCAGGCGCACCGCTATACACTTGCTGCTTTAGAAGTACGCGCTGGCCAGCACATACTTTTAAAGCGCTCTGCACTGGCCCCCATTCACTTTCGCTTTCCCCGGCATGTAAGCGCTGGGAAGAAGTGACCTGTCACTTCTTTCTCCTGGCGTGCAGTACGCTTTGGGGAATACGCTGTAAAATCATATCATGGTCAGCGTGGAGCGCTGTAATCACAATTTTGCTTGTTGTTACTGAAAACGGTCAGCAAACTTTGTGACATATGGCTCCAAAGGTTTGAACGGTGCTTTTAAAGGGAATGTGTCATCTAAAATTACTTATTTTTTAACTCACGTTTTTATGTTCAACACATTTTTTAAGAATTTTTGGTTATATTTTTTAAAAAATTTTTCCATATCACTTTCAATATTTTTTAGTAATTCTTAAGTCCTGCAATTTTCACTTTGGCCCCTAGGCCTAATAATCGTCTGACACTTCCTGTTCTGTAGAGAAAGATTCTCAGTTGTCTGTTCATTATAAGCACAAAGAGGGTCAAACTGAATGGAGACACCAGTGTGAATAGATAACACACGATCCACCAGTCACAAGAGGAAATGGTTACAGTTCACCCTTTCGCCTCTCTGCACAGTGACTTCTTCCCAGGTCGCAGAGCCTAGAAAACTCTCCTATAGAAGTAAATGGGACTGAGTCAGTCTTAAGTTTCCTATGTGCATGAAGCTGCTCTAAAGCAGTGGTCCCCAACCTTTTTTCCACCAGGGACCGGTTTTATACCAGACAATTTTTCCACGGCTCGGTGGGGGCGGAGTTATTAGGGGCGTGGTTATGAGGGGGCGGGGTTATGGACGGAGTTGGATGGACGGAGTTGGATCACACACAAAGAAAAACCCCCCAATAAAGTGTATACTGTGTCATTTGTAGGGGGTAACCAGTATGTTATAACAGCAGACTGATTGTCAGTTCTGTGAGTCAGTATTATATTAATACTGATCCACAGAGCTGAGAAGTCAGTCTGCAGTAAAATTGATCAGCATTTTATATATATATAATATATATATATATATAATATATATATATATATATATATATATATATATATATATATATATTATATATAATATATATAATATATCAGCTCCGTCATTATAGAGATACATGCCCCCTGTAGTAATTATATATAAATACATGCCCCCTCCAGTAATAGATAAATACATGCCCCCTCCAGTACTAGATAAATACATGCCCCCTCCAGTACTAGATAAATACATGCCCCTCCAGTACTAGATAAATACATGCCCCCCTCCAGTAATAGATAAATACATGCCCCCTCCAGTACTAGATAAATACATGCCCCCTCCAGTAATAGATAAATACATGCCCCCTCCAGCAATAGATAAATACATGTCCCCTCCAGTAATAGATAAATACATGCCCCCTCCAGCAATAGATAAATACATGCCCCCTCCAGTAATAGATAAATACATGCCCCTCCAGTAATAGATAAATACATGCCCCCTCCAGTAATAGATAAATACATGCCCCCTCCAGTAATAGATAAATACATGCCCCCTCCAGTAATAGATATATACATGCCCCCTCCACTAATGATAGATAAATACATGCCCCCTCCACTAATGATAGATAAATACATGCCCCCTCCACTAATGATAGATAAATACATGCCCCCTCCACTAATGATAGATAAATACATGCCCCCTCCAGTACTAAATACTTGCCCCCTCCACTAATGATAGATAAATACATGCCCCCTCCACTAATGATAGATAAATACATGCCCCCTCCACTAATGATAGATAAATACATGCCCCCTCCAGTAATAAATACATGCCCCCTCCAGTAATAGATAAATACATGCCCCCTCCAGTAATAGATAAATACATGCCCCCTCCAGTAATAGATAAATACATGCCCCCTCCAGCAATGCAATATGCCCCCTCCAGCAATATGCCCCTCCAGTAATATGCCCCTCCAGCAATATGCCCCCTCCAGCAATATGCCCCCTCCAGCAATATGCCCCCTCCAGCAATATGCCCCCTCCAGCAATATGCCCCCTCCAGCAATATGCCCCCTCCAGCAATGCAATATGCCCCCTCCAGCAATATGCCCCCTCCAGTATTGTAGTGGCCAGGTTTAAAAAAAAAAAAAAAGAGAGAGAGCGTTACTCACCATTTCCCGATCCCTGCAGAGCTCCTCCTCCCAGCGTCCGACGAGACCCAGCATCATCCCCCCTGCGCCGCTGATCTGTAGATGCGGCCCTCACATCGTGCAGCTGATATCTCTGCACCGCCGGATTACAGCCGCCGCGCAGAGCAGATTCCGACCGCCCGGACTAAAGTCACCGGGAGGTCGGCATCAGGTGTAGCCGGCGCCGCGGACCGGCAGGGGACGCGCTACGGCCCGGTCCGCGGACCGGCGGTTGGGGACCCCTGCTCTAAAGCATCTCTCTGACTGCTGTTAAAGCAGTGCAAACAACGCCTACTGGCCAAAGTGAAAACTGCAAGACTTAAGAATTATTAAAAAATATTGAAAGTGATATGAAAAAGTAAAAAAAAATCCTAAAAAATGTGTTTAACATAAAAACAGGACTTAAACAATGACTCATTTTTTGATGACACATTCCCTTTGAGCTCTGCAGTGCCAGGTGGTACATTATGTGGTCCAAGTGCGTTTTAGTTACAGCGTACAAATTTAACATGGACTGCACTGCTCTGGTGCAACATTGGAAATCCTATCATCTTGTGTCAAGCAGTATGTAATACATGAAAAAAACTTTGAGATTCTTAGTTCACATGTTTTGATCAAAAACTGCTTATGCCACCCCCCGGCTTACAACGGGCTCTCAAGGCGGGTGGGCCTACTCTATCTTTACCTCTCATTAGAGTCAAATTCAGACTTCTCATTGGGTCACCCGTCCTCCATAATCCAGAGAGAAAAATACAAAAACACCAACCTTGCAAGCATACTGCACTGATATAACAGCCTGTTGAGGTGGGTGGGGTGCAAGAGACCAAAATGGAGGCATCCATTCTTCCCTCTATAAATTAAAAGCAATATATGCCAAATACAACGACCCAATGAGAAGTCTGAATTTGACTCTAATGAGAGGTAAAGATAGAGTAGGACCACCCGCTTTGAGATCATGTTGTAAGCCGGGGGTGGCTTAAACATTATTATTATTTTTTTTTTAATAATTAACGTCTTTATTGAAATTTCGTAATTAAGGCAAGTAAATCAAAATCCCGAGGAACAAGGAATACTAAGCTTATGATCAACAAATAGTCAACAAGTTGTATCGCCAAGCATCTAGGCGACATCGACTGATCATAAACAGTAACATATAAGAAAATACATATGCCATATACAATTCAGAGGCCAGACGCCTCTTGCCATCTAGTAAACAGCAGGATGGGAAAATGTCAGCCATCAACCAATAAAGTTGTGTATGGTGTTAAAAGTAGCTGGGTTCCACCACAGAGAAAAAGGGTATAGAAATTAAATACTTAGAGGACTTATGTGTTATGTAAGGTAGATCGAGTCAGTCCAAACTCTCCACCTGTCCTGTTTCTTAGCAATCAGGTGAGGGGGGGTAACTAGGCAGAGCTCGCTATGGAATTGAAGGTTAACTCTCTTTATAACTTCAGAAAAGTTTATCGGGGAAGTGGTTTTCCAATGTTGAGCTATTGTGAGGCGAGATGGCAATGAGTATGTGTTGTATCACCGTTTGGTGCGTATGGGGTATGTCCCAGATATGGAAGTCCAATAAGGCTAATTCTGGAGATAGGACAAAACTGGAATAAAATAGGTTTTGTATTAGTTTTTCAGTTTCAATCCAGAGACCCTGAGCAATAGGACATGACCACCACATATTCGACAAGGAGCCAGCTGAGCCGCATCCTCTCCAGCACCTCCTAGACGAACCAGGGAACATATGTACAGTGCGAATAGGGGTAAGATACCAGCGGAAATGTAGCTTCCTGGATATTTCCAGATGGTTGATACAACTGGAGTGTCGAGTAATTGATGCAGCTGCTCTCTACCAATCCTCCACCGAAAATGTTTTAGATAGGTCCGATTCCCACTTAATCATATAGGTGAGCTTATCGGTCTGACTAAATTGAGACAGGGAGGCATAAGCTGCTGAAAGGCCCTTATCACGACACCCAGAACCCAAGAGGAACTGGAAAAAGGGCGATCTACTTCGGGCTGTGGAGGACCAAAGAACAGCCGAGACTGCATGTCGGACCTGGAGATACATAAAGAATTGCGATTTAGGAATCGCATATGTGGCAGCCAGATCCTCAAATGACCTAAAGAATCCAACCTTAAAAAAATCTCCTATCGTCCACAACCCCTTAGTAATCCATTGGTCCAAAGGGATGTTAAGAGCTGCACCGTACAACATGGACAAGGGGCAGTTGTGTGTGTTGATAGTGACTAAATGTGGGACTGCGACATATCGATGCCACACGTCGATTAGATGTTGGAGTGTGAGGAGGTTATAATGGGAATTCGGTAGCTTGGGAAAACCCTGTAGTAATGCAATGAGATGATCTTAAACGGAGCCTGGGACTGTCGAGTGGTTTTCAATATGTGCCCAGTGATGAAGGGGTGACGGCGTCCAAAGCTGTGAAACAGGTTCTAAAATGGATGCTATATTATACTTCAACAGATTAGGGACGGCTAAATCACCAAATTGCTTCTGAATGTATAGGTACTGGTGTTTGAATCTAGGTTTCTTGGAATCCCAAATGAAGCGTGAGAGGAGGGACTGAAGTTTTTTTCAAAATGAGGGGGGGGGATTAGGAAAGGAAGGGATCTCGTAATGTACAAGAATTTAGGGAGAAGCATCATTTTGACCAGGTTAATTCTAGCAATCCAGGAAGGGATGGACCACCGGAATTTAGCAACGTCATCTGTAAGGACTAGGAGTAGATGTTCCCAATTAGATTCAATTGTTTTGAGAGTGTCTGGGAATATTTTAATACCTAAGTATTCAATGTGGGAGTTAGTCCTAACAAACTCATATTGTAAGAGAGCCGAGCAGGCAGCCTGTGGGCAGTGAAGTGGCATAATTATGGACTTAGAAATGTTAAGTTTATAGAAGGAGACTCATGAGTATGCTTGCAAGCTGTCCAGGAGGGCTGGGACGGAGGAGTCTGGATCCTTACACATAATTAAGACGTCGTCCGCATAAAGGCTAGCTTTATGAAGATGGTGGCCTATGGGTATACCTGAGATGCATGGAGATGATCGGATCTTCTCCGCAAGGGGCTCTATACACAGGTTAAAGATAAGTGGAGACAGGGGGCAACCTTGCCTAGTACCGTTAGTAATGTAAAAGGGTTGTGACAGGAAACCTGCCAAAAAGACTCTGGCCATTGGAGTGGTGTAGATTGTTAGTATAACTTGTATGATGGGACCGGAAAAGCCAAATTTAATGAGGACCTCTTTTATATTCAGCCAGTTAATTCTGTCGAAGGCCTTTTCCCCATCAAGGGAGAGAGAGGCCATGGGAATTGTATCCCTCCTAATTAATTGTAAGACATCAAGTACCCGTCTGACCCCGTCTCTCGTTTGTCTAGACCTAACAAACCCAACCTGGTCTGGATTAATTAGATGAGGTAGTACTATGTTCATTCTATTTGCTAGAAGTTTTGAGAATAGCTTGATGTCACAGTTAAGGAGGGAAATTGGTCTGTAATTCGTGACTGAGTCTTGTGGCTTTCCCGGTTTGGGGATGGTGACGATGGTAGCAGAGAGCATTTCTGTGGGGGGAGGGTCTTCTGTCATGAATGAATTAAAAAGGTGAAGAATATGTGGAGAGAGAATGGGGGAGAAGAGTTTGTAATATTCGTTATTAAGACCGCCAGGTCCAGGGGATTTATTAAGTTTCAATTGTGAAATCGTCGAGTCTAGTTCCTGTTGAGTGATCAGGGCATTTAAGGATTCCAATTGGCTTTCAGTGACGGTGGGCAGATTTAACTCTTTTAAATAGTCTTGGACAAATTGGGAAGTTGCTGAAGGGAGCGAAGGGTTGTCTTTGAGATTGTAAAGGGCTTTGTAGTAATTAGCAAAGGATTCCACTATGTGTTGAGGATCAAACACTTTTTGTTTATCAACTGTTAAAAATGCAATTCTGGGTTTAGCTTGTATCTGCTGAACCTTTCTAGCCAAGAGTTTTCCAGGAAAATCCCCATGTGCGTAAAAGTTCCATTTAAGTTTGGACAGGGAGTGTTCATATCTGATGAGACTCAACAATTTTAGTTGTTGTTTTAAAGACGATAGTTCATCTATCACAGATTGGGAGGGAGATTTCTTTTTTTTTTTTTTTAATCATTAAATTTTTTATTGAAGAAAATTTTGTTTACAGAGGAAGAAAAACAGGACATAGTCCAGAATATAATCCAAACAAAAACAGGTAAAACAATAATAAGCCATGTAGTACTAGGAAATGCAAAACATCATGCATGATAAACAAAGCAGATAAGTCTACATCTTTAAAACCACAGTTTCTCTTTTTATATAAGGAATGCAAGTAAATTCTAAATAAAAGTACACAGGTAAGGAAGTAATCATAGAGCATTAATTAGCAAAAGTCGAGCTCATCCAAATCTCCCACTTTCGTCTCTGTTTCGACACTAAGTGGGGGGGGAGTTATGAGATTCAATTCACTGTGAAATTGTATATTAACCCTATTGACAACCTCTATGAAGTTTGGTGTGAGGGATGACTTCCAATAACTAGCAATGGTGAGTCTGGTAGCAATTAAAATATGTTGAATCACCGTTTGATAAGAATAAGGAATTTCATCCATACCAATGTCTAATAATGCAAGTTCTTGTGTGAGAATGAATTGTGGACAATATAATTGCTGAATCAAACCCTCTACCCTGATCCATAAAGTTGTAATCACTGGGCATGACCACCACATATGTGACAAAGAACCAGCCATACCACAGTTCCTCCAGCACATCTTAGAAGATCCTGGGAAGATATGGGCAGTTCGAACTGGAGTAAGATACCACCTAAGGTGAATCTTCCTTGAAAGGGCCAAGTGATTAACGCACTTTGAGTGCTTAGAGGTTGAGATCGACGCCTTCCACCATTCCTCTACCGAGAAGGATTTAGACATCTCCACTTCCCATTTGAGCATGTAGTCTAGTTTAACATTCCCGTCTGCATCCGTTAACGTAGCATAGGCAGCCGAAAGGCCCTTCACATGGCGATGGTTATCCAATAGAAAGTAATGGAAGGGGGATCTGGGCAATGTAGACGAAAAGCTAGGTAAGGAGGAAACTGCATGCCTAATTTGCAGATAAACATAGAACTGTGAGTTAGGTAAAGAGAACTGGGAAGCAAGATCCTCAAATGTCCTAAAAACCCCTTCAGAAAATAGGTCCCCAAGCAGGGAGGGAGATTTCTTAGCTTGTTCATCTTGAGTTCGGATTTTGTCTAGAGTAGTGTCTAGGTCTCGTTCCCTCTTTCGGCGCTCTGTAGAAGCAATTTTGATGAGAACGCCTCTTATCACTGCCTTATGTGCACACCAGAGTGTGGGTAGGGAAGGTGCAGAGGCCGTGTTAAGATCAAAATAATCCTGTAATGAAGTGTTTATCGTTTGGACTATGCGCTCGGATTTAAGGAGATAATTGTTGAGTCTCCAGGGGGAACATGGAGGGGGTGGGGATTATCCTGTAAGGTAAGGAAAACGGGCGCATGATCAGACCAAGTCCTGTATCCTATGTCTGTTGAAGATACCCTAGACAGGGCCTGTCGGTTTGTGAGGAAGTAGTCTATGCGGGAAAAGGAATGGTTTGGGGCTGAAAAGAAGGTGTAGTCGACATCAGTGGGGTGTGAATAACGCCAAGGGTCGTGAAGTTGTTCAGCAGCTAAGAAGGACTGTAGACTGTGTGAGTGTCATGAAGTGCGGGATTTGTCTAGTTGTGGGTCCACCACTACGTTGAAGTCTCCACAGAGGAGGAGATTACCGCCTTTTAGCGATTTAGCTTTATTTAGGACCTGAGAGATGAACTTTTGTTGGTGATTATTAGGTGCATATATTGTAGCTAAGGAATTTAAGGAGCATTGCAAAATAATATACCTTCCTTTGTCATCAATAATGGAATGTTTAAGCGAGAAAGTAACGGAGTCTTTCACAAAAATTGCAACTCCAGCTTTCTTCTGTGAAGAAGAGGAGTGGAACTTGACAGGAAACTTCCTGTGTTTTAGTCTGCCTACATCTATTTCCTTAAGATGAGTCTCTTGTATGCAGACTATGTCTGCTTTTGATTTCAGCGCGTCCCTCCATAGCATTGAGCGTTTAAAAGGCGAGTTGAGCCCATTAGAATTTAACGATACAATTTTAATACCCATTATTATTGTAGGAGGAAAGAGCTGAAGTCAAGTTTCGTCTGTGGGGAGCAATAACGGTAACCCAGGTAGATGGCGTTCTTAGAAGGTAAGGAAGAGTGTACATGACATCGTAAAAGGAAAAAAAAACAAAAAAACGAGCAGAACAGCATTTCCAGTTCTAGGAAATAGATATAACGCCGGGGAAAAGTCCACTAGCAGGAATTTGCATGGGGCAGAGAGGCTCAGAAATAGTTGAGCAAATCAACAGAGAACTCTGAATCATAAGGGTGAGAAGGGATCCAAGAGTTATCTGCTGTATTGTACTTCAATCATAAGGAGCTGGGCCGGATCTGCGCTGGTTTTTGGACCATAGTGGGGAGACCACCCCCCGGATGATTCCGTTGTGTTTTCGAAGGGGAGGCGGATGGGGGGTTTAGCAAGTTCCATGAAATGAGAGCGTCTTTCACCATGGAAGGGGTATGGCAGGTTGTGGTGGAATGATCTTTGTTGATGATCAGCTTCACTGGAAAACCCCAGTGATAATTGATTTTATTATCTCTTAAAATGCTGGTATATTGAGCAAATTCCTTCCTTTTTTGCATGGTTCCTGCAGATAAATCTGGGAAGATGGCGATATCCCGAAAACGGTCTGGCAGAGTGGGGTTTTTCCTTAAAGCGCGTAGAAAGTCATCTTTCGTGCGGAAGAAATGAATTTTTGCTATGACATCTCTCGGAGTAGAGGTGGGGAGATGCCTAGGTTTGGGTAGGCGGTGTATTCGGTCTATTGTTAGATCGATCTGGGAAGCGTTGGGTAATACTAGCGCCATGAGGTCTGTGAGGAAGGGCTGAAGAAGGTCTTGGGGAACGGACTCTGGGACTCCTCTGATGCGGATGTTCTCCCTTCGAGAGCGGTCTTCAAGGTCAAGCAGCTTGGAAGAGAGCCTTCGGACCTCGTCTTCCAGGGCAGTATTCGCATCTATAAGGAGATTATGGGATGTTGTGAACTCTGACATTTTCTGTTCCAGATGGTCCGTCCTGGAAACTAAGGCTTGAATATCAGAACGGAACTCCGCCATCATGGACCTGAAGTCGGATTGAAGGTCTTCTCGGAAGGATGAGAGCAGACGTTGCAGAGTTGATTCCGCAGCGGAGGGTAAGGTGGAGGAACTTTGAGATTCCATATCTGCTGAGCTTGAAGCAGGAGACGTGGAAACACGAGGAGGAAATGAGATCCTTCTGTCCGCCGACAACGGTTGTGAAGGAGACTGGGAGAAGAACTCGGTGAGCTTGGTCGGTTTAGCCTTTGACTTTCGCTTGCTTGTACCGCCCATTCGGATAGGTGGGTGCCAGGTGAACTCGGAGGTTTTTTTTTTTTTCCCCCCTTTCCCCTCTTCTCCTTCTCCCTCTTCTCCTTCCCCCACTCCTCCTCCCAACCACACTTCTGTAGCTTAAAGTGTGGGGGTTTTACAAGGGTTGCCGCCAAGGACAGTCACTGTAAGAAGATAGCTTTAGGTTTTTATACACGAGTTATGTGGAGAAACTGATGTACCCATCTGCAGTGAAGTATCTTTCTTGTAAGCTGTGGGTCTGCAGGGTGTGCTCAGACAGGTGACCAGATGGTTTAACAGGGATTTCACTGAAGAAGTGAATGAGATCTTGGGAAGGGTCTGGCTGGACTCAGATATTCTTTGCAGAGAGTATGGGTTGCAGAGACAGATATAAAAGCCAGGACTATATGGCGCGATGTCGCAGCAGAAGAAAATGGCCGCGGCCACGTGTGTCCCGGCAGGTTGTTAAATGGCGTCCGGAGTCAGGGCTCGCGGACTTAAACTATCTGTCTGGCATGGTGGACAGCTATGTAAAGTGTGGAGACCAAGTAGAGACTATCCCAGAATAATAAATCTGTCCCAAAATGAGGAATCCTTCCCCAGATGGGGAAACTGTCCCAAAGGGAGCCCTTAAGCTGAGGTCTAGAGGGATTATGTGGGTGGCAGGCAAAAAGACTTATCTTAACCGGCCCGCTCTGTCCGTAGGTATCGGCGTCTCCTCCGAAGTATGCGCTCACGGGACAGCCTCGCCCGCTCAACCCTCCGATCGACACCAGAGGGGAACCGCAGCAGGTGAGTCCCGGTGCAGCCGTTGCCAGTAATGCGGTGGAGGTCTGCTCTGACGGGAGCTGCAGAGAGTGAGCTTTTCCGGCCGGTGAGAAGCTGTGTCGGTCTCGGGAGAGAGGGTCCTGGATCGAATCCACCCGCTCGACCTCACAGTGGTAACCGGGAGGGAGCAGCAGTGGAGAGGTTCCGGCACGGCTGTATGGATCTTGGTGCAGCGATGATCTCCTCTCTCCGTGGCTGTGAGCTGTAATGGCAGTCGCGCCCTCCGATGAAGGGGCTTGAAGCAGTTGGGCCTAGAACTCCGGGCAGGAAGCAGGGAGTCTCACCAAAGTTGGGGGACAGGTATCGGGGCTGCCGGGCTGCCTATGTAGATCAGATCCGGGAGTTATGACAGCAGGAAAGGGCTTAATTGTGCCGGTTTTGGAATGGGTCCTCTGGAGCTCCTCTTAGACACGACCTACACCATGCTCGTCCAGGCTACGCCCCCGGCATAAGCATTTTTGGATCAAAACATGTGAACTAAGAATCTCAAAGTTTTTTTCATGTATTATAGATAACATAAATGCTTCTTTAGAGGTTTCCATGTATTGTATAGCCCTTTAAGCAGTATGTAAAACACCGATTGTATTGGATGTAATTTTGTAATTCTTCTTGACATGTTAGAGCTGAATATTCATACACTGCAGAAAGAACTTGCTTAGGGCAATATATATATTTCTACTGAGCAGTTATTAAGGTTAGGAAGCTAACCTGACACACAAGACAACTTACACCAAATCAACAACATTATATACAGTTGGGACAGGTAAAACTTATTGCTATGGATTCAGGATATTGTATAATAAAGCGGCCGTCCAGTTATGAGCACAAAATGTTATGTAAGTACCTATAATGGGATTAATACACGCTGCTTTTTTATTCTTTTATTTTCCTCCTTGTTTGTTCCTTTGCTTATTTGTAGCTCTGCTCCATTAGGGCAGAGCAGAGATCTGTGACTACAGTTTAGCTACAGCATCTACAGTTAATCTGAGAGAGTCTGAGACACGCCTCCTTTTTCATCACTGGTTCAGGATGCTGCAATGTGCCACCCCTGTAGCTCTGTCTCTTCGGATTGGATGCCGTGTATTAATACAATGCTTACTGTTGAGTCTTTGGATGAAGAACTGTTGGCCTCATGTATGCAAACTGACTGGACCTAAGACTTTCGTTGTTGCTCATAGCAACCAGAGTTCAATTTTCATTTTTCCAAAGGACTATATGAAATAAAATGGAACCTCTGATTGGTAACTATGGGAAATAGTCTTAGACCTAGACAGTTTTCATACATGTTCCTCGTGTTTTTTGTTTTGTTTTGTTTTTAATCAACAAATAAAGTTTATTGAAAAACAAGACAGGATAAATGGCATCCAAGTAGTATCATACAAGATACTGCATATACATATCCAAGAAAGGTATACGCAACTGCTATTTCAGTTCTAGTATAGATCATACTAGACGTGGTCTCCCATGGGCTCAACTCGAAGGCAGCTGAGCGCTTGACATCAAAACATCATATGAAGAGTTGTATTTTAACAAAAAGAACCCCTTATGGCACCTGGAACATATGTATATGACCTGATGCCACTAAGGGGCTTTATAGCGGGATTGCAGCTAACACGCCGTGCTAGCGCCATCCCGCGCTGTTTAGCCCCCTTAGATGGCCGCGCTGTCTAAATCAATGAGAAACTGGTATGCGCACCGTTCCTCACTTCGATCGTGGTACCCGCTGCAAAATCGCTGGAAGTCTTGTGAAGGCTTCCATCGTCGCCAGGGGCGTAACTAGAGAAACCTGGGTCCCATAGCAAACTTTTGCATGGGAGCCCCCACCCCCGCTTCCCTGACCACGAACATTTACCGGGACCTTTTAAGTCATGCAGTTACTAGATAATACAAGGAATGATTACCTCACCATAGATATCCCCATCATACTGCTACCAAACAAATCCCACTATACCCATTGTGAGAAGGCACAAGGTGCCGTTGTTGATGGTCGATACATGTCACCGAGGTTTCTGATTTCGGTGAAGTAAAGCCTGTTAGCCGTACGTCGGTATCGCTATGGTATTGACATTTGTTTTGTTAGTATGACTGCTAGAACAGCAGTGGATCTGGGTCAGGCTTTTCTGGAGCAGTTCAAAGAGTAGGGAGGGTGGACTGCTCCCATGTATCCAGGCCTGGTTTTGAGGCCTACTTAAGGCAGGAACTTAGGAGGATGGGTGTGGTGGTTCTCAGTCAGAGTTTGCTCGACTGGGACAAGATGTGGGAGTTTGAGCTGCAGCCTACCGTCCACTGGATACCACATTCCACTGATCTGGGTGGGGAAAGCACCCAAGGACTGCTGGACTTAAAGAGACTGTGAGTTATCTACACGGACTGTGTGTTTGCATTTTGTTTGGGCTGAAGTTAAGCCCGTATGCCCTTTTTCCGTTGGCTGTATAATCTGTGGCAGAATAAAGGCCAAGAGACTCAAAAACGTAAGCTGCGAACGGTGTGTTTTTGCTACCACTGAGCTACATACCCACAAGTGGTTGGAGGACGCGAGCACAGACCCGCCATCCATGTCCTGGGTCAAAACAGCAGTGCAGAGCAAAGCTACAACTGCTAACATGGAGGAGCTCATTAAGCACCTGGTTCAGGCAAATCTGCAGCAGCAGTAAACCACAGCGCAGCAACCGATAGCTCATGCGGAAGCCATGCAGGCACAGAGACAAACCACAGAACAGCAGCAGAAGGCTCATACTGAAGCCTTGCAGGCGCAGCAGGCAACCGATCAGCTTCTGATGCAGCAGATGGCCATGTTGACGGATGCCGTGCGGGCCCGGGAACCTCCAGCTCCGCCAACACATGTTGAGGGTAATCGGGCTAGAAGGACCGTCAGGGAAGCCCTCCAGAAGATGACTCCGGAAGATGACATCAAGGCGTTCCTCACAGTGTTTGAACGGGTCGCCTACCGGGAGGCGCTGCCGCCGGAGCAATGGGCTGAGGTTCTGGCTCCCTATTTAACTGAGGAGCCCCAAAAGGCCTATTATGACCTCGCCTTACAGGACACAAAAGAGTACTCTAAATTAAAAGCTTAGATCCTGGCACGCCTCGGGGTTACGTTGGCGGTCCGGGCTCGGGCTCAGAGGATACACCAGTGGGCGTACAGTAAGGCAAAACCTCCAAGGTCGCAGCTATTTCACTTGTTGCATCTGGTCCAAAAATGGCTGCAGCCCGCGAGATGCTCCCCAGCGCAAATGGTGGAGAGGGTGGTTATGGACCGATTTATGCACTCTCTTCCGCATTCTGTGCAGTGCTGGGTTGCGCAGGGTGATCCTCAGACTGCGGATGACCTAGTGGGACTGGTAGAGAGGTTCCACGCTATGAAGAAGTCCCTGGGAGGTCCAGGGAACCTGAAATCCCCGTACTGGGAGGGCCGGAGAGATTGGGACGTACAGAAGCAAGGAGCCAAGACTCCCCGGAAGGGTCGTGCCAAGGCCAGAGGAGGCCCAGACCCAGTGCCAAAAGGAATGCCCAGAGATATTGTGTGCTGGAGATGTCGGGGCTCGGGACATATAGCGGCTCCGTGACCCGCCGCAGTTCCCTCTTTGCACATCCGGCGTGCAGCACTGTGTCAACCAATGGGGAGGAACCCCAGATGTGTAAACTGGACTCAGGGAGTTTAGTCACTCTCATATCGGCTTCGCTCCCATATGTGTTGGTCCCTGGGAAAAAATTAGGGGTCACGTGTATCCACGGGGACACAAGGGTTTAACCAGTGGCCCGGGTTAAACTTGAGACAGGCTGGGGTACCGTGTTACACAATGTTGGAGTGGTGCAGGGTCTATTGCACGATGTGATTGTGGGCCGTGATTGCCCTCTGTTCTGGGACCTGTGGCGAAAACCGTTTCCGCAAAGTCCCACACGGTGCCTGGACCAGGCCGCTGGGTGAACTGGACTATTCCAGATTTCCCCTTTTTCAGTCTGGGGGGATAATGGGGAAGAGGTCTCATCGGCGAGCCTGCCCCCGAGTTGGGGGTACTAGACAAAATTTTGGTACCACCCAACTTCAGGACTTACCCTAAAAGGACCCGGGAAAAAGCGGTTCTAAAGGGGGTACCCCAGGTGTTGGGGGGCCAGAGTCATTTTTCCGCATTTTCCCCTAAAATCAAGCCCTGTTTATCGAGTCCCCAAAACGGGATGAGGGGGAAAAACAGTTATTGGTTCCCGGGGCCCTATAGGCTATGGTCCGGGATAATGGCCACACCCAGGGTTTAGGGGGCACTTAGGGCAGACAAAACCTTGAGAGGATACTAAAGCTTTTTCTTTGGCCGGGTGTTTAGGGGGAGATTGGGATTCGAAAAGTGCCCCACCTGCCGGGTCAAAACCCTTTAAACAATTTCCGTAGCCCCGGTTCCGCTACCAATCATTGAGGTCCCTTTTGATGGGAACGATGGATCTGTGGGCCTTGGGTAAAGTAGCAGAGTTCCCGACACCGCGGGCCCCATACCCTGTGATAAGCAGGATCCTCAAGACCCCATGTAAGAGAAAACCTAACCTTATAGAGTCCCGGGGCCCGCCGGGAGGCATTTACAAAGAGGTCGAAAGCTAAACAGGGGGATCGAGAGGCCCAAGGTGGATGGTCCAGCCCCATGTTTAGTACCAAAGCTAAACGGGGAGTGAAGATTCTGCAATGATTATCGCAGACTCAACAAAGTATCCACGTGGTGCCTACCCTTGCCTGGGGGTAGTTGTTTAATCAGCAGTTAGGTCCGGCGAGGTAATAGCCCCTTGACCTCCCAAGGGATATTGGCAGATCCCCCTCTCAAAGGACGTAATCCTGATGGGTTATTTCACTTGTCCGAATGCCTTTTGTTTGCGGGGGGCCCCCCTGCCACCTTTCGAGGGGTTTGGATCAAGTGCTGCCCCACATAGGAGTACATGGCCCCACCTAATGAATTTGATCTTCAGTCATGACGGGAGAGCCACCGGGGAAAAGTCCAGGCTGTGCAGATCCCTTAAGGAAAGGGGCGGGTTTATGAAAAAACCCAACAAAATGTCCCCGGGGGATGGAGGAAACCAGGTCCCTTTGGGGTACATAGGGGGGAAAGGGGGAAATTAACCCAAGTAATAAAGTAGAGGCATCCAGAAGGGGCCCCCCCCCTTGCCAAGGAAGCAGTCGGGGCGTTTCTTGTATCGTGGGCTACATAGAGGGTTTTTCCCCGAATTTTTTGCAAAATGCCTTTCCCTTGACGACTTAACCAAGGGCACAAAGTCCAAGTAAATGTCCCTGGGGCAGGGGGGGGTTTTCCCAAAGACCAAACAGGCCCTATGTAGGCAACCATTTTTGTACCCGGACTTCCCGTGAATTTGTGGTCCAACAGATCCTCTGAGGTGGGATTGGGGGCCGTTATGTCTAGGTTGAAGGGGGAAGAGCATCCTGTAAATCTACCAAAAAGGGAAATTGTCCCGGGCAGAAGGGAATTACCCATCATTGAGAGAGAATGTCGGGCCATAAATGGCTTTAGACTCCTCAGGTACTCCCTTTTTTTGGGAAGAAAATTCGGGCTAGTACCGACCTCCCCCCCTCATGGGGATGCGGGAGAAGAAGGGGAATAATGCCCGGTTTATCCGCTGGTTCCTTGCCCTGCGGGATTTTTCGTTCATGTAGAACTAGGCCAGGAAGCAGCAGGGAAATGCAGACCCCTCTCAAGAGTGCACATCTGTGGGGGGAAGGTGCCCAAACCCCCGGCTTTTGGCGGGGGGGGGGGGGGGGGTAGTGAACCAAGTGCCGTTGTTTTATGGCGATAAAGCACCCAGGTTTTGATTTCGGTGAGTAAAGCCTGTTGCCGTAAGTCGCTATCGCTATGGTATTGAATTTGTTTTGTTAGTTGATGCTAGAACAGCAGTGGATTGGGTCATGCTTTTCTGGAGCAGTTAAAAGAGTGGGTGGGGGGATGCCCCCCCCATGTATCCAGGTGGTTTTGAGGCCCACTTAAGGCAGGAGTTAGGGGGATGGGGGGGGGGGTTTCCATCAGAGTTTTTCGACTGGGACAAACTGGGAAATTTGATGCAGCCTACCGTCCACGGTACCCCCATTCCCCTGATTGGGGGGGGAAAGCCCTAAGAACTGCTGGACTTACAGAGCTGTGAGTTATCTCACGGACTGTGGTTTGTATTTTGTTTGAGCTGAAGTTAAACCCGATGCCCTTTTTTTCCGTTGGCTGTATAATCTGTGGCAGAATAAAGGCCAAGAGACTCAAAAACGTATGCTGCGAACGGTGTGTTTTTGCTACCACTGAGCTACATCCCCACACCATATTAACATTACCAATAGCGCTACTACATATGGGGGGATTATCCCCCAAACAAGACCAAAATTTCCCCCAAAATGACGAAAAATCCCCCAACTATTAAGAATAAGATCAATATTTCTGCTAATATGGTTATCAAGTACACGGTGCCCTACAAACCTCCTACAGGACCAATATGGGGAGCACCCGTATACATAACGTGAGATATTAAGTGTTTTGAGTGCAGTTTCTCTTTTTGACCCGGTGGGGTTTCTCTACCGAGTCGTTGACTTTTCCCTTTGTTCTGCATCCCCCCGACCACTTTTATGACTTTTCCCACCACTCGTCCCCGAGTTTGGACATAGCTTTGAATCCCACTTTTTCAGATCCATCCCCCGCCCCCCACCTCTTAAAACTTTCCCCAAGGGTGGGAGGGCAGGTAAGGGCCTAGTTAAGGCCCAGTTCCAAGAGGGGGGGAACAGGGATTCACCTCTGAGATTGTGTTACAGCTATGGCCTTACCCCACTGAACATATAAGCAGGTAGACCTCATAGAAGGTTGGTGGCCCCAGGTAGGTAGGGTTTTAACTTTAGGGAGTTAGTACATAGGCCCCAGGTAGGGAGGCAAGAAGGCAGGGCTCAATTAGTAGGTAGGTACAGGGAGTTAGTGCACTGGTAGCACATTTAGGCCCGGTAGGAGGGATGGGAGTAGGGGGACCCCCGGTAGGCTGTAGGTGGGGCCCCCAAATTTAGGTATAGTGGGGGCCCCCAAAGGGAGACAGGTGTAAATAGGTATAGGGGGCCCCCAAAAAGGGGTAGGCTATAGGGGCATGTAGAGTTTAGGTAGCTATAGAGGGCTAAATAGGTAGACAGGGTTTTTGGAGCATAAGCCATACAGGGAGCAGGGTTAGGTGGGCTATAGGGGCCATATAGGTAGATACAGGTTTCAGGGGCTAATAGGTAGGCAACTTTTTGGGGGGCTATAGGGGGTTTACAAGCAGGGTTTGGGGGGGCTACATAGGCAGGCTTTGGGGGTAATAGGCAGGCAGGTGGGCTATATATAGGCAGGCAGGATATATAATAAAATTTTTATTTTAAGCGCCAACATATTCCCAGCACTTTACAATTTGGAGGGGAAAATACAGAATTACACATTAAAAGTACTTACAGAAGAACAAGGTGTGAGGGGCCCCGCCGCAAGAGCTTAAACTATTAGGGTGTAGGGAGGACGAAGGGGAAGAAATTAGATATATTGGCAGGATGGGTTTTATATAGGCAGGCAGGGTGGGGATATATAGGCAGGCAGGGGTATATAGGCAGGCTGGTGGGCTATACAGGCAGGGCAGGTAAAGTAAGAAATAGCTTACTTCCGTCCACGCTCCCTCGATGCGCTGTGCCCCGGCCGCTGTGTTCAGCACGGGCGGCGCGATCATGTACCGTAATAGCGCCACCCATGTGATCACTGAGAGCCGGCGCCTGCTATCAGGTAGATTAGCAGAGTGATGAGCGCCAGGTGTGCTCCACTCTGCTACCACGGGGCAGCGCTGCCTCTGAATGCTCGGGCCGGAGGGCCCGGTCGCTCAGAGGCGGGATGCGCCGGGCCCCTCAGCTCCACGCCTGCCGCAATGAACTGTTAAGTTCACTGCTGGCAGACCCAGGAGCGGCATTACCGGGGTAGCAGACGTGCTAGCGGCTGCCCTGGCGCCCGGGTCCCCTAAGTGCCTGGGCCCCGTTGCAGCTGCTATGTCTGCTACCCTGGTAGTTACACTCCTGATCATCGCCATGTTTTCTGTTTTACTACTACCTGCCCCAGGTGAGCTTTATGGGTGAGAGTGATGAGTTTATGTTCTATTCTGTACTGAATGGGCGACTACTACAGTGACTGACACAGGGTAGAGGCATCAATATAGCGGCTGGAAAGAAAGATGAGCCCGGCTGCTGCATTCAGGACAGATTGGAGAGGAGAGAGTTTGCAGAGTGGGAGATCGATAAGCAGGGAGTTACAGGAGTCAAGACAAGAATAAGAGCAACAATGAGAGTCTGGGTTATTTCCACAGTGAGAAAAGGACGGATTCTGGAGATGTTCTTGAGGTGCAGGTGACCAGAGCGGGAAAAGGATTGGATATAGGGGGTGAAGGTCAGATCAGAGCCTAATATAACCCCAAGACGGCGGGCCTGCTGCCTAGGAGTTGTGGTGGTACCACACACAGAAACAGAAATAGCAGTGTGCCATTTTACAAATAAAATAATAATAAAAGTTACACATATTTGGTATGGCCGAGTCAGAAAAAGTCAGATCTATTAAAATATAACATAATTTATCTCATACGCTGAACACTGTAGGAGAAAAAGAAATTCCAAGTGTTAAAATAGCGTTTTTTTGGGTCATTTTCACATCTCTTAAAAATTGGAATAAATGTAATAAAAAAAAAAAAAAATTCACATGCATTCCAAACTGGTAGCAATAAAAAGAACACTTCAGCCTGGAAAAATGCCCCTCACTCATGTCTGTAGGTGTTAGCAGAAAAAAGTTATTGGTTGCAGAAAATGGCACCGCCGCACAAATTCCAAAATAAATAATGAGTTGGATTTTTTTTTTTATGGTACCAAAACATAATGAAAACCCTACATGTTTGGTATTGCCAGATTCATACCAACCTGTAGAATACCGAAGCTTGAACACGGTAAAAGCAAAACAACCATAAACATGGCGCAATTATGTTTTTTTTTCACATTTTGCCCCACTTGGAATTTTTTTGCGGTTTCTCAGTATATTCTATGGTACGATGAATGTATTAGAAAGTACATCTTGTCCCGCAAAATAAAAGCCCTCATATGCCTATGGAGGTGGAAAAATAAAAAATGTATGACTTTGGGAAAGCGAGGAGGGGAAAAAACGAAGAGCCACATTATTTTGACCGTGGTGGGGGCTTAGTAGGGGTTAACATAAAAATGAAACTGCTAAAAAACTTTTCATAGTTTTATAAATATCTGGTATTTGCTACAAAATTACTTAAAATAATACTTATTAGTCCACACAGTACAGAAAAAAAAAATATATAAAATACACATATGCATGTTTTTCTCACTATCTGACATGAAATCATAATAAACCTTACCCGTTTTAGGCCAATCAGGAACCAAAATTATTTATATTTGCCAAATGCCAGAATAATGAGAGAGAGTTTTAAGACATTCTTATTACTTTCTGCAAAGTCAAAAGTTTCCATATATTTCATTAGTATTTGGTGGCATTGCCCTTAAACTGTATGACGTGGGTCAAATGTTTTGGATATTTTTCCACAAGCTTCTCGCAAAAGTTGGTATGAATTTTGGCCCATTTGTCCTGACAGAACTGGTGTAACTGAGTCATGTTTGTAGGTCGCCTTGCTTGCACCTGCCTTTTCAACTTTACCCATAAATTTTCAATAGGATTGAGATCAGGACTTTGTGATGGCCACTTCAAAACACTGACTTGTCCATTTGGAAGACCCATTTCCGCCCAAGCTTTAACTTCCTGGCTGATGTCTTGAGATGTTGCTTCAGTATTGCCACATAATTTTCTTTCCTCATGATGTCCTCTATTTTGTGAAGTGCACCAGTCCCTCCTGAAGCAAATCAATCCCACAACATGATGCTGCCACCTTCTGTGTTTCACAGTTGGGATGGTGTTCTTAGGCTTCCAAGCTTCTCCCTTTTTCCTCCAAACATAACGATGGTCATTCTGGTCAAACAGTTCAGTTTTAGTGCATTTGCAAACATTAATCTGGCTTTGATAGGTTTCTTTTAGAGTAATGGCTTATTCCTGGCAGAGTGCCTTTTGGCCCATGTTGATACAGTCTCGTTTCACTGTGGATAATGACACAATTTTACCAGCTTCCGCCAGCATCTTCACAAGGTTTTTTTTGCTGCTGTTCTTGGGTTGATATGCACATGTCGGAACAAAGCACATTCATCTCCGAGACACGGAACCCGTCTCCTTCCTGAGCGGTATGATGACTGGACATTCCCATCTTGTTTGTACTTGTGTTTAATTGTTTGTACAGATGAATGAGGCGCCTTCAGGTATCTGGAAATTCCAACCAAGGCTGATCCAGACTTTATTATTATTATTTATTTTATAGCGCCATTGATTCCAGGGCGCTGTACAGTCGAGGGGGTTACATACATAACATTACATAACGAGTACAGTGATAAGTTGTAATGACAATTGGTACGACAGAGGGAGAGAGGACCCTACCCGCGAGGGCTTACAATCTACAAGATCTGCAAGGCCACAATTCTCTTCCTGATATCTTGGCTGATTTCTTTAGACTCTCCCATGATGTTACACACTGAATCAGTGTGTTTCTGGCGTGCATTTAAAATAAATCCACAGGTGTGTCTCTAACTCAGATGTTACCAATAAACCTCTCAGAAGCTTCAAAAGACAAGACATCATCATATGGGCTGTCCCAAATTATTTAAAGGCAGAGTAATCCTAGTGTATGGAAACTTTTGACTTTGCAGAAAGTAATAAAAATCCCTTAAAAAATCCACTATGTCATTATTCTGGCATATGACAAATATAAATAATTTTGGTTCCTAATTGACCTAAAATGAGGGGTTTCTTCTGATTTTATGTCAGAGAGTGAGAAAAACATACGCATGTGGCTATTTATATAGTGTATGGAAACATCTGGTTTCAACTATATATCCCAGAGCTCAGCTTCTCTCCTCTATTATAAAACCCTATATATCACAGAGCTCAGCTCCTCTCCCTCTTTCATATAACCATATATATCACAGAGCTCAGCTTCTCTCGTCTAGCATATAACCCTATATAATACGCAGCTTCTCCACTCACGCGCACGCTATATATAAACCCTATTTATCCACAGAGCTCAGTTCTGTCCTCTTTCATATAACCCTATATATCACAGAGAGCTCAGCCTTTCTCCCTATATCATATTACCCTATATATCCACAGAGTCAAGCTTCTCTCCCTTATCATATAAACCCTATATATCAACAGAGCTCATTTCTCTCCTCTATCTAGAACCCTATGTATCACAGAGCTAAAGCTTCTCTCCTCTATCCTATAACCCTATATATCACAGAGCTCAGCTTCTTTCCTCCCCCCCTATCATATTCCTAACTATACCTACCCTCATCCACAGCCACCCCCCCGCCCCCCCCTCCCCCCCCAGCTTCTCTCCTCTATCTTATAACCCTATATATAACAGAGCCTCAGTTCCTTCTCTATCTTATAACCTTTATTCATCACAGAGCTCCAGCTTTCTCTCTTCTATCATATAACCATATATATCACAGAGGCTCAGCTCCTCTCCTTTATCTTATATCCCTTTATCTTCACAGAGCTCAGCTTCTCTCTCTATCATATTACCCTTTATATTACTCAGCTCCTTTCCTCCATCATATAACCCTATATATCAGAAGGCTCAGCTCCAGTTTTTATTTTAGTCTAATCTCTTTCCAACAGGCCATAACTTTGTAATGTACTTTTCACATATTATGGCTTGATTTTGTGAGTTTAGTTGCATTTTTCCATTGTATCATTTTTGGTGCATACAAGAAAGCATTTCTTTATTTTGGTTTGGGGGGTGGGCTTGGGAGCAGTGCAATAAAAAGAGGAATTTGTTTTTGTTCTGCTATTCACTGTGCAGTACACATTACATTTTGAATATATTATAGGCAGTTTAATGATTGTGGCATTACCAAATGTTTTTTATTACTTCTATAGGGAAAAAACATTTTTAATAGTTTTTTCTTTTGGTGCACTGTTAAACGTATTCAACTATCTCTACATTCCAATGTATTCCAGTCACTCACAGAAAACTGTCAGAGATTAGGCAATACCTAATCATATTGATTAGCCTTAAACATGCAGGCAAAGTTAAGTAAACATTTTACCAAATTTATTGCTGTTCCAGCGTTAGAGCAGTTCTTAATCTCCTGCTTGTTCACCAAAGCTTTCCTAGGTTTCCGACCAGCTCTTTGTTCTAGCAGTTGCTTGGATGGCTGGTAACATCATTTTTTTGCTGTGTCTCATCAGCAGGACAGAGCTTCTTATTCTCTGATCTTATCTCTCCACTAAGAAAAAATTAACCCTTAGGGTATGTTCTTTTTTTTTTTCAGCTGTATTTTTTTTATTAACAGGAAGAGTAAAGTACAAACACCTTGACATTGTATATGTAAGTTGTATATTCAATAAAAATTTCCCCCCCCCCAAAAATCTACCTGTATTTCAATATTAGAGATAAATGGATTTGAGTTGAAGGTGGTGTGCAGCTGTATACAGCTATTTAGCATTTTGGTGAAAACCTTTGTTAACATTGAAACTTAGAAACTACATACATATTGGCCGGTCAAATCTCCCAAACAATGATCAAGTGGAAAAAGAATATCTAGTCATAATCCCTTAGACAGGTGGAGCAAGCTGTGTTATGCCCTCCAAACTGTCTAAATGCAATAACCATAAGGAACGGATGTCAAAATCCACTTGCTGGTATCTCCCCCCCACCAGGATCGCCACATTTTGTAATAGCGCTCCAAAAATATTGCCTGTTGGAAAGGCTGTCGGAAACAGGGTACAATGCTGCATGCTTGAGTGGGGCTGCCCTATAATTAGGAACTGTGGGATGCAATAGCTGCACTCTTTAGTCGAGATTACGGAGGCTTCACTTTACATTAACCCTCAGCTTGCAGTTACTAGACATTGGATTATTGGACAACTCCCCCATTCCGTACAGTTGTTTTTCATGTTTTCTTTGGCCACTCGCACTGCGATTGCGCAAACTTTGGAAAGACCCTAAAATTCATTCTGTGGTAGAAATTAAGAGGAGTGTGTTAATTTATAATTTTCTGGGTTTTTTGCACTGTTGAGTTCGAGACTCAGTGACCCACCTTTATATGTGTCTTAAAACGATAAAGTTTGGACAACTTGGATGTCCTCTAAATATTTACTTCAACTATAAATTAAACAGAGCTACATACCCTGGTAGTGCATTGTCCTACTGTGGAGTGTTCCTTTTGCACTCCCTTTTTTTTCATTTTGTCACTCTACTGTCTGTTGTCTTTTAAGGTCTGATCTGGGGTGCTGTTGCTGGTCTCCCCTTGTCAGACTAATTATAATTCTTACTGTTCTTTTTTGTTTGCTTTCAATTTACAAGTATTGTGAAGAGCATTTGATGTTTGACACTAGCTCATGTATAGTTATTTGTGCCTTATATACATTCATTTTGTTCGTATGTATGCATTCTCCTATTATTTTTTTTTTCTTTTCACCAATAAAAACATGTTCAAAGAACTGCACATATTGGTCAATACAGACAACATTAAAGGGAACCTGTCACATAGATTATGCCCTCTTGCTGAGGGCGAACATGCTGTGTCAGACCTGTGATTCCTGCGCTCTGTGTACCTTATTCGGTTAAGATGCTGCAGTTTCAGAGCATTTAATGCTCTATATCTTATTCATGAGCAGGTGTTAGCCCTGCCCACCACAGGCTAGCCCCGCCCACCTGTCAGTTATTCACATATTTCTACCTATTCAAAGTAATAGGTTTATCAGATGAGGTTGGCGGAGTATGGAAAAAAAACAGACTCTTTTCATGACTCTCTTCTGGCTGAAAACTGCAGATTTGAGCATTAAATACTCTAAAACTCCAGCATCTTACAGAATAAGGGACACAGCGCTGGAAACAGCAGGTCTGTCACTAGCTTGTACTGTCCTCCGCAAGGTGGGGGGGTTTATTCTATGTGGATGGGATCTCTTTAAAGACAATACAAAAAAAGACAGATAATGACATGGGGAGGAGGATGGGGAAGGTAAGGTCAAGTATCTATCTAACCTTAATTACCCATACGCGCTAATACTAGAAAGAGAAGAAACCTATATATTATTAGTTATAGCGAACGTGTCCCACACCTTCCATATACTATTAAACTGATCCAGTTTGTCATCTGACAAAGCTGTAAGATATTCCAATTCTCTAATATCTTTTATTCTAAGATGAAGGTCCATGATGGAGGACTGACTTTTCCATTGTTTGGCTATCAAACATTTAGCTGCAGTCAGAAGGTATAGTAAAAGTTTGGAGGACTTTCGATTCATCCTACTGGGTGGAACATATAGAAGATATTGCAGAGGATTTAGGGGAATTTGTAGACCCAATACTTCAATCAACAGCAATTTAACTGTTCTCCAGAAAGGTTTTATCTTGGGACAGGCCCAAAATAGATGAGTTAAAGAACCCTTCTCTCTTTCACAGCTCCAACACATAACGGACACACTAGGGATGAGGTGTGCAATAAAGAAAGGGTATGGTACCAATGCATGAGTAATTTCAGTTGATTTCCTTTATAGGTTATACACGAAGATGATTTGAATGATCTTAGCCATATAGTTTGCCAGGTATCTCAAGTCATATGTATGTTCAAATACATCTCACACTTTCTCATATAATTATGACTAGGTAAACTATCAGGATCCGGGTCTAACACATCCTATATATTCTTGTAATTAATCCAGTGGTCGATGGACAACTCCTTGAAAGGTTTTCAAAACTGGTAGGGACCGACACCTCAGTAGCAGACAATGTCCTGTTTAAAAAATGACAAATCTGTATAGATGAATAAAAACTGTTCCTTAGGGTATGTTCACACGGCGTATTTGCAGTCCGTACTTCGGAGAGTAATTGCGCTGCCATACGCCCAAAGCACGGACCACAAATACGATAATTCATAGTTCTGATTGAAAGCTATGATTACCCAACATTTTCCCCAATGCGTATTACGTGCCAGGAGAAAGAAGTGACATGTCACTTCTTCCCTCCTCTTACGCACCAGGATAAGTGAATGTCTATGGGAGCCAGCACAGAGCATTTTAGTACAGCACGTACTTCTAAAACACCCGTCGTATTTCACCACGTACAGTAAGTGCCGCAATACGGCATCTGAACATACCCTTGGGGTATGTTCACATGGATGATTTGGACACTGAGGGCGACATGTCAGAAAAGAGGCGCCTCCATGGCAGTTTTAAGTTGCATTAAATGAGTGTATAGTGCGCCTGAATGAAAGAACCTGTCAAAAATCTGGCATCTGGTATACCTTGCATAGTATAATTGAGCGCGCCTAATTTAGGCACATTCCAAATGTGTAGTTGTCTGGCGATTTAATGCGCCTAGTTTTGTGTAAGACTGTTCATGTATCATGAGAATGGGCACGTCAAAGGTTTTTGGATCATATTCAAAATAATAAATGGCGCAGCCCTAATGGGACATGTTACCCTAAATTTTCAGCGTCCATATCGGCGTCAAAGCCTTAACTGAAAAACGCCTCAATGCAGCAGTTTTCAGACGAGGATTTGATCAGATTTTAAATGAGGTTTTCCAACACGGTCTTCTTTCTGAAACACCCATACAAATTAATAGCCAGGGTAAAAACCACGGCAAAAACCATACCAAAACCGCAGTGAGGTTTTGAAGCTCCCATTGTTTATATGGGGGTTTTCAGTGTTGAAAACGCTTCAAGAATTGGCATGATGCTTCTTTTTCAGCGTCCAAAGAAGCATCTAAAACGCATGTAAAAACCACTTTTTGTGTGAACTAAAACGCTGGTTTACATAGTTAAGGCCGAAAAAAGACAGACGTCCATCTAGTTCAGCCTATTGTGTTAAAGTGTTGATCCAGAGGAAGGCAAAAAACCCCAATGAGGTAGAAGCCCAATTGTCCTCATTTTAGGGGATAAAAAAAATTCTTTCCCTACTTCCAATCTGGCAATCGGAATTCATCCCTGGATCATTGACCCCTCTCCAGAATCCTGGGTCACTATAAACTTGTTATTGTTTTGCTCCAGAAATGCATCCAAACCCTTTTGAACTATGTTATGATTCACCCATGGGACAGTTCTCTGGCTGAGACTTCCACTGTATACTGCTCTAACAGTTTAAGAAATCCCTTTCTACGTTCATCATGAGTAGAGGATCCCCCTTGTCTTGATACAGTCAGGGTATAAATAAATCTAGGGAGACATCTCTTATTCGTACCTTTTAATTTATTTGTTACATATTTATTATTCCCACCCCGTAGAAGACGTCTTTTCTCTAAACTAAATAACCCTAATCTTGCTATCTTTCTGTGTACTGTAGCCACCCAGTCCTTTTATTATTTTTTGTTGCCCGACCTTGTTACCTGTTCAGTCTTACAATGTCTTTCCTGTGCACTCTTGCCCAAATGTCACAATATTACCTGTGTGGTCTAACCAGTGATTGTATATTGGGAAGAATAATGTTCTCATCATGTGCATCTATGCCCCTTTTAATCACCCCATAATCACTATTTGTCTTGGCAGACTGCTTGCCATGTCCTGGCTTCTACAATTAAGGTTACGGTCACACTCCTGGATTCCCAAGGTCCTTCTCCATGTCACATTTACCCGCGTTTTTTTTATTTTTAATTTCACATGTAATCATGTAATGGTTTCTTTCCCCCATGTGAATAACCTTGCATTTATCAGTGTTAAACCTCATCTGCCCATTTCCCTGCCCAGGCCTACCAACTTATCCAGAGCCCTTTGTAATAACATATTATCCTATTTTTTGTGTTGTTTTCTTTACAGACGCTTAGTACCATCTGCAAAGATCTATATTCTACTGTGCAATCCCTGTGTAAGATCATTAATGAAAATATTTAAATGGATTGCAGGGCAAGACTGTCCCCTGTGGTCCCACTAGTAATAGGGAACTCGCTTGGAAAACTGCATCCAAATCTGCGTTGTGAACCTGGGCCGCCAACAGAAAATTTCAGGGCCCCATACTGCTGATGCACCTGGCACAGCCTACCCCCTGGTTAAACCCCGCCCCCAGCACCCTATCGCCCCGCCCCCAGCAAAAACCGGGCCTCTTGGACATAAATGCGCCATTTTACCTCATAATACTGTGTGCAAAAAGAAACTGTTTGTGTAAGTAACAATATCAAGTGAGTCACATATCTGTCGGTCTAACAAATCATAGACACAGGGCTAAGTAGATCCATCCATATACCCCACCAGCCCACATAAATATCCCCCTCTATGTTGCCCGTGGTCAAGCTCCTCATCATAACTTCTAAAAATATATACGCAAGTAAGTAAAAGTCTAAACTTCCTATCACAGGGGTCATATCAGGGGACACATGTACGGGCTGGCATTATATCGGCGCCGTTATAACCTACAACACCACCATATGTAGACCACATAGGGTCTCAACTCCGCTCAGGTATAACTACAAACTCGCCATATAGAGACAACATGAGGTCAGGGGACTCCAGATCAGGTATAACCTTACAATCACCGCCTTGTAGAGACCACATATGAGGTCAGCACCTGCTCCGGTATACATACAACACCACCATATAGAGACCACATAGTGGTCAGACACCAGCCTCAGGTATAACTACAACACCACGATATAGAGACCTACATAGAGGTCAGTCTACCAGCTCAGGTATAAAGCCTATCAACACCACATTTAGTGACCACATGAGGTCAGAACAAGCTCAGGTATAACATACAAACACTGCCATATAGAGACCACCATTAGAGGTCAGGCACCAGATCAGGTCACATCACATCACAGTGAATTACAGCACTCGATCTAATATAGAAGCAAAATAACCCTGAAATTCGGGACTCACCGGAGTCGTCTTATCTGATGTGTCGTTCTCTTCTCTCATGGTGTCGTTCTTTATTCCCTTTTCTTCTGCAATCCGTTCCACTCCGCCTTGATGAATTGTCCCAGGGCAACTACTCAGCCCTGCAGAGAAATTACACACAATTATCTTAGATTCCTCAAGTTTCAAGCATTTCTTTACCTATTTCCCACCCTCTGTACAAAAACTACCCAGGGGTGGTGTGAGAGCGGGTTACAGGCCATTAACTTAGATACTTCTAAGAAAGTAGGGTTGGAGGGTGGGGAGAGGACTTAACCCCTCTGAAGATTATGCTATCAACTTGGGGCTGCTCCACTTACAATTCTTATTTAGGTAGGTAGACAAGACCCTATGTAGGTTGGCAAATGGGCAAGGCCCCAGGTAATTTGTTAGGCCTATTTAGGTAGTAGACACCGCCCGGAGGATAAGATGGTAGGACGGCGCCACAGGTAGGATGGGGGTACTTGCCTCAGTCCCTTTTGTTTGTTACGTGCGGTTTCAGGGCCCCCACCCTTTAGAGGTTAGGTAGAGTCAGGGCCTACTTTAGGAGGTTAGGCAGAGTCCAGGGCCGTCTTTAGAGGTTAGGCAGAGTCAGGGCCTCCTTTTAGAGGTTAGGCCGAGTCCAGGGCCTCCTTTAGAGGTTAGGCAGAGTCCAGGGCCCTCCTTTAGAGGTTAGGCAGTCAGTCAGGGCCCTCCCTTTAGACGGTTAGGAGAGTCAGGGCCCTCCTTTAGAGGTTAGCAGGAGTCAGGGCCCTCCTTTAGAGTTAGGCAGGAGTCAGGGGCACCTCCATTAGAGGGTTAGGCAGAGTCAGGGCCATCCTTTAGAGGTTAGCAGAGTCAGGGCCTCCTTTAGAAGTTAGGCAGTAGAGTCAGGGCCCTCCTTGAGGCTTAGGCAGAGTCAGCGGCCCTCCTTTAGAGGTTAGGGCAGAAGTCAGGGCCACTCCTTTAGGGTTAGGCAGGTCAGGGCCACCTCCTTTAGAGGTTAGGCAGAGGTCAGGGCCCTCCTTTATAGAGCGTTAGGCAGTGTCAGGGCCCTCCTTTAGAGGTTAGGCAGAGTCAGGCCCTCCTTTAGAGGTTAGCAGAGTCAGGCCCTCCTTTAAAGGTTAGGCAGAGTCAGGGGCCCGCCTTATATTATAAAAAAAAACAAAAAACAAAACAACACTTACCTGAACTCTCGCTCCGCCTCCCCGCCGTCCGTGATCCGCGGGTCTCCTACTGCGGCTGGCCATAGGCGGCGCGGGTTGAAGGATCGGTCACCGCGCGCCTACGTCAGCAAAGGGGCCGGCGACCGGAGGTGAAGGCCTAACACTCTTCAGCCTGCCAGGGGAGATCAGGCCCCCCCCCCCCGAAAGCTGCGCTATTGGCGCAGTGCTCGCTGACACCGAGCAGCCCGGGAGCTGGTGGGCATTAGTCCAATATCCGAGGCCGGTCTCTGGGCGCTCTGTACGCAGGTCCCGGGCGTTCACGGGAGCCGGAATGCGCGGCCCGCGGACACGGGGAGAAAAGCGACGGCACTGCCCCGGGGCCAGCAGCTAGGTGCCCACGCTCTGCCGTGTGGAATTAAGGGGGCACGCTTGACGCGGCGCTTCTTATTCCACCGGGCCCTTAAAGGGTGGGTAGTACTGGTTTGTTCCCCCTGTATGGCGGCAATGGTTGTGAACATACACTTCAAGTAAATGACCTGGGAGCAGCCTTGCACCATCCTGTTAGGTCTGCAGAGCACGTTTATGTGTTGATTTTTCTTAGTATCAGAGTCTCTCAGAAGTAAACAATGTGTTTGGCAGCATGTAGTTTCTTCTTTCTCCCAAGAAGCTTTCTCTCCTGACAAATAGAGCACTGCTAGCTCACATTTGTAGCTAGGTATCCTGCTTGGATAGGGTCATTGTCTTTCACAACCCTTTTATTTGCAAGGCCCCTCTAATAAGCACAGCTAGGAATAAGAGCTAGCAGATAATTTCATCTTGATATCAGTTATGATTATATTCATTATGCCCATGTCTTGGTAGTGTTCCATAGTGCTACTATATTTTATTACACAGTAATTTTGTTTTGTTATGAATTTAATAAATTATCTAATCTTTAACATAGGCTGAGATATATTTGTTGATTCGGCGGTGGCTTAGTTTAGTTTCATAGCCCTATTTATATATTCATTATGGGCCACATGTATGAACCTGTTTAAGTCTAAAACTCTCACTTTTTTGCCCATAGGTTACTATGGGCAAAATAGTGAGTTTTAAACCTAAACCGTTTCATACATGTGGCCCTATGTGTTTTCTGTTTTGACATTGGTAAAACACAATGTTGGTTTGCAGGAATCAAATGCGTAAAGCAATGGGGTAAGTGATTGACTGACCAGCACAAAATATTGAACTAAATGAATTAAAAACTAATGGAAATTACAGCAAATTTTCTCATTTAGACACATTTGAACATACCCTTAAACATTCATCTTTTGATAACTGCAGCATCAGTTGATATATAAAGAATGGTTAGCGGTCTGTCAGGGCCTGCTGGGAGTTGTAGTTGTGCAACAGTTAGAGATCTTCAGGTTGTAAATCATTGGATTATTACATTTTATCTATGTGAATGGTCCTTTTCTAATAAAGTTTGTTGTACATAGGGAGCTTTTTAGGCAGAAAACAGCAGAATGGTCATAGAGTGGGGAAAATAAGTATTTGATACACTGTCAGTTTTGCAAGTTTTCCCACCTACAAAGAAGGGAGGGGTTTGTAATTTTTATCGTAGGTACACGTCAACTATAAGAGATGACCTAAAAAAAATCCAGAAAATCACAGTGTATGATTTTTAAATAATTAGCTAGCATTTTATTGCATGAAATAATTATTTGATCACCTACCAACCAGCAAGAATTCTGGCTCTCACAGACCTGTCAGGTTTTCCTCCTACTCTGCACTCATTACCTGTATTAATTGTATCTGTTTGAACTTGTTACTTGTATAAAAGACACCTGTTCCCACACTCAATCACACTCCAACCTCTCCACCATGGCCAAAAACCAAAGCGCGTGTCTATAGGTACATCATGGGACAATATTGTGACCTGCAACCAAGGCTGGACAATAGGCAAGCAGTTGGTTGAGAGGAAACAAACTGCGGCGCAATTTTTTATTAGAGAATCGATGAAACTCAAGATGGACGTCAATCTTTCTCAGTCTCTGTGGATCATGCAAAGATCTCGCCTCGTGGGGGTAAGGATGATTTGAGAAAGGTCAGGAATCAGCCCGAACTACATGGGAGGACCTGGTAATGACCTAAATGAGAGATGGGGCCACTGTCTGACGATTACTGTCAGTACTTCTATTGCAGTCATGGGATTAAAATCCTGCAGGGCACGCAAGGTCTCCCTGCTCAGGCCAGCACATGTCTAGGCCCGTTTGATGTTCGCCAATGACCATTTGGATGATCCAGAGGAGGCAGGAGAAGGTCATGTGGTCACATGAGACCAAAATTGAATTTCTGCTATTAACACCACCTCGCCAATGTCTATTGGAGAAGAATGGATATGAGTACAACCAAGAACCACACGTCCCAACGGGAAGCATCGGGGGGTGGAAACATCCTACTTTGTGAGTGCTTTTCTGCAAACGAGACGGTACAACTGAGTCACTTCGAAAGGAGGATGGATGGGGCCATGTATCGCAAGATTCTGGCCAACCATTATCCTCTTCCTATTAAGGAGAAGTGAAGATGGGTCGTGGCTGGTGTTCTTAGCAGGACAAGGACCTGAAACACACTGCAGGGAAATTTAAGGATGGGGCTCCATAAGAAGTACTTCAAGGTCCTGGAGTGGCCTAGCCAGTCTCCAGAGCTGAACCCAATTGAAATTTTTTGGAGGGAGCTGAAACTCAATGTAACCCAAGGACAGCATAAAAAACAGAAAGATATGGAGAAGATCTGTCTGGAGGAGTGGGCCAAAATCCCTGCTGCAGTGTGTGCAAACTTGGTCAAGAACTACAGGAAAGTTCTGTATAGAAAAGGTTCCGCACACCTAGTTTTCGTAGGAAAGTGGGTGCACTTGTGGAAGAGACGTAGTCTCGTAACAGTCTAAATAGAAAACCACTGCACACCAAGGAGGATTTCTATGCAATATATCAAAAGAATTTTATTTACAGCAGTAGTGAAGACAGGATCAAAATCAAAGGGATTTCCCTTTGATTTTGATCCTGTCTTCACTACTGCTGTAAATAAAATTCTTTTGATATATTGCATAGAAATCCCCCTTGGTGTGCAGTGGTTTTCTATTAAGAACTACAGGAAATGCCTGACCTCTGTGATTGCAAACAAAGGTTTCTGTACCAAATATTAAAGGGAATCTGTCACATAGATTATGCCCCCTTGCTGAGGGCAGCACAAGCTAGTGTCAGACCTGCTGTTTCCAGCGCTGTGTCCCTTGTTCTGTAAGATGCTGCAGTTTTAGAACATTTAATGCTCAAGTCTTATTCATGAGCAGGTGTTAGCCCCGCCCACCAAAGTCTAGCCCCACCCACTTTCAGTTAGTCTCATGTTTCTACCTATTCAAAGTAACGGGTTTATCAGTTGAGGTGGGTGGGGCTAGCCTCAGGTGGGCGGGGCATGAAAAACTGACTCTTTGAATGACTCTTTTCTGGCTGAAAACTGCAGATTTGAGCATTAAATACTCTAAAACTACAGCATCTTACAGAATAAGGGACACAGCGCTGGGAACAGCAGGTCTGACACTAGCTTGTGCTGTCCTCAGCAAGGGGGGCAATAACAGGCTGTGCTGCCTAAATCTTTAATATTTGACCCATTAAACAGCCTTGAATTTTGACTGTGGATATTATCTAAACCAGACACCCATCCCTAGTCATGTTTCATAGCTCTTCTATAGGTTGACATTAACTTACAGGGTATCTTTCTATAGGTGGCGCTAGAGAGGCAGTTTTGTTCTTTTTGAAGGAAAACTAAATTGTATACTTTTTCCCATAAAGCATTGCCTGTTAGGGTATGTTCACACAGTGTGTTGGATCTGATTTTGGATCCATTTATAGAGGAGTGTTTGGACCCAAACACGTATCTAACAATGTGCAGTGTGATTTACATTGCCTTCAATGTAAAACACACATCAGTGTTCAGACAAGGGATCACCGATGCGGGTTTACATGCATCTTTCCGATTCGGATCCGTTCAAAGAATTGGTATATCAATTCTTGATCCTAAAGACGCAGCAGGACCCATATTTTAAACTATAGGATCCAACACGCTGTGTGAACATACCCTAATACTCCATACAACAGCTGGATCTCATTTATGAGAACTAGTACCCCCACGAGATATACCCCCATAAGAAATGTACCTTGCCTTTAGGAGATAGTCCATTAATATTATCCAACCATAATGAACTGTTATTGACAGGACAAGTTGGATCCTTGTTATTTTGGGACATCCTTGTAGTGTACAGTGGAGCTGGATCCTCCATGGAGAGAACAATGCAGTTTGCATCAGCTTTCCTTTTTGGCTAATATAGATATTATCCAGTACTGTGTCTAACCCCTTATAGGGCAGCATGCAACTTTCTTAAACCATGACATAGTCTCAAAAATTAAAACTTACAAGATTAATGTTGAGTTGAAATTGGGTTGCGTCCAACCCGAAAACAAGTTTTCCTGACTGCAGATCATCAAAAATTGGTGTTGACTTTGCTGAATTTAGGTTAATAGTATAAATAAATCCATAAACAGGAGTTCAGACGGAGAGCAACAAGCACTAATAAACAACAACACGAATCAATAGACATCACAAGACATAGAAACAGAAAAGCAGATGTCACAAGCTCTTCACTGAGTAGTCCTTCTGTCCACTGATTCTCTTGATGGGTGTCATGTTTTATTCATTGTTCTAGTGTAGAACAGACCATCTGCCAATGTCTGATAAGAAATCTGCTGTTATGGTTTGATGGATATTACATCCTTCTGTGGTTGAAGTTTTATATTTTGCAGATCAAGACATGAGATATTTCAAGAAATCATTGTGCCCCTTGAGTATAAAATGTAATGTCTATCAAACGGTGGCGTGCCTGAAGCGATCTTCTTACGTAGAAAGTCATTTTGATGAACAACAAAATATCTGATGTTTTAGCTTTTGAGACTATGGATGAAACAGTTTTACATTTTTGACGAACACAAATCAAAAATTAATTCTAAAATTTAAACTGAATCATATTACACCCCACAAAAATAGAGAGCAGGACGTCAACATAATAAGCTTCTATGTATTAGAATCAAGGGTACAAAAAAGTGTGACGTTTCGGCTAAAAAAAAAAACAGCAGAGCCTTTCTCAAGCATACTCAAAGTGCTCAAAGTGTCTCAATAAATATGTATCACAAGTGCACACCTCTACATGTGTTATCCAATCACAGAATATACATCAATATCTGACCAATCTGTAAATAAATAAATAAAACAGTGAGTGACAGTACCTCAAACCAATGAAAAGCTCTATTGCATTCATGCTTCCTGTGGATATAATGTCTAAGGACTTCAGTGCTGACCCACTTCTGGATATTGATTTTTCATATTACACCCCATCTATCTATCTATCTATCTATCTATCTATCTATCTGTCTGTGTTGTTGTTGTCTGTGTGTGTGTATATATATATATATATATATATATATATATATATATATATACATACATACTACATGTTGTTGAATCACACCTGGTGATTACCTGGGCAACTGCTTATAAATTCATCTCTTTATTAATAGAATTGTGGGCAAATTTGTTATCAAATTATACAGGCACGTGGTATTGATATACACGTGGACAAAGATCACAATGGTCACTGAAATAATTTTCAAACAATCAAAAGTAATAAGATTTTTTTGACAATTATCAACTAATGAAAACTATGGACAATTGGACATATGATTGTGGCGTTATAATACCGGGGAAAAAAATAACGAATATTACAACTGTACGAGGAGAAACTAAGGGTTATACTCATAGGAAATGCATTCAATAAATAATTTGAACTATAGGATAATGTTATAACTAAGGTGATGTCCTTTATAAGCACCACTACATCTTCAAACTCGATAATCTGTCTGACATGATTAAACAGATCAGTCTAGGTAACTGTGCTGTCTCGGTCATCATGGGCTGTGTCTACATGAAAGTGGACACAAAGCAATTAAGGAGGAGAGTCTTCAGTTAGAGCAAACAAAATTATAGACAAAAATATTAAAGCTAAAGCTTGATATTCTTGTCAGTATAATTGCACATATTATTCAGAAGTTTAAGGTCTATAGGACGATAACAAACCTCCCTGGACTTGGCCGCAATAGGAACATTGACAAATTGAAGATATGGATAATAAGCATGATAATATTTATTCCTATCTCATTTTATGGCCAACACAATATATCTTCCAATGCTTGTACATATTAATCTTTTGGTAGCCAAAAGGTGTCTTATAGCTCTCTGAATCCAGGCCGTGGTGCCATGTGTGGACAAGGGTATTACCTTAAAATTAACTACTATCTATTATATGGATCTTTTTGAAATTGAAAGATGTAAGGAGACAGATACTGACAGATGCTTTAAGAAATGGAAGGTCTTTATTTGCAACTTTTTGAACACACAGGAGATTAAGGATTTTATGATACTGTTGAGGTACACCTCCGGGTACCTTACTGCAGATCTGTCGTGGTCCATGGGCATTTTACAAATACATTGATCTTGGCAGAGGTTCCTAAGACTAAGCTTCTGCTTTATGATGCCCATTTGAAACCACTTCCAGTTTCTTGAAACCAACTTGCTTTTTGACAGAATCTGACCTTTGTGAAGACATCAATGAGTTGAGGGGTTTGCTTATACTACGACTATTTTGTGTCATGTGGAGTTCCTTAAATATTAGTTTGTGGCAATTATGTATTTTTAATGTCAAAAGTCCTTGTCTGTCATTGGAAGCTTTTACTGTGTTGTTTTGTACATTTTACGGTTTAACGCTGTCATTTTATTCGATTGCATTTTTATTGTTATAGTACCTCAAACACTCTAACTTATATTGAACTTGTAATTGAAAATCATTAATAATTATCTTACCTGTATTGCTCTGCAAAACCTAGGCAGAGAGCCCTTTTACTCCCTTACTTCTACTTTCTCTGCACATACCATGTGTCTTCCATTGATCATCATTGATTTGCTTCTGAGTATATGGATGTTTTTGTCATACATCTCAGGTGCAGGTGTGCTTTGAAGCCCAGGCTCAAGACTCAGAAAACAATCTCCCTGTGGGTGGGTAGGGGACTTGAGGAGAGAGATATATGGCTGATTCTAGTGAACTCATCAGTAACTCATGTAAACAGAGGTTAGTCTACATCAATGTTTTTATAAAAAAATTTTCATTAAAATTATACGAGCTGGCGAGCTGCAAGCAAGACGACTTGCATTGCTTATGATTGCTGAACTGCTGCTTCTTGGACCTAATGTGATTATCCTCAGAAGCAATTCAGACAAAAAGTCTGCCCTACTGCTCTCTACATAGCAGTTGGTGCAAGCGGTAAAGCATCATGAGACGCTACCTGACATCACTGGCGTGCCTGGAATGATGCACATCCTTCTTACACGCAGCACACAGCTTCTCCAGAGACCAGATAATATTGCTTTGGGGGCTGTGAAGTCATCCCCACTCTTGCGATGCTAGATAGGTATTTCAGTGTACATGAAAGGCTGATAAGACTGCAGAGCATGCCACATTCCCCACAGAATCAGAGTTACACATGATGGGATAGATGTTGTACACATGCTAGTGAGGGATATAAAGCAATACTTAGAAATATATTAAACCATAAAAAAAAAAAATAAACAATATATATTTATATACTAATACTAATATATATTTATCCTATATAAATATTTAATATTTTTATACTATATACTAGATATATATATTTATATAATTTACTTATTTAAGGGTGTATCTTCACACTGTCCGATAACTAATCATGGCTAGCCGTAGACCGGCAAAGTTTTTAGGCCGCATATGCTGTATTTACTGTGTGCAGACATGTACGAATCATCTCAAAAATCTGGCATCAGGATATACTCACTTGCATAGTAATCATAAATAGCCTAAACAAGGCGCATTGCGTAAATCCACGGCAACATAGGTCATTTTGGTATCTGTCTTCAATAGGCGCATTGTGGTATGGAGCGCGCAACAGCAGTATCATTTTTAGCGCGCATTAACAAAATGTCGTCATAACACAGGCGTATAATGAACCTAATTTTGGTGTACGACAGTTATATACCACGCACGGACGGATCTATGGCATCAAAAGTGTTTTTGGTGCAAAACAGACCCAAAAAAGGCGTTTGCGTATTGGGACATGCCGCCCTAAATGTCCAGCAGTCCACACTGAAACGGATTTTCTGATGGTGCGGTTTTTTTACTATCGACACGACGGTCCAATATAAATTCAGTCTTCTGCTAATATTCCTGCTAGTTTTACGGGAAGAGGCGGTGGAATTCACCATGGTACATGGAGGCTCACGGGCAGAATCCTGAAAAACCGTAGGACAGAACTGTCCCCCAAAACCACTTGCCAAAAGCGATAAAATTCAGTACGGATTCTTAAACAGAATCTGTACCGTCACTATCTATATTATGACATGTGGGACTTACACCTAACAAGAATTCAATAAGGGGCCCCCTGAGTCTGGGAACCTGCCAGCGTGTCCATAACCCGACCTTTGTTTAGAGGGCTCAATAACATAAGCAAAATTTTCCTTTATCTTCCACAGGTGGTGATGGGGCTGCTATCAGGGGGAGAGGCAGACTAGAAACTAGGCTGTATGTATTGAGTACAAGCGGGATGGAAAGAAAACCAAACAGGGAATGAGAACAGCACAATTCTCCACAGAGGTGGTAAAATATCAAAATTCCGTGCAGTAGCCAGGTCTCTGGTTCGTTGTTAGCCCTTAAACAACACCAACAGGAATTAGCAGAAAGTGGAGAATGCGGCCGCAAGCACCAGTGGATTTTAAAACAGTGCTGCTTGAGAAAGGCCACTAAACACTATTGGCCTGACACACGTTGCCATTTTTGTCTCTTGTGTAATAACGAGTTCCGTTTTTACTCCATCTGGTGCTGCCGTCTGCATTCTTCCACTTTCGAGTAAGAGGGTGATACTTTGAAGTGGTTGTCTCCCCTCAGAGTTTCATAGATGCATCCTTTCACTTCCTGGTCAGACTGTCTGTAATTAGCATTCGAGCTCTGTGCATTCACTCTGTGTATTCAATCGCTGTTTTCTGGTCTGCTAATTAGTTTAGATTTAGATTAGAAGCTTTCCAGAAAAACATGCTCATAGCACAAGGTTATATCATAAAGTAAAAGTACTAATTAACAGCTTTTGTCTGAAAGATGAGATAAAAAAAAAAGCTTTTTCATCTGCGGCCAGCACACAGAGCTGCTCGCAATCCCCTGTGTAATGATTCGTCACCACCTTTTGCATATCACAAGAACAAATAGCAGGGAGTAAAGAGTAAATAGGTCACGGTAACTGCGGGGTTACATATTACGAGCTCAGTAGGTGTTATAATAATTTGTAGCTCCTTAAACAAAAAAGGCATGAACTCAAAGCAATGTATTTGGAAAATGGCTTCACAATTCTAGTGTTCCTTCATTTTGAAAGCTAATCTTTGTAGCGAGACAACCCCTTTAATATAAAGTTTCTGTATCTTTCCCTGAGGTCGCTGGAGGGCAGGAATGAACGTTAATGACCATGATTATTGTAATACCGTCGCAAACCCATCGGTACCTTACACACATTAACATAGGGTAGTGGTTCTCAACAGCAAGGGAAGAAATGTTATGGTTTTAGAGGGAAATTGGGACCATTCATCAACAAAGTATAACCAAGGACTTCCAATATTATACACATATTATTTGGATCGATAGTCATTAAATAGGCGGGGAACGGATATGTATATCCCATAACAATGCCGTTGAACGAGGGTAATGGTGCAAAAAAAAAAAAAGTGGTTACCATTTTTTTAAACTGCTCTATAGGGGCGATGAGTGCCAAGAAATCTCTCCTGCTGTGTAGGGCTTTCACAAACTGTTTCTTTCTTTTCGTTTAGCACATTTCAATATATCTCAATCATATGTTTACGAATGTTAAAGTTTTGTTGTTTGCCACATGGTCTACTCCCAAAAAAAGCTTAAAAATTTTTAACCAAGCGGTATACACTTTTCTATGGGGTCCCACTCCATTGAAAAGACCAATCAACTATGCTTTTCACTATTGTAGGAAATAGGTATGCCAATGCAAAATATGGAATGTTGACCAAAAAGACATTAGGTCATTCGGAGCCTATGGATAAATTTTTGGTGCATACACCAAGGGGGGACATATATATAAGCTTGAAAAAAACTTGGAGATTCTTAGTTCACACGTTTTGATCAAAAAATGCTTATGGCCACCCCGGCTTACAACGGGATCTCAAGGCGGCGGTGGTCCTACCATTCTATCTTTACCTCTTATTAGAGTCCAAATTCAGACTTCTCAATTGGGTCAACAAGACCTCCATAATTCAGGATGAGTAACAAATAAAAAAGCAAACAAAACTTGCAGCATACTGCACGGATAAAACAGGCCTGTGGGAGGTGGGCGGGGTGCAAGAGACCAAACAATGGGAGGGCTTCCATTCCATCCCCTATATAGATTAAAAAGCAATATATGCCTAATACAACGTTATAGTTCTGCACCAATAAAAACCATTTCTAAAATAAAACAATGTGATCCTGGGTGCACTGTGTCTTATTCTGCCGAGGGCATATCATACATACTACTAATTCATATTAATATATATATATATTATTTTTCTACTATTTATAAGCATTAATCACAAAATTAGGGACACTCAGACGCGCTAGTGAGGTAGACCTTCAGGTACTAATAACACTCTATTTTAAAAAAGTTTTTTTGTTAAAAAAGATACAGGAATTTCCCACAAATAATAGCAATAAAACCAGGACTTAACGCGTTTCCACCGTAGCGCATTCCCAACGCCTTCATCAGAAGTCAAAGTGCTTGATAATGTATTTGGCAGGGTTTTTATAACAGCATAAATTTTATCATACCATAAAATCAATTAGACATCAAAAGGTAACTTAACCTATCATCCTGATTTTACTTTCCAGGTTTGAAATTGTAACAAAGGATTTTTATGGTTCATTGGCGGGCTAAGTCATTTAAGTATTACAGTGTTTCTCTACTGAAATGATCCTTGGATCGCAGATGTAATACGCTCCGGTTACAGATCGCTTTGCCGTATTCATTCCGGCATTACGTCCGTCAATAGTGTCTCATTCACCTAGACTTAACGTTCATCAGACGAATGAACATCTGCAGCACCTTGACCGTGTATATTAAACAACGTGTATAGCATACATTGTACTCCCTTATATATACTAAATCGCATTTCCTTTTATCATCCAATCAGTGTTGTTTAAAACATCTTAAGAGTTATCTATTTATGTGTTTCAATGCTTATTACACCACTGTAGCATTGTACAAGGTGTACACCTAATCTATATCAAATTTTTCCCCTCAGACGTACTATAACTCAACATTTAATTCGACCCTGCGGGCTGAATGCGTCCCTAACGCCGTTGTACATCCAAGTCCGAGGCATCCGGGACTGGCGAATAAAACTCAGCCACTGGCACTAAAGCACCCAGCAAGCCCACAATACAATATCCGCTTCAAAATCGTTACCTTGTTCTCGCACCATCGCACTTTCTCAAAATAATACTAATCTATAAAGCTGCTTTCACAAGGGCATTTTTGGTGCAATTTTTTATCTGTGTTTTTGGTGTAGTTATTTGTGCAGAAAGGCCAGAGCGGTTAAATGCCGTACATTTCTGCACAAAAAAATGCCATCAAAAAATTGCACCATATCCGCTCCGTGTTGACAAAGCCCCCTAAATACAAAAGTAAGAAAAGAAACAGTGGTCAACAGAGAAAACCCTCCGTCAACAGAGTCAGTGTAGCTGACGCTTGCTTTTATAATTCAGGGACAGCCACATGACCACTTACATAACAGCACCAACCATATACTTACAACCCCACCAATCACAATCAACCAGTAGTCAGGTCACTTACTCACATGAAAACCAAGCATCGATTCTGCACAGAAGTAAAATGACCCATGTCAGCGGGACTCCCGGGAACTCAGACTGAGGGGGTTGTTCTCTTCTCCTTTCTTCCCCTCGGGGCCCAAACCTCCATGATTTTCCCCCCTGAGGGGGTTTTTTCCTCCCATTTCTTTCTCTGTCCGGACAGCATGCAGTGTCTTCTTCTATGGTCACAAACCCCCCCTGTAAAATTTCCACAAATACATCTTAGGCTCTCTTTTTTCCCAGCCCTTTCCCTATAAATTCTCCAAAACGTATTTTAGCCCTAAAAAAAAAATTTAAAAAATGTCAGATAAGTGCATGTAAATAGGTAACCCCCATTAGGGGGCAGGGACATATACAGGCAGACGGGGGCCCTTAAGGGGACGGGGCCAGTATTAGGTTAACAGGGTGGTATATGGGCGGGCAGGACCACTTATAGGCAGCGGGGGACATTTACAGCCAGGGCCGTCTACATCAGGGGGGGGCAGTATAAGGTAGCCGGGGGCGTGTATAGGTACCCGGGGCTATTAAAGGCACCCAGGGCAAATTATGGGCAGCCAGGGAGGGTATAGGTAGCCGGGGCGGGGTTAAAAAGCCAGGGCATATATGGCAGCCAAAGGCATAATAGCAGCTGGGGGCGGGGTTAAGGTACCCGGCGTATATAGGCACCCAGGGCAGGGTAAGGTAGCCGGGGAAATTATATAGGTACCAGGGGCATTGTATAGGTAGCCGGGGCAGTGTATAGGTACCAGGGCAGTTTTATAGGTGCCAGGGGAGTTATGGGCACCCGGGGGCAGTGTATAGGCAACCGGGGGCAGTGTTAGGCAACCGGGGCATGTATGGGCAGCCGGGGGCAGTGTATGGCACCAGGGCGGGATGGCCCCCAGGGGCGGGGTATAGGCACCAGGGCGGGGGGATAGGCACCCAGGGCAGGGTAAGGCGCGGGAAGTGTATAGGCAGCCAGGGCGGGGTATGGGCACCCGGGGGCGGGTATAGCACCAGGGGAGTATATGGGGCAGCCGGGGCAGATATAGGCACCAGGGGGGGGTATAGGCCCCCAAGGGCAGTATATAGGGCAGGGTTAGGTACCAGGGCGGGGTATAAGTACCAGGGCAGTATATAGGGCAGGGTATAGGTAGCCAGGGCAGGGTAAAAAAGGGCCAGGGATATATGGGTCAGGTAAAGTAGCCAGGCAGTAAAAGGGGAGAGATGGGTAGCCAGGGCGGGATAAGAGCCAGGGCAGTTTTTTGGGGCAAAAAAGGGTAGCCGGGGCGGGTATAGGACCCAGGGTATAGGTACCCAGGGCATATATGGGGCAGGGTATAGGCAACCAGGGACAGTAAGTAGGTTTGAAAAAAATAAAAAATAATACCCTTCCCCTCCTTTCACCTGCTCCGAGCGGGGGCCCCGGGGTTCCCGGTACAGGCCGCGAGCAGGCCGGATGAGTCAAAACCCTTGCGCGCCTGCCCCGGGCCTCCCGGGGGTGAGGGGGGAAAGGGGTCTAGACCACTGTTTAGCCTCGGGGTGCTGCCTGCACCGGTAGTGCAGGCGGGGGCCGTGATGGCTGGGTCAGTGACCGGCCCGTGCAGCGGGGGGGGCCTATCGCCCCCCCCGGCACAGGGGGGCCGGGCGCATATGCGACCATTGCGGCCCCCGTGAATGCGCCAGCATCGGGGCTCGCCGGGGGGAAAAACCCGGGCCCCCCCGGGGGCGCTCCGAGCCCGGCCCTGCGGCCCGTCTCCAGCGGCCCGCCGGGCAAATGCCTGGTTTGCCCTGTGGGCAGTCCGGGCCTGCATCCAGTACAACTCCCTTCTTTGTAATTGTTGAAATCTATTAGGGGCATCCTCCTGAACCTGATCAATGGGAGTAATAGATAATTCCCCAAAGTTTTATTTGTGTTTTTCTTTCAAATGGTGTGCAACACTTTGTTTATGATCTCCTTTCTTTACACTGGACCTGTGTCCTTTTAATCTGACCCTCAAAGGGCCTATAGTTCGTCCTACATACTGTAGTTTACAGGAACATTGAATGACATAAATAACGAACTTAGATTGGCGGATAAGGCTGCTTATCTGAATTCTCTTAGTTGGGGTTTTCTGGGGGTTCAATAAATTGGGTTTTCACTTTGCTCGGTGCTAATATTCCCTTTAGATTAGGGGCCCTCCTGTATATCACACTTGGGAGATCTGAAGATGTAAGATTTAATACTGCATCTTGTTGTAATAGATGCCAGTGTTTGGACAAAATGTTCTTAATTTTACTATGCGATGTGTTGTACTGGGTAATTAGAACAAATCAGTGGTTTTTTTCTTTTTTTTTTTTATCTTTTTTTTTTTTCTCCCAAAAAATCTTTTTGTGTAGACTTTTTGTTTTTTTTTTGTGCGCCCGTATAATTTTTCGGGTATTTTTTTTTCTCTAAACCTATTCTCCAAGATTTGTGCCTGTTCCTGAAAGGTCCTGTTTTCAGAACAGTTTCTCCTAATCCTCTTGATCTGATCATATGGGATATTTGTCAACCCAAGGGTATGGGTTGCACTTGTAAAAACAAAGAAGCTATTTGGGGTTTCCCCGTTTTAAAAAAATTAGATGTAAAAAATTCCCCTCTTTAATGTAATCTTTAAAACAAGAAACCTATTTTTGGGGGGTTTAAATGTACTGTAAAAAAGATGCCAAAACGTTTTTATTGAGATTGAATAAAAAGTATATAAAATTCCCAGGACCCGCCCTAGAATGAACAGGGCATCAATGAAACTTTATAAATAAAAAGTATTGTATTTTTCATATGTAGTATACATTTTATTTCGAAAACACCCAAAAATAGGTTAGCGAAAGCCGGTGCTAATTTGGTACCCATCGCAGTTCCCTTCTTCTGCCAATAGGTGGCACCCTCATATTGAAAAAAATTATTTTCAAGAATTTAAATTTTTGCCATTAATAAAAAAAGGTTTTGTACTGTTCTGTTATAGTTGTGTCTTGGTCTAGAAAGAATTTAACACATTGGATACCAAGATCATGTTGGATGTTTGTGTATAAGGAAGTTACCTCCAATGTCACAAATATTATATTATCATTAGCTTTCAAATCAGATAAAATAGAAATCAAGTGCCCAGAGTCTTTTAAATGGCTATCAAGTTTGCTCACATATGGCTGTAAGTGAAGATCTATAAAATGAGACAGGTTACTTGTTGGTGAGTTTATGCCAGAAATTATAGGTCTCCCAGGTGGTGAATCCATACTTTTGTGCAGTTTAGGCAGATAATAGAAAAAAGGTGTATTGGGTTCAGTGATAAATAAATACTGTTTAACCTTACTGTCTATTAGACCATCCCTTATCCCTTTCTGCAAAAAATCATTCAAAGCCTTTTGAAGATTACTCCCATTGATCAGGTTCAGGAAGATGCCCCTAATAGATTTAAACAATTACAAAGAAGGGAGTTGTACTGGATGTACACGCTTAGGACCATTCAGCCGCAGGGTCTGAATGAAATGGTGGAGTTAGTACGCTGAGGGAATAATTGATATATAGGGTACACCTTGTAAAGCTAACAAGGTAATAAGCATAACACATAAATAAGAACTCTTAGGCCCCGTTCACACGGCTTATTCCCGACGGATTTGTGCGCCGTATTGAGCGCACAAATCCGCCGTGAATACGGGGCGGGACGGGGGCGGGGCCGGAGCGCACCGGGGGCGCCGCTCCCGGCCCATAGACAATGCATTGTTTACGGCGCGTCCGCGCCGTTAATAATGTGCATGTCACTTTCTCCCCCCGCGGCGGATTTGCCGAGCGGGGAGGAGCGACGGAATCCACTGTTCTCTATGAGAGCCGTGGATTACCGTAATGACTCCGACGGATTGGCGCCGTATTGAAGCGCAATCCGGCGCGGAATACGGCGCCAATCCGTAGGCAAATAAGCCGTGTGAACGGGGCCTTAATGTGTTTAACAACACTGAATGGCATGATAAAAGGAATGTGAATTGTATATATAGGATACAATGTTGCTATACACGGTGTTTAATATACACGGTCAAGGTGCTGCAGTCATTCTCTGATGATCGGGCATGGCGAGTGAAGAACACTATACGGACGTAATCCGGAATGAATACGGCATACATCTGTACCGAGCGTATTTACATACTGCGATCAGGAATGTTCTCAGTAGAGAAACACTGTAATACTTAAATGACAGCCCCCATATCCAGTAAAATCCTTTGTTACAATTTCAAACCTGGAAAGGAATCGGTGATTGGTTAATTACCTTGATGTCTAATTTATTATGTACAGTAAATGAGCTTGTTATAAAAACCTGCCAAAATGACCATTCAAACTTTTACTTCTGATGAAGCGTGGGTATGCCACGTGAAACGCGTTAAGTCATGGTTTTTATTGTTTTTATTGTGGGTAAATTCCCGTACTTTTTAACAATAAAACACTTTTTAAATAGAGTGTTATATACCTCGTTCCTCACGAGCGCCGAAGGTCCTATTTTTATGATTAAATGCTTAATTATTCCCCGCGTACTTTCAACGTGGAGGTCCGGACAACTGGCTGCCGTTATCGAGGATCATAAAAGGAGTGATATACGTTTATGAGAGTTGTGCCTCAATCAGCTGCACAACCTCCTCAGGTGAGAACCTAAGCTTATACAGTCTATCTTGTTAAAACTCGCTTCACTATTGTGCGCCTATCTCTCCTTTTTTCTATATATTTTATATATATATATATATATTTATATATATTATATATTTATATATGTATATATATATATATATATATATATATATACACACACGCATTCCAAAACCAGTGGCACACAAATACCTGGAAACCTATAAAGAATCATGTATGCGATCTATAAGACGTGAAAATAACTTTGAGATTCTGAGTTCACGTGTTCACATATAACCTGGCACAGACTTGCCAGTTCTATCTCTAGTGTATGATCTGACTGTATGTATGAAAGTGTCTCACAATCTATGCACCAACATTCGTCTCGGCTATGACACTTTGAAACTGGTTTGGATTCGTACGACAGTTTCACTTCAAACTTTGGCGCCTCACATGATTCTGGCACGACACACGGACCACATATTTGGCACATTCAGAAGTGTTGTATTCGGTGAAGATTGCACCAAGTATTGGTGTACGTCGGTTCATACATATATAGAACAGGACTACGACAGTTTGTTTGGCTCAAAAAAGTGGTGCAACCTCATTCATACATGCCCCCAAATGTTTGCCAAACACAAAGAGCGGCATGCATGGAAAGTGCTGCACCATTTTTTTTGCCATGCGTTGAGCTATAGTCCTGTTCTATAGATGTTTGGACCATGGTATTGTAGTGCTAGCCAAAAATATATGACTGTTGAGCCAAATTATAGTGAGTTATTTCTATTTTATATCAAATTTATGTAATCAGCCTTGATGGTACAAAGTGTGCATCTTTGCCTGGTTTTTAGTTGACTCGATGTCTTGCTTCTTGAGTCCAAAGGTACAAGCCTATTTACACTTCTGTCGACTGAATACACATCAAGTTTTTACCTTTCCTGGTCTTAGTTCAGATTGCTGTGTACTTTTGACTTATCCTGTGGAGAAGTGTGTTTGTGTATGGTACTTTGACCTCTGGAGTTGGCCACTCCATGAAAGTAGGATAGACAAATAACACATGGGCATTTTTCAAGCTGAAGCAGCGTGTCCACCATTTTGTTTTAGTCGGATATATATATCTCTTACATCAGCCATGAAAAGCAGAAACTGTTCCTTCCTGGTATGGAGACATCTATACACAGTGATGAGTCGCCATCTGTTTCACGGTTTCTCATGGCTGAAGATTCGAGATACAATACTCGACAGGTAAAGTCTTGTAAGCGTTTATTACTTTTGTATATACTTATTTTTTATACACTGTACATACTGTCTCCCTATTTTCTGGAATCATTTTATGTTATCATACTTGATTGATTATTGAACTATTGTAACAGTAAAACTGTGTTATATCTTTATTGACTGATTTAGCCTTCTATAAAGCTGTATTCCGAACTTGTTTAAAACTTGGTAAAACATAATTGGCGTAGTCGGCAGGATACAGCAGAAGGTTTACCAGTCAATTCTGAGACGTCCAGTAATCCAGAAAATAGTGAGAAATTGTGTAAAACATGTCTGTGTTTAAGGAAACAGTGATTGCTAGTGAATCTGTTGAGATTCAGGGGTAGGAGGTTATGAGTACAGTTGTGGGATACATTTGTTGTGGAGATATTGTATAGTGTGTTACTTTGATTTTTGGGTATTTGTTGTTGTGTAAAATTCAATATGGAGTGCTTCTTGAAAAAGATTGCGAAAGTAAAGGATACAAATAAGCTTGTAACTATGATGGAGGGATCTAATGATCCATGGTTACAAGTTAAGAATTTTGTATCTCAGGCTATTGCAACTAAAAAGTTGTCAAAGTCTGAAGGAAAAGGTGCTTTGCTTTTTTCTGTCTGCTTCATAGCAGAGCGTTATGGAAAACTGAAAGCACAAAATGAGATTTTACACAACAAAGTAGAAAGCCTTGATGTGTTGTTCGAGCGGCTTCAGGACAAGCTGAAGGCAGCAGAAAGCCATGTGGCTGGGCACAATGCACCCTCCATAGAGGATGAGGTGGATATTGCTAAGAAGATAACAAAAGAGGTTACAAATGTGCCAAATGTAGAGAAGTGCAGCGCCATTTCTCCACCAAAATGTGCTAAAAACACAGTTAAGGCTTCAGCACCTGAAATGAAATGCAAATCAGTCAAATGCCTTTCATGTGCTCGTCTGGGGCATATAGCCAAATATTGTCCCTTTTCTCTGAGGGAACAGAGGAAAGACAATAATGTGAAATGCTTTGCATGTGGACAATGGGGTCACATGGCAAGGTTTTACCCAATACATAAAGGAAAGCGTTTGAAAGTTTGTTTTTCATGTCACAGAACTGGCCATATTTCTCGATTTTGTTTCCAATTAGAGAGTAGCTATAAAAAACTACAACCTCAGCAGGATGGACCAGTAATGAAAGAAAGAGAGAGAGTAAATTCTTTCACAAGTTGGGGATTTAGAGAAGGTCAAAATGGCCACCGGCAGTATTCCCACTGGGTCCCATATCATGTGGTTCAGGCCCAAAATGAGAAACAGGAAACTCAAAGAAAATGGCTGCCAGTATCATGTGAAGGTGTAAAAGCTGTAACTGGTGTTAAAGGAGGAAGACAAGAGCAGAGAAGAAGGTCCGGTGAGGAACGTAGGTTGCCAGAAGAGGAGAGGCAGACAGAGTGTGAGGGTAAAGGTGTTGTAGGTTTGCAGGTATCTGACAGAAGAAAGCCGACACCTCTGCCATGTTTGCTGCCAGGACAGCGGGCGGTGTAAGTTGAAGTCCCCCCTCGTAGACAGCGGGTGGGGGTAAATTGAAGTACCCCCGTAGACAGCGGATGTGGGTAAGTTGAAGTCCCCCCCGCATAGCGAGAGTGCAGCAGGGAAGTTGTGTCAGCCGGGTTTCTGTTAGACTAAGGAAGGATATCAGTTTGTATATAAGTTTGCATCTATTGTATAATTTATAATTCTGCATGTGCATGGTCATTATATGAGAATAATGAGTTTTACAGCTCCTTATATTGCAGGGATATGTAGTTACAGGAAAGCTGGAAGGTTTACATTGTTGCTTATTTTTAATGAACTGAATATAGGAAATGTTACTGTCGTATAATATCACTGACTTGATTGTGCTTTATTTTAGGAGTAACATATTGGAGTAGACGTCTTTATAAATTGGGTTACACCTAGATGACAGAAAAAATCCACGTGGTATTTACTGAGCTCTGTTTGGGGGATGGGATTAAATTGTCTGTTTATTTGCAGGAGTAAAGAAGAGATTTCTAGTGATCGGAGATCTCATGAAAGACCTAAGTGACATCACTTGTTAAACAACGCCCCGGGGTATATAAAGTTAACTTTGAGTTTTTGGGTTTTTTGTTTTTTTTTGGTAGTGCTACCACTCTATTGCTTTTTATTAAAGATTTTAGTTAAACCAGATTAAAAACGACTGCACAGTCATTATTAGAAGATCATTTTTGTTTTATTTCTTTTTGTTTGGAGCTGCAGCTGATGAAGAGTTCATTTTTATTTTTGAGAGGAAAATGTGCAATTGCGTGAATTGGGTCATTGTCCTTGTTTGTGTTTGATTAATGTTTGTATGTCTCTAAATCCCTATTCATGAATCCTTATGCATTGTTTGCAATGGTAGATAAGACCACACAACATGTTTACTTAACAAAAGCAGTGAGTTTAAGACAATAGGGTGACTAACCTGACTATAACCAGACCTGTTGACTGATCAAAAGTTAATTATATGATATGAGGTTTAAGTTAATTTGTTTCTATTTTGCACGCTACAGAGTGAGAAGGATGATATGATTTGTTTTTTGTTGTTTTATTTAGTTTTTATGCTGATATTAATTCAAATGCCAATATATGAGTTTTATAGAAATCGTATTTACATAGTAGTTAGATTGTCATGTGATGAGAAGTTTTATTATTCTGAATTTCCTTCTTGCTGTGTCAGAAAGCTTCAAAGGCCAATACGTGCAGAGTTTTTTTTATTGGATTGTCCCAATCAATCGTTGGATTACAACAACCTTCCTTATTATGTGACATTCATTCACTGCAGGGGTGGTGAAGATCAAACTGGAGGAGAGCAGATTATTCTACTGCTCTTATGTGACTGAGTATATGTGATTGAGATTAAACAGAGTACAGTGCCATGTCCACCCCACCCCCGCACAGCCACACTTACTATACAGGACAATTTATTACCCACAAGGATTCAAGTTTGTTTTTAAGGTTCATCTTCACACAGATTGCCAAGGGGCCAGGAGCCCAAAGACTGATGGGGGATTACAAGGGTGCCAGGAAATGCCACAGACAACAAAGGATATTGCAAAGCGGAGCTGATGCATTGACCGCCATGTCTGCACAAGTCGCCACGCCAGCGCCAGTGTTGATCCATGTCTGCGCCATTGTTGACCGCCATGTCTGCACCAGTGTTGATCGCCATGTCTGCACCAGTATTGACCGCCATGTCTGCGCCAGTGTTGATCGTCATGTCTGCGCCAGTGTTGATCCACGTCTGCGCCAGTGTTGACCGCCATGTCTGCACAAGTCGCCATGTCTGCGCCAGTGTTGACCGCCATGTCTGCACAAGTCGCCATATCTGCGCCAGTGTTGACCGCCATGTCTGCACCAAGCACTGATCACTGACCGCCCCGTTTGCACCAGCATTGATACAGCCAAGGGGCTCTGATGTCTGCACTCCTTCCCAAATACTTTCCTCACCAAGATGGAGACAAGCTTGTGTTATATCAACCAGGTAGTGAAGGACACAATAACGACCTGCACTATCCTGCATTACATCATGTTGTGTTACAGTCTAAGAAGATCTAAGAAGAGGAGAACGACTTCTACAGACTAAAGAGATTTTACGCACAGAACTATTTTAAATTTTTTTTTTTTTTGTTTTCAGCCTATAGCCGTGGCCAATGTTGTTTTCTGCACTTAGCAACAATGAATTAGTTTTCAGGGTATCTATAATTTGACTCAAATAGTCAGGAGTGGATTGTAATGCTAGTCAGAAATATGACTATTGAGCCAAATTATAGTGAGTTATTTCTATTTTATATCAAATTTAAGTAATCAGCCTTGATGGTACAAAGTGTGCATCTTTGTCTGGTTTTAGTTGACTCGATGTCTTGCTTCTTGAGTCCAAAGATACAAGCCTATTTACACTTCTGTTTACTGAATACACATAAAGTTTTTACCTTTCATTGTCTTAGTTCAGATTTCTGTGTACTTTTGACTTATCCTGTGGAGAAGTGTGTTTGTGTATGGTACTTTGACCTCTGGAGTTGGCCACTCCATGAAAGTAGGATAGACAAATAACACATGGGCATTTTTCAAGCTGACGCAGCGTGTCCGCCATTCGGATATATATATCTCTTACGTCAGCCATGAAAAGCAGAAACCGTTCCTTCCTGGTATGGAGACATCTATACACAGTGATGAGTCGCCATCTGTTTCACGGTTTCTCATGGCTGAAGATTCGAGATACAATACTCGACAGGTAAAGTCTTGTAAGCGTTTATAACTTTTGTATATACTTATTTTTTATGCACTGTACATACTGTCTCCCTATTTTCTGGAATCATTTTATGTTATCATACTTGATTGATTATTGAACTATTGTAACAATAAAGCTGTGTTATATCTTTATTGACTGATTTAGCCTTCTATAAAGCTGTATTCCGAACTTGTTTTAAACTTGGCAAAACATAATTGATAGATAAAACTTGGCAAAACAGGTATGCATAAACTTGTCCCAATCTGAACCAGACATGACACTTCTGAATACGCTGAAGATGCAGTAGGGTGTCGTACAATGCGTCAAAAATACAGCAAAGTTTGGCACAAAGTTGTTATACAAATCCAGACCAGTTTCAAAGTGGCGAGGCTGAGACTACTTTTTGGCGTAGAACAGGACACATTTATAAAGTGCTGGGAGACACTTTCATACAGACTGTAGGATCATACACTATTTAAAACAGAGGCAGAACTGGCGAGTCTGCTCCAGGTCTGTACATGTCCCGAAAAGTGTGAGTATAGCTACAATTATTGTTCCAGGAGCCTCAAGCAGAAATTAGTCCCATTTTACTTGCCACACGCAGCTTCTGAGACAATTCTTTAGCACCGAGTGTGTATTTTTACACTGCTGATTTGAAATATGTACTTTGTGTTGGAAAAGAAAAGAGATGTCATCTCTTTAACGTGTGTTTCACAAGTATTTTGTTGGGCTGAATTCCCAAAAATGTGCTAAAAAATACCTGTGCAAAATTAAAAACGCATCAAAAAGACACATATAAAAAAAAAAGCCTATTTACACTTCTGTTGACTGAATACACATAAAGTTTTTACCTTTCATTGTCTTAGTTCAGATTTCTGTGTACTTTTGACTTATCCTGTGGAGAAGTGTGTTTGTGTATATACATTGACCTCTGGAGTTGGCCACTCCATGATAGTAGGATAGACAAATAACACATGGGCTTTTTCAAGCTGACACAGCGTGTCCACCATTTTGTTTTAGTCGGATATATATATCTCTTACATCAGCTATGGGCTGTCACTCGTTTTTCCTTGCAATTTGTTTCTGTAGCTGCAGACCGCAGAAGCACTCACATACCCTCTCCTCGTATGCTGCCGGGAACGAGTGTTACCAGGGTCCGCATGTCAGGCTGCGGACGAGACTCGCCTATCCACGCTCCTGCTCATCTATCAGCCAATGCTGATCCCTTGACCGCACGTGCACCGGCTCAGTGAGATTTAAATGGACAGAACACCGGTAAGGGGCTAACTGCCGGCTGCTGACCCTATATCTTCTGGCCACCTCTCCTGCTTTCTTGCCTGATCTATTGTGCTCATGCCCTTAGAGAAAGCGGTCCCTAATATGTCCTGTCCATACCGTGTACCAGTCCCCTTGCCTACATTCTCTGATCACGCTTGTCTGCTGCCCGCCCTGACCTCTTGGCCTGTCCTCTACGAAACTGCATGCCAATTCGGTACCACGCTGCACCCCGGCTGCCAACACAAGCAAGTTTTCTTCAGGAGTAGCGATCTGGTAGTCTTCCGCTGCAACAAGCCCAACCTACCTTGCGGCAGGATCTAGTGAATACCGGGACCTACTTAGATGCCGCTCCCTGGCTTATTGCGTCACAACACCAGGTAATGGTCCGTGAACCGTTCAAAATAACGCAGTGTGCCCTAACCTTAATTGGCTTTTTATGCAGTTGTGTCTGATCTTAAATAGATTGTGAGCCCTACTAGGGGCAAAGACTGATGTGAAAGATGAGTGTCTCTCTCGGCAGTGCTCTGGTATGTGTCTGCACTATACATGCAAGCCATAAGCATATATATAACAGTATTAATAATATAATAATAGATTTCATCACATATATTCAAACATTTGTAAAACAAATCATTGAGTCAGGGAAAATGAATAAATAATTGAATGCTGAAAAGTTGTCCCTGCACATGACCATAGTGGAGAAAAAAAAAATAACAGGTAAACCATTGCTCACCCTGGTGGTTGGGGCTAGAAGTGCAAGCAGTGCATATTTAGTTGTCACTCACAGGAGAAAGGCTGGTGGTTCGTATTAAAGGGGTTATCCAGCTTTATTAAAATGTTCTTCCACAACTCCATGGACAAATAAGGAATGAAATGCCTTCTTGGCAAAACCCCTTTAACAAACAGGACTATGTTTTCTCTATTGATCTCAATTGGTCAGCTGCATCTCCTTTGCGATATCCATTAGGTAGCTTGGGATACCTTTGATGTAGTGAGTAACATTGTTTGAACCCAGGCTTAGGGTGTGTCCACACAACGTAATTTTGAAGTGTAAATTTATGCTTCAAAATAGGCCTGATTAGAGGTGTATTTTGGAATCCATTTTTTTTACAAAGTGTGACGTTTTTTGCAGCGCTTACACACCAAAAATAGGCTCCGTCATTGTTTGTATGGGATTTTACTGGTGTAAACGCCTCAAGAATTGGCAAGACACTTAAATTTGCGCCAGTAAACGCATCCCAAAACACGCACTGCATTAACGCTTCTAAAATACGCGTCGTGTGAATAACGGCACGTATTCTACATTGGATTAAATGAGAGCTGCATCGAACATTGTTTGAAGCACATGCACCATAACAAGCGTAAAATTATGTCTTGTGAACATATCCTTCGCGTAGTCCAGCTTTTGGATAGGGCCAGCGGCTTATCTATGGGATTTATGAAATAGATCTAAAGACCTAATATTTTGAGATGGGACAACCCTTTAAACCCCTCACTAACGTTGGATGTATGGGGTATGTCCTGTTGCTGGTGAAGGGCTTTGGGGGCCGTTCACAGTGCATTTTTGGATCTGATTTTGGATCCATGTTGGATCCGAAAATCGCATCCAAAAACGCAGTGTCGATCGGATCCTAAACAAATCCAACACGCAGATGTGTGTTTGAATGCAGCAGGTTCGCACCCTATAGTTTATTATAGGGCGTCTGCTGCGTCTTTCGGACCAAGACTTGACACATTAATTCTTGGAACGGATCCGAAAGACAGATTTGAAAGAAGCAATGAGACACGTATCGGCGATCACTTGTCTGGACGCCGATTTGTGTTTCCAGTTAAAAGCAATGTAAATCACATTGCTATTTGTTAGCTGCGTGTTTGGGTCCATTCGGGGCCCGATGAATGGGTCCAATCACGTATCTAAAAGCGTAGGCAAACACAGAGTCAACGCACTGTGTGAACATACCCTTAGGCTATGTCTCCACTGCATCGGACAAAAAACTGCCCAAAAGCGGCCATTTTTTTTCCGATGCAGGACAGCAGTTTTTGTCACGCTTTGTACAAAAACCCCGGTCGCTTCTCATTTTTTTGATGTCGCCCATACAATTGTATTGTATGGGAAGATGCCAAGCAAACTAAAAGCGGCAGTGTATTATACAACATCTTATATAATATGCCGACGCCAGAAGACGAGAGGATAAAAGACGAGCTGTGGAGACTACAGTTCGTCTTTTCGATTGTCATCTATGGGGCCGAAGGAACGACTGTATCTTCGGCGCTTTTAAAAAACTAAAAGCGACAAAAATACGATCATAAAACAGTGCAGTGGAGACATAGCCTTATACTGATCTTGCTGAACATGACAGCTGGAAGTCTCGTGATTTCCATCGCTGCCATGTTCTCTGTTTTAAGCTATGTTCACTTGATGTAATGCGGCCCGTAAAAGTAGGGGGGGCAATACATGTGGGGTTTGGGGAGCTTGCCTAATACGGGTGAAACCCCCGGGGTGGGGGGGGGCTTTCCGCCGGCCCCATTGACTTTCATTGCTCGGGGCCGCGAATTGGGCGAAAAGAAATTTGGGAAATTCACTTATTCCCCGCGCGTACAAAATGATCGTATTGAACAAGTGGGAGGGGGGCGTAATTTCCATATTTTCTCTATCCCCTTCCCGTGGTTTTGGGGCGCAAATACGCAGGGGAAAGCACAACAAAAATTATACCGTGTGAATTTTCCCCAATTTTTACCCTTTTTTTAACTCTGATTTTCCCATTGAAATTATTTTATCAGATTTCCATTTTTTTTTTTTTTTTTTCCAAAAGGGAACAATATTAAAAGCCCTTTCGCAAATTTTTTTATTTTATACAAAAATTTTTATTGATTTTTAAAAATTTAACTTTAAAAGGGTTTTTTTTTTAGTCGGGGATAACAAGATCTTTCGGGAATCACCCTTTTTTAAACCAAATACAAAAAAACACAAGTATTATTGACCAGGATGACAAAATCACTAATCGGTGCGCACATTGTGATCAGTTTTATTTTTATTTTAAGAATAAAACCCTGAAATCTGCAGGAACAGACCCCCAAAAGGAAAAGCTTTAAACAACCGAAACGGGAAATAAAGGGGCCCGAGTTTTTTTTCCATTTTTTTGCAGTATAGGGCAACAGCAGGCCAAGCTGTGAGTCGGGAATAATCGCTACTTTCATGGATGTAAACTTTGAATACAATCCTAAGTACAAACTGTCCCCTTTTCCCCCGTGGGAAACCCCACAGGGGGCCCCTTTTGAAAATTTTGAAAAATGATTGGTTGTTAGGGGACAAAAAATTTGGTTTTCCAAAATTTTTTAAATGATTTTTTCCTAAAATTCGTTGGAAATGAAGGGTTTTTAAGATTTTAATCATTTCTAAAATTTTTTCACCCAAAATTTACGGAGAAAAACCCGCGGCGCTGCGAAAATTTAGCGCTGTCTTTTTAAATTTCCAAATTGGGGCCGGCTTTACAAAAAAGGCGTCCCGTTTGGTTTTCCAGGCTCCCCCCCCTTCCCCAAACCTTTCCCGCGGGGCCGTCATCAGCTCAGCCAATCAGCGCCTCGGCAAAGTCCTTAGGTTTAGCCAACCCGCGTTTCCCCGCCGGGTTCCCCCAGGGGGGGTTTCTCATGGGCGCTCCCCCCCTGACAAGAATTCTTCGCCATTTTGGCTCCGTCCATTGCCGTTGGTTTGAGAGGCCGGCGCGTTGTTGTGTGGACGGTGCCCGGTAAGTGGCGCGTTATTAAAATAGAAATTTTTTCCCCCCGGCAGAAAAGGGCAGGGGCCGGTGAAGGAGGGGGGCGGGCCTGAAAATGCAATAATGGAGCTTTTGGGGGGTGACACCTCTGCCCGGGTTTTTTAAAACCGGGGCCCTACGAAAAAAAAATGATGGGGGACGGGGGTATACCTCACCCCAAAAAAAAAAAATTACAGAATATATATATATTTTAAATGTATGCGAAAACAGGCTGTAAAACAAAATTTTGGTGCTACTCCAAGTCCCAAACAGCTCACCAGGTTTCACCCAAATTTCTTTGGAGATATTCGGGACTTTTTTTAATTCACCTCTAACATAAAGTTTTAAACTCAAGCAGCCAATGGGGGGTGGCTTTTTGCGCAAATAAAGTAAAGTTTTGCGGGGTAGGGGATGCTTTGGAATAATGCGTGCGTGGCTGGGTATGGCGCATGCGCGGAACAATGCGTGCGCGGCTGGGTATGGCGCTTGCGCGGAACAATGCGTGCGCGGCTGGGTATGGCGCTTGCCAAATAAGGGCGTGGGGCCGGCTGGGTAGGGGGCATGCTTTGGAATTTGCGTGAGTGCGGGGCTGGGAAATTGGCGAAATTTGTGGAATAATGCGTGCGGGGCCTGGGTAGGCGCATGTGTAAAAAATTGCTTTGCGGGGGTGGGAAAGGCGCATGTGGGGAAAAATTTCGGGTTTTGGGTAGGGGTTGGCGCATTTTGTGGAAATAATGCGTGCGGGGGTTTGGGTAGGGCGCTTGCGCTGAATAAAAAGGGTGCGCGGGTTTTGGTTTAAGGCGCTTCCCGTGAATAATGCGGTGCGGGTCGGTAGGGCGTTTTTCGCTTTTTAATAATGGGGGTCCCGGGGCTGGGAAAGGCGCTTGCGCGGAATTCTCGGGGGCGGGTATGGGTTTTTTTCCGCGAAAAATGCTTTTCCGGCGGGGGTAGGGCCCTTTTGCGTTTGAATAATCCCTGCGGGCTGGGATGGCCCCTTGCCTGAAAAAATGCGTCCGGCTGGTAGGCGCTTCCCGCTAAATAATGGTGCGGGGCGGGGTTTTAAAGGCGTTTGCGTAAAATAATCCCGTGCGCGGGCTTGGGAAATGGGTTTTTGGGCGCTGAATAATCCCGGTTCCCGGGGCCCTGGGTAGGGCGTTTTCCCGTTTAAATAATGCGGCGGGGCGGGGTTTTATGGCGCTTCCCGTGAAAAATTCGTGGGGGCGGCTGGGTATGGCGCTTGCGCTGAAATAATGCGGGGGGCTCGGTGGGTATGGCGCTTGCGCCGCATAATGCGTGCGCGGCGGGGAAGGGCCTTGCCCGCTTTAATGCTTGCGCGGTTTTGGGTTTTTAAGGGCGCTTCCCGCACGCTTTAATGCTTTGCGCGGCGGGAAAAAGGCGCTTGCGCCCCCCAAAAATGGGGTGCGGGGCGGGGTTTAAGGCCTTGCCCCGGCAAAAATTTCGTGCGCGGCTGGGTAACGGGCGGCGCGGGCTGGGTATGGGCTTGCCGGGAATTTATTTGGCTTGCGGGGTTGGGGAATTTGGGCGCATGCACAGTCAAAAAATTCCCCCCTTCCCCCATCCTTAAGCGGGATTTCCACGTCAATGCCCAAAAACGGACACAAATTTCATCTTTTTTTTTTATTCTATTGTTAAGCCCGTTCAAAACGGTTTTTTTTTAAAAACGTATATACTTTCGGTTTGGGCCGATGGTAAAAAAGGTTTGAAATCAGTTGAAAATCAGTTGCAAATAAGTCCCCCCTTTAATTTTGGGGGAAAGTATTTGAAAACTGTTTTTCCCGACGGATTCCCAATCTAAAAAAATCATTGTTGGGGGTTAATCCGTCCGTAAAAAATTTGGGAACATGCACATTGTTTTTTTTCCCTCCGGATTGCCGTCGTCAATCCCCGGCGGGGAATCCCCGGGACGGAAAAAAACGCGTCGTGTGAACGACGACCGTATTTTCTATTGAAATCAAAAAAAAGGGTGTTACTTATTTCTGACTGATTTGCCGACCCGGGTTGAAAGATCCAAAAACCGCGGGGAAAAAAAGGTGTTTAAAAAGAGGCCTTAGGGGGCCCGGTTTACACCCATTTTTTTTGTTGCGAAAAGCACACGTTTTTTATACCCCAAAAAGGGAATTTTAACTATTTTTTTTACGTTTCCATAGACTATAAAAACCATGTTCCACGGCCCCTTTAAAAATGGACGTATTTCTTTCCCAATTTCGTGCCCCAGTGCCCCAAAATACGGGCTGAAAACCGTCGCAGTCAAAAACGGTAATCCACAAATTCTCAAAGAGAACTAAGGATTACTTCCTCTCCCTGCTCGGCGAATTTCCCCCGCGGGGGGGGATAAAATGACTTTTGAATTACCCGCGGGGTATATTCGCGCTGGGTTTAAAGAATGTCTATGGGGCCCGGGGAGGTGCCCGGCCCCCCCTCCCGGCCCCCTCCAAATTGGGGGTAATTTTGGGCCCTGCAAATACACTGTGTGAACATAGCCTAATAGTGAAATGTGAAGTCAGAAGAGCCACCTCTTGAATACATTGGACTCGCTAAAACCTTTATAGACTGTGTTTTTTTTTTTTGTTTTTGAGGTTCAGAGAAGTGAAATATGGTGCTCTATGTTCTTGTGCCTCATGGGGGAAAATGTATGCGCCTGCATGGTTTTTTATTTTTTTGGGATTAGTCAGAAGCCCGGATTTTAAAAAGGGGAAACCTTTTTTTTTTTTATTTTGTATTTTTTTAGCGCCATTGATTTCAGGGAGCCTTTTACATTCAAATGTTTTTGTCTTTTCTGGGGGGGGGGGTTTCATGCCCTAACATGTCAAACAAAAAACAATGGGGGACGATAGATGCTAACAACTGGTACAGGGGGGAGAGAGGGGCCCTTTTCCCGTTTAGGGCTTGCAATCACTTGGTGGGGAAAAGGGGGGAAAAAAAAACAGGAGGTTAGGGGGAGACGTTTTTTTGTGGAGGGTGTAGGGGCACAGGGTTAAATGTAGGTTTTTTCAGTCCTGAAGAGATGGGTTTTTTAGGTTGCTTTTGAAAATGGGAAATGGAGGAGAGTTGAGGGGTTGGGGGCAGTGAGTTTCCAAAATTGGGGGGGGAAGCACGGGAAAGTCTTGGGGGACGGGGTTTTGTGAGGAGCTGATAAGAGGAGAGCCCGAGAAGAAAGGGCCTGTGAGGAGCGGGGGTTGCGTGAGGGGGGTATCCCAGAGATTAAAGGGGAGAGAAAGTAAGGAGGGGAAGGTTATGGAGAGCCTTGTAGGGCATGGTTAGTAAATTTTAATGGGGTTTTGTTTTGGGGAATGGAAAGCCATTGAAGGGATTGACAGAGGAGAGAGGGAAATACGAGGGGAGAGGTTTTATGAGACGGGCAGCAAGTTGAGGATGTTTTTGGGAAGGAAGCAAGAGTGCTAGAGGGGGGCCCCAGAGAAGGGGGTTGAGTAGTCTAGACGGGGGGGATACGAGGGCATGGACCCGCCCTTTTTTGTTGTGTTAAAGGTTAAGGGAAAGAGCGGGTCTGTGAAATAAATTTTTTAAAGGGGGGGGAAAGGGGTTTTGGGTGTGCTTTAACCCCTTACCGCCAGAGCCCAATTTTTTTTGGGCCCTTTTTGACCCGAGCCCTGGTTTTTAAAAAACTGACATGTTTTTCTTTTTTGAGAATAACTTTTACCACTTTTACCATCCAAGTGAATTTAGAAAATTATTTCTCGTGACACTTGTTCTTTAAGATAGTTTAAAAAAAATTTTGGGCCAAAAATGCCCTTTTTTATTTGAAGAAAAATATCAGAAAATTTTTCAAAAATTTCCATTTTTAAAAATTCAAAAATTTCTGCGTGAAAGACAGTTATTTCACTCAAAAAAGTTTAAAAACTAGCATTACCATATGTTACTGTAGGTTGGCATCTTTTTTAAAAGGTTTTTTTTTTTTTTTACCCTGTTAAGGGGGGTTTTGGGAAAAATAGTAGTAATTTTTCACATTTTCAAGAAAAAATTTGCAAAATAGATTTTTTTAGGGAAACCCTTCCCGTTCTTACCCCTGGCTTTTTAGGGGGCGTAAGTTACCCAATAAAAAGACCCCATCTAAGAAAAAAATTTTCACCCCCTTTAAAAAATTTAAAAAAGGGATTTAAGGGAAGGGTTTTTTGAAACCCCTTTTGATATTTCACAGGGCCAATTTAAAACAAAGGGAGGGGAAACTTCAAATTTTACTTTTTTTTTTTCCCGATCTTAAAATTTTTCCCCGATCAATCTACTGTGTTCCCGTGAATAAGTTTAAAAAAAGCAAATTAATATTGATTCCCAGATTTTGCCGTTTACAGAAAATCCCAATTAAATTTTTCCCAAATGCGCTATTTGGGTCAACCCCCAAAACCCCCAAAAAGGGGTGCACCTACCGGGTATGGGGGGTTTTATTTTCTTTCAAAATTTTTTTAGGCGCCATTTTTTGGTTTTTGGGACACTCAAATGGGGCCAAAACCCAAAACCCCCTAAAAAAAACCCCATATTGGAAAATTTTTAAACCCCTTTTGGAATATATCCCCGAGTGCAGTGGTTTATCGACCCCACAGGTGTTTTCACAAATTTTTTTGCGTTCGGGCCTTTTGGGAAAAAAAAAAAAAAAAAATTCCCAAACCCCAATTTTTGCTTAAAATGTTTAATTTTTTTTCAAGGAATCCTGGAAAAAAGCCATCCCCAAAAATTTTGTTACACAATTTTTTCCAATTTGGCAATGCCTACATGGGGGGTTTTAAACTGCTGTTTTTGGGGGCATGGCAGGGGGTACCAAAGGGGGGGAGCGTATTTGGCTTTGGAACGCAGAAATTTTTGGGGGGTTCCCTGTCATATTGCCCAAAACCCCCAAAGTATGGGAAAAGGTTGGGAAAACCCTTTCCCGAATTTTCCCCATTTTTGGGTTCAACACCCTCAGGGAAACTCATCTAAGGGTTTTTTTGTGCATTTTGGCGGGACTTTGTTCCGTTTTGTTTTTTTTTTAAACAATGGGCCAAGAAAAAGGGGGGGGGGGGGGGGAAATCGCTTTTTGCCCAAATTTTTTTTGGGCCTTTTATTTTTTTCAGTATTCGCCATACGGGGTAAATGACGGGTTAAAATTTACTATGGGGGTAGGTTAAAAATTACAATGAAAAATTTTTATGTTTTTATTACCTTTTAAAACAATAGAAGCAGTTTATAAAAAGTTTTCGTTTTTATTTGTTCCCCTTTTTTGACAGCCATAACTTTTTAATTTTTTGTAATATAAATTTGGGCTGTTTTTTGCGAGTGGGTTGTTTTTTTTGGGTATTTTGGGGGGATATGATGCTTTGATCACTTAAGGGTTTTTTGGAGGCATTTTGAACAAAATAAGCAATCGGAGGTTTTTTTTTTTTTTTTTTTTACAGCGGCACTTTAAAATTTTCAAGTTTTACCCGCAGGTTTTTTCTTTCGCGATACCAAAATTTTTTTAAATTTTTTTTTTTTACGCTTTTACACAATAAAAACACTTTTTCGAAAAGGAAAAACGTTTTTGCATGCCCCGTCTGAGAGCCAAATTTTTATTTTTCGTTAGGAGTTTATAGGGGCTTGTTTTTTTCGGGGATGAGTTGACTTTTTTTATTGGTTCATTTTTGGGGGAAAGATTTATGATTGTTTTTTAAACCCCTTTTTGGAAGGGAGGGTGAAAAAAATACTGCAAAACCTACATGTTTTTTTTTTTTTTTAAAACGCTCAGTGCAAAAACCCTGACAAGTTGTTTTATTGTGGTTGGTTGATTCGGCGATCCCCAATTTTTTAAAGTTTTTTTTTTTTTTGGAAGCACTTTTTTTTTTTTAAAAAAAAAAAATTTTTTTTGTAAAAAAATATTTTTGCATCGCAAATTTTTTTAGCCAAAAATTTTTTAAATTTTTCCTATACAGATGTGTAAGGACTTTTTTTTTTTTTTCGGGATGAAAATGACGTTTTAATTGGCAACCCCTTTTTGGGTTTATTGAGTTTTTGATGACTTTTTACTCCATTTTATGTGCTGCGGGATGAACAAAAATCGCAATTCTGTGACTGTTTTTTGGGGGGTGGTTTTACGGCGTTCACCATACGGGTTAATTAACGTGACAGATTTATAGGGTGGGTCATTACGCACGCGGCGATGCCAAATATGGGTACTTTATTTATTTTTGATCTTTTTTGGGGCGATTGGCGTTTGTAAAGGGAAAAAGGGCGGTGTACGTGTTTTTATTTTATTTTTTGTGTTTTTACTTTTTTGCACTTTTCCCCAGGGAGAATTGTATGAACGATCGTCAGATCCTTCATACAATAGGAGATCAGCACATAGCTTATAGCTGTATGCTGGTCTCCATGGCAACTGTCAGTCACGCTGCCCACAATGCGACATCGAGGGGTAAATCCCCCGCGGCCGGAGCTCACTCCGGCCGTGGGGGATGCGGCATGATGCCAGCGGTAATATACCGCTGGGGTTTCCCTTCCGCGATCTTGCGCGCTCCGCTTGTGAGTGCGCAAGTCGCATGGTACTCATACGGCAATTTGCGGGAACCCCTACCCGACATGAGTATGAGTACGACAAATGTCGGTAAGGGGTTAAAGGATAAAGTGGAGTCCCAAGGCAGTGGACTTCCAGGACCGGTGAGAGTTTGGAACCATTGACTGTGATAGATCAGGTGGAGGCATGGAGTGGGACGGTGGAAAGATGATGAATTCAGTTTTCTCTACATTAAGTTTTAGGAGACGGGAGGAGAAGTTAATGGAATCCATTTTCATTTGATTAACGTATAGATTATTCTATTCAAATCACAAAACTTTATTGACTAAAAAGGTTACTTTTTTTTTTTTTTTTTTCATATATGCTGTGTAGCCAAAGATTAATGCTGACAGCTCTAGTCTGTAGATACACACACTGTATTAACAAGTGTGTATAGTGACCGCATCGTGTATGTTGCAATCCAATGCAAGTCCATTATTTCTGCAGTTCTTTGGTTTGATGACAGGGAATTATAGGTTCATTCATTTTAACCTATTGATGTCTTTTGTATTTTAGAGACCATCCTGAAGATGCCAATTGACTACATGGAATTTGGCAATGAGCCTAGGAAATTTAGGTACAGTCTACACTTACAAGTTTGAATTGAAATAAGAAGCCCAGCTCATTGTCCACTTGTACTTCTACTCTAGTGCTAATATATACTCTATAGTTTATCAGGATTTCCTCTAAAGATATAATTTAATGCTTGATAGGTATAAAATATTTGCCTAAAAAGAAGCCGTGGCCATGCTCTTGTTCTGTAATATGATTGGCTTGAAGAGGGTTTTCCCCACGATAAATATTCCTCAAATAGCCATTGAGACCACCACACATGGGCTTCATGATATATAGGGTTATATGATAGAGGAGAGAAGCTGAGCTCTGTGATATATAGGGTTATATGATAGAGGAGAGGAGCTGAGCTCTGTGATATATAGGGTTATATGATAGAGGGAGAGAAGCTGAGCTCTGATATATAGGGTTATATGATAGAGAGAGGCTGAGCTCTGATATATAGGGTTATATGATAGGAGAGAGCGAGAAAGCTGAGCTCTAGTGATATTGGGTTTTTTGATAGGGGAGAGGAGCGGGCTCTGTGATTATGGGGTTATATGAAAAAGGGGGAAGGACTGACTCTGTGATATATGGGGTTTATGATAGGGGGAGAATGCTGAGCTCTGTGATATATAGGGTTATATGATAGAGAAGCTGAGCTCTGTAATATATAGGGCTATATGATTTGGAGCAGGATTTCTGAGTAAAAAATAAATCCTAGAACACAAAGTGAATGTTTTGCTGATCTCCACCCACGCCGTGATTGACAGTGTGCTCTGTACACAAGTTCATGCAGGGAAAGCTGGCAATCACTGTATTTGGGTAGAGTAAGCAGGACTCTTATTGTATGTTAAGGAGTCTGGTCAGGATTTTCTCTGCTTTTTACTTGGAAATCCTGTTCTAAATCATGTAGACCAGTGTTTCTCAAGTCCTCAATACCCACCAACAGGTCATGTTTTCAGGATCTCCCACTGAATGCACTGGCAATGATTATATCACCAGTGCAATGCTGAGGAAAACCTGACCTGTTGGTGGGTCCTGAGGACTGGAGTTGAGAATCTGATGTAGACCAATATATCCAGGAGCTCTGCTTCTCTCTCTCTCTCTGTCTGACGAGGCAGCAAAAACCACCGGTTAGCTTTCAGCATTGCACTCGTCTGTTTCCATAACTGCCCTAGAATTTGTATGGATCTTGACTGCCACAATACACAAACTTTCCTGTGTAATTTTTTTTTTTTTTTTTTATTAAAATGCCCCTTTTGAGAGGTGCAGTAACAAAGAGAACATCTTGTTATATTTTGGCATGCGGGTGAGGGCCTCCAGATTCAAGTCCTTACATGCTTTGTGTCAATGATGCAGATGTATATAATACTACTACACCCAATACAGTGATATGGTGTATATATAACTATATGACTCTGTTTTATGCCATAGACAAACCTAAACCCACCTCTATTGCCCTTCTCAACACCATGCTTAAAACATCACTTTTATTTATATTCACTTCAAATCATTATAACACTTTCCTAGTATAGGTACAAAAATACCAATCACTGACCCTCAAAATTATCCAGGTCTGAACAGTATATAATGTTTACAGGGGTGCTCCCACCATAGACTTTGACGGTATGTCAATGGGATATGTTATCAAAGTCTGAGAGGTTATAGATGACTCTATGATATTCAGTTGAATGGGTCTTAGTCTATGACTGTAGGTGTATTTCGGGGGGGGGGGGGCGGGAGGGGTTGTTCTATTATCTTTTACCTTTTTTCTTACAGAGATGGAAAATATATAATAGTGAAAAAGACACTGGATTTGTACCTGGCTTATATCTACTACTTGTATGTTATTTTGAAATGTGTCAATAAAAATTTGTTTAAAAAAAAAAATAAAAAAAAAGTCTGATGCAAGTCCCAGAGGTGGGAAGAGGCCCCCAAAAGTGCTGGCTCAGAATAGGGATGCTGGTCGCGCTGCTCACCTGTACTGGGAACTCCCAAAGAACAGAGTAGAGAGTAATGTGTAAGTGCTGACACATTTGGGGGATCTGAGGTGGGACCTGCCCTTATCAGACTTTGATACCATATCGATATCTCATCCGGCTATGGTGGGTCTACCTCTTGAAGCATTCCATGTATAAGAAAGATAGCAGACTGGATCGTAAGGCAGTATCTGCAGCATACAATGAGGAATTGGTGTATAAATTGAAAGTTACAGCCAGACTGTCTCCCCGATAATTGCTTATTTAGTGTAGGGGTTATAGTGTTTTATCTATATAGCTATACCTCCTATACCCTGAAGATACCACGTTATTGGTTAAAAAAGTTTGAAGGGGGGGGGGGGGGGGGTCTAATTTTTTTACACTGTATCACGATTTTATTGTATGCGTTATGCAATACTTTTAATTCTGCTATATTTTTTATTGGTTGTTTAATCTTGAAAAGGGTTTTTTTGCCAGATAAAACCCCCTGCACTGGTCGCTCAGTCAGCTGCAAGCCAACCGAGAGTATGAATGACGAGGGCAGCGCTTGTAGCCATCCTCTCCATTCACTTCTATTGGAGCTCCCGAATCTAGGAGCGGCATTTTGAGCGACCCCGTGCATTGGTTTTAAACATAGGAAAAAATCTTTAAAAACGTTGGAAATTTTTTCAGTTCTGGGTAATTTTGGGGGGTCAGTGTTGGGCATTTTTTTAACCTAAACTAGGAAGGTTTTCTAATGAACTTAGGTGAAGCATTAATAAAAGTGGCGTTTTAAGCATGGTGTTCAGAGGGGTAAAGGGAGTGGGTTTAGGTTTGCCTATGACATAATTGATTTTATGTGCGATAGGCACTGCTGTCTGTTCTGTCAGCCCACCGACATTTTCCCCGTTAGGGTATGGGGTCATTGACTTAATAGCCCGAAGTTTTGCCCGCAATTACGGCATTTATAGCTTCTAGGTACTATCAATTCTCGGTCTTCTCCCGGGTATTTTAAAGCCCGGGGGGAAAAAAAGTGAATGTCACTTCTTCCCGGTCTAGGCGGTGGGGATAATGGAGTTGAATGGGGCCACTCCCCCTGCGCTTTAGAGGTATGCACTCGCCAGCGCGTACTTCTAAAACACCCGTCGTATTGCGGCACGTACAGTATGCACCATAATATGCCGTGTGAACATAGCCTTACAATGGTAGGATATGCCATTAGTGTCCTGCCACTAGGACCTCTATGTGAAGAATGGATCCTCAAAACTCCCCATTCACAACTGAGAAGTGGCCGTGCTTGTGTGGTTACTCGCCTTTCATTTTAATGGGAGTTCAGTCTCCCGGTTGAATTGTATCGATATGCCTGAGATGGGAAAACTCCTTTAAGGTAATTCATGTAGTAAACCTACAGCCCACCATAAACAGCTGCTATATAATGCTGACCGTACAGCAGAAAGACTTGGGGGAATATATAGCATTCCAGCCCCCGTACTTTAACTTGCTTCTTGTCTATGGATTTTTGTATTTTCTTTTTTCCCGCAGGGGGCGAGGAAATCGTGGCAGAGGAAACTTCATTGGCAGAGGCATGAAAGGACCAGCATTACTGGGAAGGGAGAAGTTTCTAAATAAACCAATGAATGGCATTGTCCCGATGAGGTAGTCTTTTTTTTTTTTTTTTTTTTTTTTTGTTAGTGTTCTATAACTTTTAACATTTAAGAATTAGCTTGACTTTATTAGTCGCTTTGTGCAGCTTGTGTTGATCTGCAGAGATCGGATAACTCAGTCTATCGGTAAATGATCTAGACAATTGGAAAAAAAAGTAAATATTTCACTGAATTCTAAGAGCATAATACAGCTTAAAGGGAACCTGTCACATAAGTTGTGCCCCCCTTGCTGAGGGCAGCACAAGCTAGTGTCAGACCTGCTGTTCCCAGCGCAGTGTCCCTTTTTCTATAAGATGCAGCAGTTTTAGAGCATTTACCCCTTAAATCTTATTCATGAGCAGGTGTTAGCTCCACCCACCAAAGGTTAGCTCCGCCCACTGACAGGTATTCACTTGTTTCTACCTATTCACAGTAATAGGTTTGTCAGTTGAGGTGGGTGGGGCTAGCCTCAGGTGGGCGGGGTTTGAAAAAAACCTGACACTCTGAAGGACTCTTCGAATGACTCTTCTGGCTGAAAACTGCAGATTTGGGCACTAAATACACAAAAACTACAGCACCTTACAGAATAAGGGACACAGCGCTGGAAACAGCAGGTCTGACACTGGCTTGTGCTGTCCTCAGCCAGGGGGGGCAAAAACAATGCGACAGTGTTTTTCAATGTGTAACTTTATGCTTATACATTGTAGATAGGATTTAGATTTGAATCGCAACTAAATTGTCACAAAATCCTCTGCCAGTAGTACATGTGAATGAGGAATGTTATGGCTTCTTCTGGCGTGTTGTATGTGTTAGAATTGATGTTTATTACTGGCGCAGATTAACCACTTACTGACCGCTCGTTTACCGCTCTTGATAGTGTTCAAACCATGAGTACTAAAAGAAAATTATATTGAGTCTAACACTTTCTTGCACTCCATTATTCTACTAAATCTTTTTCCTTTTTTCATGATACGTAAGGTTTTATTTTTGTGATTTTTATAATTTTTTTTTACATTAGGTTTTATACAATAATATTAAGGATAATTGTAAAAAAAATTATTTGAAAAAAAGAAGACTTAAAGGGGTTGTTTAATCTCAAAGTTTCATAGGATGCATGAATGAAACAATGCGGCTTGGCTCTGTCACTTCCTGGTCAAGCCGTCTGTAATTCGCATATGAGCTCAGTGTATTTAGACCTCTCTCTTTCAGTCTAGATTAAATAAATTACCTTCTGAGAAGCTTCTGAGCTAATGTAAACAATAATTAGTTCTTTGTCTGAAAGATCAGATAACACACAAGCTCTCACACTGCTGGCCACAACCTGTGTGATGTCACACCCTGCTATCAGATAGAACAAACAGCAGGGGAGAAGGAGTACACAGGTTGGTCACTAGGTGAACCAGAGAGAGCTCAGAAGGTGATAAGATCACTTGTAGCTCCTTTACAAAAAAAGATGAACAACGCGATATATTTGGAAAACGTCTTCATTTAGTGTTCCCTACATTTTGAAAGCTAATCTTTGAAGTGAGACCACCCTTTTTTAAAAATTTTAAAATTTGAATGATGAAAGTGCTGATAAAATAGGTTTTGTAGTTATATTTGTGGGGGGGTTTGTGCGTTTTAATAGCATATATATATATATATGTTTATTTAAAGTTTTACATATTGTAGTGCCCCCTTGAGGTCCGAAAAAGACATCCAGAGGGACATTTTTACAGCACTTTTTTTTTTTTTTTTTCCCTGATTTCCCCAGTAAGTGACTGCAGAGCTGATCTGGTTCCAATAAGATCCAGCAGCATCTGCATTTACTGACTCCCGGCAGTCCCACAACTCCCGGGCAGGAAACCGCAAGCACTGTATATACATCGATGCAGATAATTGCCGTCCTTGCCTCCACAGTGGAGAGCCCGGCTTTCACCGATAGCATTGAACTCTGCATGGAAGTTTTAAAATGGTTGTTCAGGATTAAACGTTCATCGCCCGGATGTTTCTAGTCTCCTGGCTGTTGTCTAGGCTCATCCACATGTGGACCCACTGCTAATGCTAATCCACTGCAGTTTTCAGCTACAGATTTTGGGAAGGGAAAATGTGTGTTTTTGTGGGTACCTTATGCTGTATTTGTCTGTTTTATAGACGTGGTATGGGCAGAATGCATCCTTATATGGATCCTCGAGGACGTGGAGGTATGAGAGGACGACCTCCAGGATTTATGCCACCACCACAGCTGCCTCCAAGGGAAATGGGAGAACCCTTTCCACCACCTCCGCCACCACCACCTCCCCTTGCTCCTCTAAGGTACATTGGCATAATTCAGTGAATTTATTTAATGGCCACTCTACCATATTGTGGTTATAACCCCTGTTTTTCTTTATCTGAAATACAGGCGTGGACACCCTCCACCACCACCACCTGGTTTAATGGGATATAGAGGAATGCCACCTCCTCCCCGTGGTAGGGGCATGTTACCACCACCACCTCCACCAAGAGGAAACTTTCATCATCCAAGAGGGTAAGACCACTCAGTGCCCCCCCCCCCCCTCCATATTAAACTTTATTTCCAATACCTAGTAATTAAGAAACTCCTAAGAATATATTGGCCTTTTATTGTAGAGCCATAGCTGTAGATTAACGATCTAGGTGCCATGTTACTCCTGCATGCAGTACTTTATATAGTTAAGTATAAATAAGTAGAATACACTTTATCATACTAGTAGTATTTTTAATTTACTTTATTCAGTTTCCCATATAGCAAACACTTGTGATTTTATCCTTCCACACAGCTTTCCCAATGGACGCGGTGCTGCAGCACATCCTCCGCCACCTGGCCGGGGCCAGAGATGGCCCGCACCGCCAGGTGGCAGCCGCTTTTAAAGATACACACTGTTTACAACCCATAGCAGTTTTTATGTGGCCGGAGAGTGAAACACATTTTTTTTTTTTTTTTGGTCCTTTATTGCCAAATGAGTATTTAGTTTCATTTACGAAAAGAACGGTTTTCCTGCAGCCCTCATGCATTAAGTGGTGTAGACCCCCCAAAAAACAAAAGCCCAACTGCATTACATAAGACAAAGTATCTTTCTCTTTGGACATTTTATCAAACACGTATCGCATACTAAAATACGCGGACATTTGGCTGTTGCACAACGGGGACAGAACAAGATGGGTCAAGCGTTAAACTTAATTCTAAGTATCGGACTTGTGTGCAACGTTTTAAAGATGGCTCTCGGTGTTTTTCTGTGGTTTTTTTTTTTATACGCAGTCTATATCGAACTAGCAAAATATACTGTCATCAATTTTTTTGTAGTGCTAAGTGTTAAAGTTAAAAAAGAGAAAAAAAACTGTAAACACTAAGAAGCTAAAGTGTTGTGAGTACATTTTAATAATCTAACACAAAGCCGACCTAGTCCTGTCTATGAAAGCTTGACCTGCTGTGAAGGTGGCATAGTTGGCACAATTGTAATCTGTACCATTTGAAGTGGTTACGTAATGCATATGTCTATTTTTCTGCATTACTTGCAACAAGTGAAATTTGTTACCTTACCTTTAACGGTAACAGAGTTGTATGCTTGTAAAACCTTAAGACTGTAAACTGCATCTTCAAGTGTTTTATAATGTGAGCAAAAGCTATCCTATATCAAGTGTTTCAAAAAAAAAAATGTAATTTATTTTAGCATTACTGTAAAAACCTAGCTACAATGGCAAACTGTTCACTTTGCATTGGGGAGTCCCCGAAACCCCTTCTTTCTACTTTTGCTGAGGGCTGAATTGACTAAAAAGGAGGTGTTTAAGCTGAGGCTTTGTATTTTAAGACTTCCAAAGCCAACATGCAAAACACTGATAAATTAAGGTAATAGATAATGGATCAGATTGTTACTCACACACCGGAAAATTGTTGTATTTTTTTTATATATATATTTTAACAGAAATGTTGCATTTCTTTAGTTCTGAAGTTGACATATGTTTACATTGTAACACTAAGCTTAATGTATACTCCTGCCTCCACAGTATTTATTCTGAATGTTTAATACATTTTTTTTTCATTTAAGTGTCCTTTTTTTTTTCATCCCAATCTAAAAATACATTTTTTTTTTTTTACGTGTTTACTTTTTTGATATTAGCAAGACTAATGGTTTTAATAAATGTATAGATTTTTGGTGATGGAACGTGTCTCTATAGACTGTGTTGCAAATTTGACCCCCTACACCGCTAAAAATAAATAAAATGTTGTATACCTGTCCATATATGCAGGCACTTCCTTTACTGTGCAAGCATATATGAAGATCTGGTATGTTACACCGATTCTAGATTGTAAAACACAAACTGACATGTACTCTGAGTTATGACACAAGGAAATATTGAAACCTCACAATATACCCCTGCTATACAAAAAATAAAACAAGCAAATGTGTACACAAAGAGTCAGTACTAAAGAGGGTAGTAAAAAGGGGTTTTCAAATGAAATTTACAAAAAAACCCATTATTTTCTCAAACACATAAACAAGTCCATACTTACAGCTTAGTGGCAGTACATTGAGCCACTCCCAGTAAGAGGCAGCACTCCCCAATGCTACCTGGGATATACTTACACAGGAGTAGCTGGATAATAAACCATTACCAATTGCCCCCATCCACTAGGGGAATTGCTCAGCATAAAGAAACTGCACTAAATAGATACCAGTTCACACCAGTATGCAGAAAAACCACAAAAAACTAAATAAAAAAAACCTCAAGATCTAGGGAGATTGTGTCCCCAGAGTTCTCTTCTGCATACTAGAGTGAATTGGTATCTATTTAGTGCAGTTTTTTTTTTTTGTTTTTTTTTTTTGCTGAGCACGCCCCCTTGTGGATGGGGGCAATGGTTGGCCATTCGTAATTGTTTATTATCCAGCTGCACCTGTATAAGTTTATCCCAGGTAGCATTGGGGAGTTCTCACTTTAGTTGATCATGGTATATGGCATCATTGTCTGATAGGTACAGGTTCTATCATCTAAATGAGATTGCTAAACTTTCAACTTCTCTACATGCCTATGGGAGAGTCCCGACCACCTCTCTGCTCATAATGGAGAGGTTTCAGGACTCATTTAGGAGATCGGTGTGGGACCCAGACCTAGCAGACAATGCTGGCATATCATAGCAATGAGACAACCCCTGTAAGTTTTCTCTTTTTGACATTTCTTTCTTACAGTGGTTATCTGGTTCATTTTATTGAATTTTTTTTTAGACCATTGATGGCCTTCAGGAAAAAAAAAATAGTATACTAGCCTCTCCTCCTACCTTGAATCTGGCGCTGCTGCCGCTGTCGTCATCCTCCGCTGGTCTTCTGTTTACTTCCTGGCTCTGATCAAACGGGACATGACCTCTGGAGGCAGACAGTGCTGTTGCCTGACGTCACTGATGGGAGCGCTCACTTCTGAACTATGACATCACTCAACGGCACGTTACCAGGAGGTAAACAGGAGACCGGTGGCAGTGCTGGATCTGAGGCAACAGGAAAGGTGATTAGAATTTTTATTTTATAGGACCGTAGGTGTCTCAAAAAGTTTAATAAAATGAAGTAACCTCTTTAACACCAGATTGTTGAGAGCTCCAAATCCCCTGCAAGACAGTTGAATGATAAAAATTCTGCAGAAATTCACCACTAGATGGCGCTTAGTGCATACAATGTGTACATTCAGTTCAATAATAAAACTGTGTGCAGTAAGTTTTTAGTGAAAGAGGACAGAAATAATTGGATCCTTTAACTTTATCAGGAATAGATGGAACTCTGAATACTCCAACAATACATTGAGAAATAGTGCAAAATGTTGGACCTAAAATTTGTATGGTGTTGGGTAGGTGTTCCCATGAAGATCTCATATCAAGTAATAGGCTGCATGTGAAGAAAAGCAATGCCGGACTACACTGCGCATGTTTAGCACAGAGGAGCTTGTACTACAATTAGAAGATACAGGGGGGAAGATTTAGCAAAACTGAACTGTTGCAAGGGGAAAGTAAAGCAATTACCTGTAGCAGCCCGGTTACATGACTGGGAAAATGAAAGCATAAGCTAGGTTGGTTGCAGTGGATAACGGCTTCACTTGTCCCTGTTTTTATAAATCCCACCACAGTGCGAGAGAGGGTTTTTCATTACACCAGTGGGCAAGTTTGTAAAACCATATCTAAATGATGTTACTGAACTGTGGAACTGAAAGAATGATGCTATTGCTATTATTGTCACCCCTTTGAAGCACATAGAAGATGGCATGCAGACCATTGAAGAGCGAGCCTTTTTTAAGGTGAGAGTGATTCTGATTTGTTTTCTGTATCCTCATCCTTTGGGCTTTCTTTAGCAGGTAAGGCTTCACGTGCAAACTTTTGCTGCCATCTGGAAATCAAGCCGCCTCTCTACGCTGCTGCTTTGTGCGCTTATAATTTCCGAGCTCCATTTAGAGAGAAAAAATGATCGTATTAACAATAATAAGAGTTGTGGTAGATCACTAGGATAGTGAATCACTGCCTCCTAGGACTACCACTGATCATTATAAAGAAGGCACTGTGGTGCACTTTAATCACTTTGGCACCTTTTTTTTTTAACTGCACATAGATGCTTTTATCTACCTACTATGCAGTCAGTTAACAAACTTGTTCAACCTACACGGCCGGTGGGTTCACAGTCACTATACAAAAAAAAAAAATCCAAATGTGCAGCACTTAAAAACTAATCCTGCAGTAGCTTCTATGGATGTCCCAGCAATCATCCCTCATCAAATAGGAAGCGATACCATACTTCTGATGGTGGGGAATCTGTCTTAATGCATATGGTCTGGTAAAGTCCCCTTAAAAGTTTTTGTAAAGTCAAATCTAAGTGACCAGGTCACAGAAAAACTCCTGCATCCTTTTGTGAAAAATTGAGGCACGATTTAAACTGGGCTTTTTTGGGGACAAAAAAGTGTCTTTTGTCAAACAAGTACTAGACTGATTTTTGATCAACATCTATATTATTTAATAATGTTGCTCTTAGGGTATGTTCACAGGGCGTCTTGTGTCCGTATGAACATGCACTTTTCTGATGCGTCTCTGGGTCCATCAGAACGGACCCAGAGACGCATCTAACAATTAGCAGTGAGTTTATCACTGCCGGCAATGACAAATCTCAATAAAAACCTAGTGTTAAACAATAGCGCCAGTCGTCTTGGAGTAAGGTATTTCACAGGGCGTCTTGCCTTGGTATGAACATCCGCTTTTCTGATACGTCTTTGGGTCCATCAGAACGGACCCAAAGACGCATCTAACAATTAGCAGTGAGTTTTATCACTGCCGGCAATGACAAACACGCAGCGGCATTCACATGAGAGAATCGCCGCTGCCTGTTTGCATTGCGCCTGTCGGGTCCGTCTTTCGGATGCGATCCAAGAATTGCATGTCATTTATTGGATTGCAACCGAAAGACGGACCCGACAGACGCGATGCAAACAGGCAGCGGCGATCAATTTATGTGAATGCCGCTGCGCGTCTGTCATTGCCGGCAGTGATAACCTCACTGCTAATTGTTAGATGCGTCTCTGGGTCCGTTCTGATGAACCCAGAGACGCATCAGAAAAGCGGATGTTCATACCAAGGCAAGACGCCCTGTGAACATACCCTTACTCCAACATCGCTGGAGTATATTTGTTTTTAAACTATGTTTTTATTGAGATTTTCCAAAATAATATACAAGAATAAAAGGGTAATAGCGGAAAAGAAAGGAAGATGACATGAGCTTGTATATTGTACATATTGGACAAAGTAGTAATAGAGTATTTTTATAATAATACTATAGGAGGTGGACTTTATTCCTTTTTAACCGACCAGTTTGTACCCTAACTTAATAATAGACACCGTGTGACAACAAAACTTAAGAGGGTCACATACATAACTTTTGCTTACTACAAGCAAAGGGGCTGTTCAGCTTTTTTTTTTTTTTTAATAAAGGTAATATGATAGAGTTGCTGTGTTTAACATTAAAAAAATAAAACTACCCACTCCGCTTTATTCCAGTTATGATGCTGCCGGGCTCCTGTTCAGTTCTCCTGCTCGCTTTTGCCTCTGGACAGTCGACCAAACAGTGACATCAGGAAATGCTCAAAGCCGAAAGTAAACAGAAGAACTGAACGGGCGACCACCAGTGTCATTGCCAAAATGGAGGTGGGGGAGTGGCAGGTTTCAACTACTATGCTTTTGATTGGAGACAATTTAAAGTACCCAATTTCAAACATTGTCCTGTATAGATGCTATAGCAACAGTTCTGCTGCTTAGTGAGGGTTCTGAGGTTAAACACTTGCCAAACTACACACAGGTGACTTATTTATTCCTATAGATATATTGTAAGCTATAAATCCTTCTCTCACTGCGTGATCTTTTTCTTTCTGTATCAGCCAGTTATTTTCCTGGCTTTAAGTTGCAGAACCCATCTATACACAGTAGAAGGATTCATCCCCATTTTCCTGATATGTGCAGTAATTGTTATATCAGTAATTATTTACTACTTTTAAATATGACATCATCCAAGCACTACACCCTGCGCCCATCATCTTCTCTGTGGATGCTCCTGTTAGAATTGACACTAATCTCGGTGCAATGTGTGATTTATGGCACTATCGAGAGCAGAAGAAAATGAGGCGAGATGTCAGAGCTCTACAAAACCTCTCCACCTGTCAATTATAGCAGAGACCTGTAAAATAAATCAGAATACCTGAAACGTAGCCTAAATTACCACCGCCTTCTGAGAGAGAGTTATTGACTGTGCTTTGCACTCGGACGGCTACTGTGCCTGATGGGCTAGAGCAGGGTTTATTCTATTCAATGCTATGGCTCTGCTTAATTCTGGTATGACCAGTTAAGATGCTCTGCAGTCATGTAACTCTTGCTGCTTCCTTATTGCGCTTTTAATTCTGTGTCTATGCATTAACTGTACTTTTATAAAAGGTAATGGGAAACAGTGTTTTCTTATAAATAAATGATACAAGCTCCTTTATAATCTATTAAATTTTCCCAAAAATGTTGGTTACCTGGACTATTGAAATGTAGACATTTATTGTCAATTAGGACACAGTGGGTCATCGATGCCATGCATGCCGTCACACAGAGGCCCATGGTTTTTGAGTTGCATCTCCTGGTAGATAAGTGGTAAGAGTCAGCTAGCTTTAGAACTAAGAGTTTTATAAAAAAAAATTTTTTAGATATATACCATTGAAACTGGAAGTTTCCATCCACTATATAAAAAGCCCCATCTGCATGTTTTTCTCACTTTCTGACCTGAAATCAGAATAAACCTTCCCCGTTTTAGGTAAATTAGGAACCAAAATTATTTATATTTGCCAGATGCCAGAATAATGAGAGAATTTATAAGGCATTTTTATTACTTTCTGCAAAGTGAAAGTTTACATACATTTTATATAGTATTTGGTTGCATTGCCCTTAAAGGTAATGTGTCATAAAAAATGACTATTGCTTAACTTATGTTTTTATGTTAAACACATTTTTATGACTTTTTGGTTGTTCATTTTCCATATCACTTTCAATATTTTTTTAATTCTTCTTAAGCCCTGCAGTTTTAAATTTGACCACTAGGCCTAATAATAGTCTAACACTTACTGTTCTGTAGCGAAAGCTTTTCAGTAGTCTGCCCATTATCGGCAAAAGCAGGGTCAAAATGAGACACCAATGTATGTAGATAACACAAGATCCACCAGTCTCAGCTCACCCTCTCCTCCTCCCTGCACACTGAATTCTTCCTATAGAAGTCAATGGGAATGAGTAAGTCTTGAGGGTCCTATGTGCATTTAGCTGCTGTAAAGTATCTCTCTGACTGCTGTTAAAGCAGTGCAGGCAAGAATGCTGTCCAAAAACCACTACAATTTTTGGGCCATATTCACAGCTCAATGGCTGCACTAGACTGAATCCAGTAGCAGACATCTCTGGCCTATATGCTACCTGGAAAAAATTAACAGTTGCAGCTCACACATCCCACTACTAGGCAAACAATTAGATGCACCAGCATACAGAAAAACCACAATATAATGCATGGGCAGGTTGCGCAAATGCAAAAATCCCAATAAAACAACCACTTACATACTTTGTATTTTGTGTTGGACACCTAGAACGTGCTGGGCAGCGCCTAATCTAATAGTATGGGTGTCACTAATAGGTTGTAAGCCAGCATTGTGTACCACACGTATCTGTATTTATGGCACCCCCCTTCTGTATCGCCTTATTTATATGCAATTGTAGTACCAGCATCCCCCCCCCACTCTCTCATGTATTGAGGGTATGTAAATGGTTGTTTTATTGGGATTTGTGCATTCTCCCCATGCATTATACTGTGGTTTTTCTGCATACTGGTGTGAACAGGTATTAAGTTAACGTGCAGTTTTTTTATCATCTAATTGTTCCCCTAGCAGTGGGGTGTGTGAACTGCTGTTCAGCAATTAGCTGAACCTGTTAATTTTTCCCAGGTAGGATATAGTCCAGAGTTGCCTGCTACTGCGTTCAGTCTAGTCCAGCCATTGAGCTGTGAATATGCCCCAAAAATTGTAGTATTTTTTCAAGAATGCTGTCCCCACAATCATATACAGACGACTGAATTGAGAAATTAGAAAATAAAAATGGCTAAAACGAAAAGAATATGTATCGGGGTCTTGTTTTAAGAAGTAAAAAAAAAAAAAAAATTGCGACAGATTCCCTTTAAACATTGACTTGGGTCAAGCGTTTTGGATCCTTCCACAAGCTTCTCACAATAGTTGGTAGGAATTTTGGCCCATTCCTCCTGCCAGAACTGGTGTAAGTGAGCCATGTTTGTAGGTCTCCTTGCTGGCACCTGCCTTTTCAGCTTTGCCCATAAATTTTCAATATTGAGATCAGAGTTTTGTGATGGCCGCTCCAACACATTGACTTGTTCTCCTAACCACTGTAACCAGTTTGGCAGTACTTGGTACATTGTCCATCTGGAAGACCCATTTCTGCCAAGCTTTAACTCTCCTGCCGATTCTTTGAATGTGCTTCAGTATTGCCCATAATTTCTTTCCCTCATGATGCCTCTATTTTGGGAAGTGCACCAGTCCATCCTCAGAAAACAACCCAAACCCCCCCCCCCCCCCCCCCCCCCCCCCCCCCCCGCCCGCCCCCCCCCCCCCCCCCCCCCCCCCCCCCCCCCCCCCCCCCCCCCCCCTTTTCAGCTTTGAAAAATTTTAAAATTTTAAATAGAGTTTGTGATGCCCTCCAACACATTGACTTGGTTCTCCTTAGCCACTTTGAAACCCATTTGGCATAGCTTGGGACATTTCCTTTGGAAGACCCATTTTCCCCCAAGCTTTAATTCGGGCTGATGTCTTGAATGTTCTTCAGTTTCCACAAAAAATCTTTTTTCCTCATGACCCATCTTTTTGGGAATCACCATCCCCCAGAAAAAACCCAAAAAACATGATGCGGTCAACCCATGTTTCTCAGTTGGGATGGTGTCTTAGGCAATGTTCACCCGGCTTATTTCAGAACGTATTTACGTCAGATTCCCGATCGTAAATACGTTCCGAAATCAGGTGAAAATCAGTTTCAAATAAGTGGCACTAAGTGTGGCACGTATTTGGAACTGATTTTGCGCCGGATTCACCATCCCCATTCATTATAGGTGGTGAATTCGTCCGGAAATAATTCACATGCATTGTTTTTACGGCCGGATTGCGGCCGCAATTCGCAGCCGCAATCCGGAACGGAAATAAGTGTCGTCTGAAAGACGACACGTATTTCCCATTAAAATTAATGTAAAACTGCCAGTTACTTGTTTGTAACTGATTTCGCAACGGATTTGCAGCCGTAAATACGGTTGCAAATCCGTTGTGAAATAAGCCGTGTGAACGAGGCTTTAGGCTTCCAAGCTTCTCCCTTTTTTCTGCAAACGTAACAATGGCCATTATGGCAAAACAGTTCAATTTTAGTTTTGTCAGACCACAGGACATGTCTCCAGGAATGTAGGTCTTTGTACCTGTGTGCATTTGTGAACATTAATCTGGCTTTTATATGTTTCTTTATGAGTAATGGCTTCTTCCTGGCAGAGCGGCCTTTCAGCCCATGTTGATACAGTACTCATTTCACTGTGGATAATGACACAATGTTACCAGCTTCCGCCAGCAGCTTCACAAGGTCTTTTGCTCTTGGGCTGATATGCACATGTTGGACCAAAGCACGTTCATCTCTGAGACACAGAACCTGTCTCCTTCCAGAGCGGTATGATGGCATGACATTCCCATCTTGTTTGTACTGCTTGTAATGGCTTGTACAGATCAACGAGGCACCTTCGGGTATCTGGAAATTGCAACCAATGATGATCCAGACTTGTGCAAGTCCACAATTCTCTTTCTGATATCTTGGCTAATTTCTTTAGACTTTCCCATGATGTTACACACAGAAGCAGTGTGTTTCTTGTGTGCAATAAAATACATCCACAGGTGTGTCTCTAACTCAGATGTTGCCACTAAATCAGAAGCTTCCAAACACAAGACATCATCATATAGGCTGTCCCAAATTGTTTAAAGGCCTAGTAATCCTAGTGTATGGAAACTTTGGAGAAAGTAATAAAAATGCCTTAAATTCTCTCATTATTCAGGCATTTGGCAAATATAAATTTTGGTTCCTAATTGACCTAAAACGGGGAAGGGTTATTCTGATTTCATGTCGGATAGTGAGAAAAACCTGCAGATGGGACTTCATATATAGTGTATGGAAACTTCTGGTTTCAACTGTAGAATAAATTTGATTCCTATTTTTTTTTTTTTCTCCCTGTGAAACTTACTACCCCTCAGCCCATGAACAGTAATACGTTACTCACCAAAAGTTAGGGATATTTGGCTTTTTTGTCAAAGCTTCAGGATGAACATAACATTTCTTCATTTTTTTTTTAAATGAATAAATTAGCCCATCTCTTCCCTTTTAGATGCACGTGTCCAACTGTTCAATGTTTCAGCACTTTTTGCACAACTTGCTGATCTCTAACAAAGCGCTTAATGGCAAAATTCACCACAGGTGTTTGATCCCTGAATTGTCCAATAAATTTAGGGGATTGATTTGAAATTGCATTTAAACAGTCCTCCTCATCGTGCTGTTCACATTCTGACATCAAGAGACCAAGACAAAACCTTATAATTGATCAGCAGTAACTCGCCCTTGCAAGGCTTCAAGCAACATCTTGGTTATCTCACACACTACATTGTAAACAATGCCCCGCGGACTGTAGTTGTGTGACATTCATCATACTGACACGTTTCAGGGAGACGAGAAGCAACCACGTGTCACGTCAGACCAATCGTAACCGCTTACATCAGTGAGGTCTGTGTGCTAAACGCCCTGACCCCATCACCAGGCACAGGTATCATGCTCCTGCATGGGACATGGAGCATCTACACTGGATGAGGGACCTGTGGTCCTCTGTGCTGTTTAGTGATGACAGTCTATTCACTCGCCACAGAAATGATGGCCGCAGACCACGCTCATGTAAATGGTTACGAATGGTCTGATATCGCACTTTGTTGCCTCACTTAAAGGGCTCGTTCACATGGATTTTGGGACTGATTTCAGCCGTATTTGCACTCCAATACGGCTGAAATCCGTCCCAGGCATTACGGTAATCCACAGTTCTCATAGAATCCGCCGAGCGGGGAGAAAGTGACATGTCAGTTATTTACGGCGTGTAATCGCCGTGAATAATGATTGTCTATGGGGCCAGCGAGCTGCTGTCCCCCCCGCTGCACGGCAGCCGGCGTAATTGCGGGGCGAAATCCGTCCCCGCAATTACGTCGGCAATAAGCCGTGTGAACATTGCCAAACATGCCTGGAGTTGTGTGACATGCATTATCCGATTCCTCAGGGCCTTGTACTATACGTGCCACAATACGCCGTGTGAACATACCCTAAATGATCGGGGGGATGGAGAGATTTTCCTGGGTCCTAGTTCCCTCTATATTTTCACAACTTCTTTATATTTTATTACCAAATATAAGATTTCATAAGGTTGACCAAAGTGTGCACAGGATATGCTACTTTTATTTCCAGCAACAGATCTAGCTCTCACCTGGCAGGTATTCTACTATAGATAATACCACCTTATGCATAAGACTGCAGCAAACCATGTGAAACAGCATTTTATTAATACAGGTTTACTATGGTACAATTCACGAGCCTTCTTTCTGTTCCGGGTGGTCGAGCGTGTCCCAGATCGGTCGTTTTAGATGGTCCGGCAACTTCTCAAGTTTGGTCTGAGAACAAAATAACATTTTCAGGTTACTTAATTCCCCAGTAAGGATGAAGGTGAGATAGTAAAGCCTGGTGTGGGTAACGGCAGGTTGTCTCATTGCTTACCTTTGTGATCTCCAAGGCTACACCCTCTGGGATGTTGCGCTGGATATATTCTAAGTACACGTTAGCTGTGCTGCCCGTCAAATGTTTCAGCTGTAGAGAAGGAGGAAAAAGGTTAGGAAACTGGTGTGCACAGAGACGTATAAACCAGTCATTACACTGGGTAAGAGGACATCGGGCCAGACTCCTATCAGTGATTGACTGGTACAATGACCAGTCCTATCTGCTGTTGCATGCAGCTGTATTCTTGTTAAGTATTACCTTAAAGCATCTGTAATGTGTCCTCATCTCGTACTGTACTCTGTGGTTCTTGAAGATGTGGATGGACTTTAAAAGGGTGAACCGTTCAATCTTCCTTTTGGGTTCGTGCCTAAAATTTAGCAAAACAGTACAAACTCAGCAAGATTTAGAAGAATTGAAAGAAAGCAAAAAAAAGGTCATTTTGCATCATCCATATTCCTCAGTGTTCTCATGGAAAGAGTGTTGTATTCATTGCTCCTGTAGAGGGGGAATTCCACTTCTGATGACCGGTTGAGGCTGCAGAAGGCGATCCTTGGGGATTAGCAGATTAGGGCCGCTTGCTTTTACATAAGGGTTTTCATGTTTAGCCAAATACAGAAATGTAATTCATACATACTGGAATAGATTACAAGATCCGCCCAAACTTACACCTCCAGAGAGAGGCCGAGCTCCTTAGCTGCCAGGACTGTGAAGTATTCGTAACTATCCAGCACTGTTTTGTCATGGCCCTTTGCTAACACTTCTATTTTCTTGTACAGGACGTCCGGTTCATTTGTAGTTCTAATCTGTATTAAATAAAATAAACTAATTTAAAAAAAAATCTTTTGTGTCCTGCTGTTTTTTGTTTTTTTTTTTTTTTTTTTTACTTCATCCCAAATACATCCAAACCCACCAGATGGAGGTTTTACATTATTTGAGAAAATAAACACCAACATCTAGGTCACTTCTATTTGTACAAAGTCTGGTTCCAATCTGCTCACTTAGGGCCACATGTATGAAACTGTTTTGGTCTAAAACTCACTTTTTTCCCCATAGAAACCTATGGCGAAAAAAGTGAGTTTTAGACCAAAACCATTTCATACATGTGGCCCTTAGAGTTTATTCACAATTGCACATGATGTTATGGCCCAAATACGGATTCCTTTTCACCAACTGTTCTATATTTTATTATTCGTTGTCAGCTTTTGTATTGCTAAAATATTTTTGGAATAAACAGAAAAGATACGCACATGTGAGCCCTGCAAAACTGTAACATGCATTTTAAGATGTAACCCACTGACTAATAAGGGCTAAACACGGTAGCAATACGGATCCATCGTCGCATGCTGCCAATCAGTAATACACGTGAATTGGTCCTTACTCCTTTTTGACATTTGATGTAAGGTAGTATGGAGCAGGCTCACTCACTAAGGCTATGTTCACATGACTTATTTGCGGGGCGTAATTACGCCCCGCAAATACGCCGGGGGCAGGAGCGGGGGGCTGGCACCTCGCCGGCCCATAGACATTCGTTACCAGCGGCGCGTATACGCCGCTGGTAATTCACATGTCACTTATCTCCCCCCCCCTCGGCATATTCGCCAGGAGAGGAGACGTAATCCATAGTTCTCTATGAGAGCTGTGGATTACCGTAATGACTGGGACGGATTCTAGCCATAAGTCGCGCACTACGGCGCGCAACTACGGACTGAAATACGTCCCATTTTAAGCCGTGTGAACATGGCCTAAGATAGGATGTAACAGGAGAGCGATGTTAGCACACCCTTCTGCAATTTACAAATTTGAAATACAGATGCCATGTCATTTATACCGAAGAGTAAACGCCATAAAAACAAAACCCTGGCTGTTGTGTTTCTTTTGTTACCTTCCAACCCACAAACAATTTTGGGGGGGACTTCCAGTACATTTTATGGTAGGGTCAATGTAACTATTAAAAAGTATACCTTGTCCTGCAAAAAAAAAAAAGCCCTCATAGTTCAATGTAGACATAAAAACGAAAAGAAGAGTTATGGCTCTTGGAAAGTGAGGTGGAAAAAAAATGAATGCAACCTAAAGAAAAATTGTTGTGGTTAAAGGGGTTCATTCCTATCTGTCCATTTGACAATAATCCAATCAAAAGTGGCCCCCTCCCCTGCTGAAATCTCTAGCAATTAGTTATAATCTGTGAGAAGACCTGGGCGAAAGTGTTCAGTATTACACAGTGCCCATTCAAATCCAGTGATAGTCCGTACAACTGGATAGGTCGGGTCCTCCAGAGCAAGAAACACGCAGGTTTCTGCATATGGGACCTAAAAATAGGTTTTCTACGTAGAGAACCCCTTTAACCTCTTAAGCCGAACGCCTGAAAAGTAGTTAATGACCAGAACATTTTTTTTTTGTTTTTGCCTCCTTGCTCTTCAACAGTTGTAACTTTATTTATTTTTTCAATGACGCAATTGGATGAGGTCTCGTTTTATTCAAGACAAGTTGTACATTATGGGGGAATAGTTTAAGTTCACTTATAAATTATTGCAGCATTTTTATTTTTTTAAATTTTTTTACACCAATCACATTTCACACTTAATAATGTGTTAGATTAATTCTACAGGTTATTACGGTTGTGTGGATACCTAATATATGTAGGTTTTTGTGTGTAATTTATGCACAATTTTTTATTAAATTTTTTTAAATTCTTTTTTTCTTACACTTTTTCAGTTTTTTTTTTTCGACTCCCATGAAGGGAGAACAGTTTTACATTTTTTTAAATTTTTTTTTTAAGGTTCGTAATTTATTATCATATTAATATATTCTAATACATTATAATGTGTGTAACTTTCACACAGGCAGTGATCTGGACAGCACACAGTGTGTCCAGGTCACTGGTTTCATACACAGACAGCTCTGGAGCTAGTCTTGGTCTCCAGGGCTGACTGTGCAGCCGTTCCCCGGGCTCTGTCGGGTCACCGGGTGATCCAATCACCCGCCAGAGCAGGGAAACCCTTTGATTGCGCTGCGGTAACGCACCGCCGCAATCAAAGGGTTAAAGCATCGGGTTGCGGAGGTTTCCTCCACTCCCCGGTGCTTGCAGGGGATGCTCTGCTGTGTAGTGCAGCATCTTTCCCAGCGCAGTTGTGGCGCCGCAAACTCCAATGTCTGCAGCGACGCCAAAAGACGGTGCACGGTCATTAAGGAGTTAATGACAAACAAGAACTAGGTTTGTGCCTGATCCCAGGAAATACTGGATTTGGAAAAGAGAACTTTAATTTCTTGTTCTTCCATTTCTAGAATTTATTTGAAAACGGATGTTAAACATGAGCTGCTCATCCTGATACCAACCAAGCAGTTTTTAGAGTCAACAACGATTGTTAGAAAATGCCATCAATGTGGGTTCAGCGGAGAAGGAGCTAAAGCCCTTGTTTCTCCAGCTCAGCTCCACATGAATGGGACTGGGACGTTGTACCAGATACAGTCGGCCCAACGTCCGCTACTAAAAGCAAAGAATTGGAGTACTCGCCTCAGCAAGGGTCTGACCCCCACCCCAGGATCTCATACTGGAAAGCTAATAAGAGTCATCCATATGACCTGTGTAATAAACATGCTGAACCTTACCAGCTTCTGCACTCTGGACTGCAGGTCATTTGGAGGAGCCACTGCTGCTGCCTCTGTGCTTACTGCTTGGCTGCTATTGCTAAACGGAAAGGAGTTACAAGTTAGTGCTCATTTCAGAGGACATTAAAGGGGTATTCTCCCCACATTGATTAAAGGTAAATACAGATTATCAGCAAATACATTACATTCTGATTTTTCTTCTCTACAGTTAGAGCAGATCTTATCTCCTGCTTTTGCACACAAACTTCCCTAATTACCAGCCACCTCTCTGTACTCTTAACAGGCTGCAGCAGTGGACAGGATTGTCATGTCACTTTCTGATCAGCACTTGCTTACATTATTTACTGACGAGCTTTAACGCTTTAGAGTGCTGTAGCCTTGTGCATTACAGTTTATAAATCTCCTGCACTCATGTGGATCAGCTAGAAATAGCCGAGCTGATATGCCAATCACTGCTGTAGATCCACCCACAGCCTGAACAGGAACCATGAGTCTGAAGAAACTTGTGCCTCTGTGAAACAGTATGACAGGCAACCCCTTTAAGGATATAGTCACACAGGTGGAGCTGCTGCAGGTTTGTTTGACATTGACTACAACATGAGGGTAATTGCACTGAAATATGCCCCACAATTACGGTAATTCATAGCTCTCATTCCACAGCATATAATACAGGGTGGGAAAACAATTGATTTCTTCCCAGCGCATAAGAGTGAATGGGAACTGACAGTCTGCGCTTTAGAAGTATGTGCTGGCGAGTGCGTACTTCTAAAACACCAAGCACATTACGGCGTGTGAACACACATGAAGGTGGCAAAATCTGCAATACAATTTGCAATTTAGGTTACGAGACTCTTCATTCTCAGGTGCTATAGTTGGAAAGTTGTTGACAGATTTGACAAATGACAGATTTACATCCCATCGATTAAAGCACAAACTAAACCCCAGATCCCAGCACAGACCAACAATCTGTCATTTTAACAACCTTCACAGTCCAACCATGAATGACAAGTCAGAAAGCGGCCGCCTGAGCTCCTAACTTACGGGCGCTCACTCACATTTGTTTCCAGCACTTACGTTACATGTCTGTACGTCTGGGCAGCAGCGCAGGAGGGAAGCTGCTTGGTCCTTAGCACCTGGGGCAGAAGAAAAAAATATTTTTAAAATGTTTGTCTGCCGACAACAGAGAGCAGCGCAGGACGTGTGTGTGCCTGAAATGATTTACTTCAGCAAAACTGGCTGAAAGAAAGAAATTCAGGCAAAATATAAAGGATTAGTGACGCTTGGGAAGAAAAGTGCAGGGAAGATGGGAGAGGTCTCCTCGTGATCCCTAGTGATGCAGGAAAACATCCCTCAAATGACTTGTATTTATGATGAGCAGAGCAGGCAGACTGGGAAGAAACAGGACCCACAGGCTCTTTGTATGGGTAAGCGGAAAGAGTGTGTGGGGGGGGAGGGGGGATAGGACTCTGAGGCTCTTCCTATGAGCGGGCGATGGAGGAGGGGATAGGACTCTCAGGCTCTCCCCATGAGCGAGCGATGGGGGAGGGGATAGGACTCTCAGGCTCTCCCTATGAGCGAGCGATGGAGGAGGGGATAGGACTCTCAGGCTCTCCCCATGAGCGAGCGATGGAGGAGGGGATAGGACTCTCAGGCTCTCCCATGAGCGAGCGATGGAGGAGGGGATAGGACTCTCAGGCTCTCCCCATGAGCGAGCGATGGAGGGGAATAGGACTCTCAGGCTCTTCCTATGAGTGAGCGGTGGGAGGAGGGATAGGACTCTCAGGCTCTCCCCATGAGCGAGCGATGGAGGAGGGGATAGGACTCTCAGGCTCTTCCTATGAGCGAGCGATGGAGGAGGGGAGAGGACTCTCAGGCTCTCCCAATGAGCGGGCGATGCAGGAGGGGAGAGGACTCTCAGGCTCTCCCATGAGCGGCGATGCTAGGGGGGATAGGACTCTCAGGCTCTCCCTCGATGAGCGAGCTATGGTGGTGGTGATAGGACTCTCGGTCTCTCCACATGAGCGAGCGATGGAGGAGGGGATAGGACTCTCGGGCTCTCCCTATTGACGAGCGATGGGAGAGGGGATAGGACTCTCAGGCTCTCCCTATGAGCGAGCGATGGGGGAGGGGATAGGACTCTCAGGCTCTCCCATGAGCGAGCGATGGAGGAGGGGATAGGACTCTCAGGCTCTCCCTATGAGCGAGCGATGGAGGAGGGGATAGGACTCTCAGGCTCTCCCTATGAGCGAGCGATGGAGGAGGGGATAGGACTCTCAGGCTCTCCCTATGAGCGAGCGATGGGGGAGGGGATAGGACTCAAGTTTTCTCCAGGAATCTTCAAAGCTATTTTTTCCCCTTGCAATACTTAACCACATGCTCCAGAACTCCATCCCCTGAGCTGTGCACTGAGCCCTTCACCCTATCCTAAGAGAGGGGACAGGTGCACAGCATCCACCGATCACTGCAGATCCTTCACTGCTCTGCCTTCTACACTCAGCACTACTCCCTCCTGTCCATGGGCTGTGGCGTCTGATCACATGAACCGTACTGAGCTGCAATACCAGCCACAACCGGAGACAAGAGAGGCGCTATCGCTGGCAGAGCAGCCATTCCCACCAGTGGCCTGGACGCCTCCACTACCTACAAAGACATCAGCACAATCATAACGACCATTCCTTGTGATCCGCACACAACATGCGCGATAATGTCCTGACATGTATGGAAGCCTCTGACAGCCAAGCACACGCTGAGACTTGTAGTCCCACATGTCTCCTCTATGACCGCTATCAATACCTGACATCGGCTCGCGGCCAGAACATTGCGGGAGAGAAGGGCAAACCCTCTACAGGAGATCATGATTCCTGTGACACGCACTGATGCCGTCACTTCCGGCACATCGGTTTGACGCACCTGACAACCATAGAGTCCAGGGCGGAACAAGCGAGTGTAGTATCTGTTCTGTACGTCAGTATCAGAGAGAGGCTGATTGGGCGGAAACTGTGAGCGGCCATTTTTCATAAGGGCATTCTCAGTCTTACCTATACTATGTATATGCTTTTATATTTTCTGCTATATCTATTGTGTTTCTATCGGATTTTGACTTAGTTATTATTAGTAATTAATTAGTTATCCTTAATAATTAGTTATTAGTAGTATAATGTTGTACCGTGTTAGCCATAGAAAGTAGTAGAAGAGTGAAAAAATCAGGGAGCTAGTCCTCTGGAAAGCTCACCATCAAATATACTCAGTTAGCCTGAAAAAGGTATCGCCTGATTTCTTCACTCTTCTACTAATTAGTTCTTATTAAGGATCTCAGGTATGTTCTTATGATAAACATAGGAAAACTAAATCATCTCCTCAAAGTCATCCCAGAAAAGTGAAAACAAGTGATATGAGTCACGTAAAAAAATGTATTATAGAAAAATCCCTATCTGGATACCAACATGAATGTGATCTGTGCTCCCCCACCAATCATAAGGGACCATGCCCCCTATTCCAGAGCAGTCAGAGAGGAGCGATGGCCACACATAGACACTGCTGCTGCGTTCAGGGTCTATCGGGCCGAGCGCTGTACTTGGCAACTTCCTTGAATAGTGGATTCATATTTATGCATAGGTTAAAGTCGTATATATTAAGTGATTGCTAAAGACACATTTACCAACTTTCCCAGTTCTTCTGGAAGTCTTCCGAAAAGTGGGTTCCCCTGAAGGGTTTGTCTCGCTACAAGGATTGCCGCTTTTTATGTTAAAGATCTTGCACAAATAAGTCACTTTGCAATATGTGTCCATTAATGGTGTCCTACCTATTCCTATATATCCCCTCTTTTATGGGCTGCATCAGCTCCTCAGGTCGCTTTAGATACAGACCTGTTCTATCTCTTCTGATAGGCTGCCAGCACTGGTCACTATAGCTATAGACCTGTTCTATCTCTTCTGATAGGCTGCCAGCACTGGTCGCTATAGCTACAGACCTATCTCTTCAGATAGGCTGCCAGCACTGGTCGCTATAGCTACAGACCTGTCACTGCAGGCCAGTAGAAGCCAGTAAACACACCTCTGAATTCAAAGTAAAACGGAGAAAACAGGACGAATCATTGTAGTGAAACAACCCCTTAAAGGGGTGTGATTTATGCAAACTGTCCAGAAAAGGTGTTTTGGGGTTAAAAAACCTCATCCTATCATACTTTATGGGATAAAGGGGTTCTCTAGAACATGTCTTCTCATTTACCCCAGTAGGAAATAAAGATCCCATGTCCAGGATCCTCATCTCTTGAGAGAAGAGCAGTTACAAAGAGCATCACTCCCTCTGAAGGACCTGTCCTGACCTGCATTAACCAAACAACCTATTGATTTCAATGTGCTATATCACCTGTGGTGGCGCTGCAGGGAAAATGAAGAGTTGCTGCCAGGTTTCATACAGATTACAGCTAATTGCTTGAGGTCCCAGCGGGATGACACTTATGGTCAGTTTATTCTCAAGGGACCCTTGTTCCAGACAGGCATACTTCTTTAAGGAGTAGTTCAAGGCAGTTACACTGTCGAGTCACATATTATGACCACTTTCTACCTTGGAGATTGGTAGTGTATAGATTACGAAGGAAGTGACGTGTGGTGAGCCGGCTTGGTGGGTATATAAGGTGCATGATAGGCTGTCTGCACACATATCCCTTGGTGTCCTAGGTAAAAGGGGCAATTTATCAGAGTTGCAAAAGAGTCGTGGCTCTCAGGCCAAGGGTGGTGATATTTTTGAAGCTGCGCACTTTGTGGACTCTTCTCGTGCTGCTGTGGTGAAAGTATTCTGAGTGGACAAATGGTGTCATTGTGAATAAGTGACATGTAAACTGTGGAGCACCATGTGCCATTGATGTGAGAGCTGAACGTTGGCTATGAAGATGCACAAGGGTGGACTGATACTACTGGGGAGCAGTTCACCACCAAAATCAACCAGGGGGTGACCTGACGCATCTCTAACACAATAGTTCAACGAATCCCACAGCGTATAGGGCTCCGGAGCAGATGGATGACACTGCACCTATGCTAACGATATTGCATTGGTAGAAAAGGCTTCCATTTCACAGCAGTATTGGAATTAGACCTCCGCTGATTGGGGTTGACTTCTCCAATGAGTCACATTTTCTGCTTCATCGAACAGATGGACGTTGGCATTTCAGGAAAGCGAACAAACACTCTGCAACCATTGTTGGAAGAACTCAAGCTGGTGGTGCCAGTGTTATAGTCTATGGAATATTGTTGTGGCATTCTCTGGACCACTTATCCCTGTGGAAGGTGCTCTCCACCCGATTTGGCTCTGAATCCATGCTTGCAGGTATAGCCACACATGCCAATTGTCTTTCCTGGGGCAGGTGGGATCTTCCTGCAAGACATGTGACATGCCACACGGCTAGAAATTACATTGTTTGGAAGAGCATGAACAAGACTTCCAAGTGCTACCCTGGTCCCCTAATTCCCAAGACTTGAACTTTGATGGTGGTGTTGACACTATAGATTCTCCAGCAGCTGTGGGCTGCAGTCAGCATGGCTCCAGATACCTGTGACAACCTACCAGGCCCTTACTGAGTCAATCCCAATCCGACTAACTGCTGTCCATGGCAATTACTCTGGTCATAATAATGTGATTCAACTGTGTATGTTGCTGCAGTATCATCTTGGAGCACCACAGTTCCTGAACCATGGATTTCCCACCAATCATATTGCTTATCCAAGAGAGTTAAGGCAGCGCTGGAAAATAATGGTGGCCACACAAAATATTGGCACTTTGGGCTCAATTTGTCCATTGTCACTTAGGGGTGTACTTACTTTTGTTGCCAGCAGTTTAGACATTGATGTCTGTGATTAGTTATTTTGAGGGCGCCATACTTACACTGTTATACAAGCTGTGCACTGACTGCTTTACATTGTAGCAAAGTGTCAGATCTTCAGTGTTGTCCCATGAAAACATATAATACAATATCTACACAAATGTGAGGGGTGTACTAACTTTTGTGAGCTACTATATGGCATTGTGTTTTTTTGTTTTTTTTTCAAATTCAACAAGCTTTATTAAAAACATAGTATAACAAGCTTTGTAGGATAAATGACAGTATCATATGTAAAAATGATATAACAATAGTATCAGAAATATAATACCACAATAAGAAAACTACACCTGGCGTGTAGACGTCAGGTTAACCAGGTCAGCAAGGAAAGATAATCCAGAAGACATATTCAATCCAGAACTAATCTCAAAAACAAAGTAAATGTTGAGACTTTCTGAAATCTTAAAGTCGCATTTAAAAGTTTTCCCATATGAACTTATTTAAGGTCATCAATTATGTAAAATTAAACGTCTGACTAACAGAACGGTAGAAAAAGAAACCAGCTGGATCGGTACCCAAAATTTGGCAAAAGGAGACGGGGAAAAATCTACCCCCAAATGCACATGGTGGAAAAGCCCCCCAAAGGTCCCAAAAAAAAAAAAAAAAAAAAAAAGGTCCTAAAGCACTCAATAGCTTCATGCCGAGTCGCGTACTCCGGTGAGGCGCGAATGACAACCATTGCCCATGGGGATTACTTATCCATTGTCAGTCCCCTGTCTCCCCTTTAGTTTCCATACGCTGAGGGAAAATTTCCTTGAACCACCCCGTGCCGTAGGGTTTCCCGTAGATCTCCACAGCGGGGTATGAGGGCCTTGGCAGCATTTAAACATAAACACTATTGGGCTCCCCTTTAAGCCCGATAGGGGAAGGGGAATAAGAAAAGAAGCGTAACGAGGGTCGTTCGGCCCCCGTTTTCCCGCTATTCTCTCGATTCCTCTATACCTTAACCCGAAAGGCTGGATCCCCGGACAGTCCCCCCATTTGTGTAGGGGCCCTACGCAGACCCGCATCCCCGGGAAAACCCCGGGGAGGGGGGAAAGGCGATGGAGCAAGGGGGTACACGGTCCCGCGAATCACCTTGAAGTTGGGTTTGTGCTACAGGGAGTAGGTTTGTATGAGAGAACATGGCCTTTTCCCAGCCTCTTCAAAAGGGGAAACCCTGTAACCCCCTACCCCACCTTTCCCCCGATATTGGCCCCAAGTGGTCAAGGGGTGGTGAGAAGCTCTATATCTGTGAGAAAAGGTGAAAAGGTCCCCGGGGCCCACATATCTGTTCAAACGGTCGGTCCTGGTATTTTTGGCTTCAGTTTGTTTTATAAGAGTGGGAGTTGCTTTAACGGAGCCATTTAAAGTGGCAAAGGACAAACGCAGAGGACATTTCCCCCACTTGAGTAAAGTGAAAAAAAGTGCGCCCCCGAACATAGTTGTTTTTTGACCCTAGTCTAGCGCGTTTTAGCAAGTTCTCTAAGCCCATGCTGGGTTGGGAGTTGGGGGGAGTCAAGGCCCGTCAGGAGAAATAGTCCTTACGGCGCATAGGCGGCCGCGAGCAGGGACGCGCATACTAGGGAAAGGCAAGTTATCTATTTTGCAGACGGGGGCATGAACCAAGGGAGGTTGAAAAGGGGTGCACCATAGATCTGTTTTCCAACCAAACCCCAAAGTTTTAAACCCAAATTGGTCCCAAATTTAACAAATCGTACCGCTCCCGCGGGACTGCGCCAAAAAGTCGGCGGGCAAGACCTCCTCATTTTTTGGCCTTTTTAAAAAGTGATCTCGCAATTAGGTTCTTGCCCGCCATATAAATCTCGGAGGGTTTTTGTCCAGGGATTGAAAGAAGGACCTAGGCAACAGAAAGGTATGGCTTGGAACAAGTACAGCAGTTGGGAAAACATTCATTTTAACGATGCTAACCCGACCCACCCAGGAAAAGTTTTTTTATGCACCCCCAGATCACCCCAAAAATTACGTCATAGGGGTTTATAATTAAGATTACCGTAGTTGGGGGTCAGGGGGAAAAGGTTAAACCCCTGATATTTAAAAAAAGTAGTGACCAAAACAAATGGGAAGTTAACCTCAAGACTTCCCCCATAGCGTTCAGACCCAGACTGGAGCTGTGATTTATTTAGTTTTATTTTAAAGTTGGAAAAGTTCCAAAGAGTCCAGGGAGGCCATCAGGACTGGAAGAGTAATAAAAGGGTTTCCGTAAATATAGTAAAGGTCGTGGCGTAGGCACATTGGTTGGGCCTGCTGAAAACCCCACCCCAAAAATGTCGGGTTGCGTCTGATGTTTGCAGGGGGCGCTCCAAAACCCAAACACTAGAGAATGGGGACAAAGGGCCCCCCTGCCGGTGCCATTTGTTCTCGACCGGGGCGGAAAATGACCCTTTAAATTTTTATTTGGGGCATGGGGATTCAGGTAGAGAGACATAATTTGTTGTATCATAAGGGGACCCAATCCTATGTCTACCAGCGACGCCTGCATGAAGGACCAATCAACCCTATCAAACGCCTTTTCGGCATCCAGTGATAGAAACTTAAGGGCACACCCCTCTTCTGATTTGATGGAGATGAAAAATGTTTAAGGGTGTTACCCCGGTTTCCCCGGGAGGGAAAAAATAACCCGGGGTCTAGGTGAATTAGCTCCCCAATTTTGGGTTTTAAAGCGGTGGTAGCAATTCGCAAAGAGTTTTTTATCTGTTTTCAGGAGAGAGTTTTTGGGTCGGTAACTAGAACAAAGCAGGGGGTCCTTCCCCCTTTGGGATTAAGTGATTATCCTTAAAGCGATTGGGGGGGGAAGGGAGGTCGGGCGAAACCAAATTTAAAAGGAGTCAGCAGCGATTCAGCAGTTCAGTGCACAATAATTTGTAAAATTTGGAGTGTACCGTCGGGGCCAGGGCTTTTACCCGATGGGAGAGCCTTTATGCCTTTCCAATTCGTCGTGGAGAAGGGGGCCTCCACGCCAAAAGTTTTTCTCCGTCAATTCGTGGGAGGGCTGTTCGGGAAAGGTATTCAGCCAGAAAAGAGAGTTTGGGGAAGGGGGAGTTTTGGGGGGTTATAGAGTCCGTGTAATACCCCGGGAAAACTTTTAGGATTTCGAGGTAAGGGAACCCCCTTGCCGGCTTTTTTTTAATTGAGGGGAAATTAGGTGGGCCCTTTTATCGCGACCCCGCCAGACCTATGGGTTTGTTGCTCCATCTAAAAGGGGAGCTGCACAAATTGTATATTCTTAGTTTTTGGTCCAGCAGTCGGCGAAGATCATGCGCATTTGGAGCATTCCCTATATGGGAATCTGCACCGGCTGCTTATGGGAGGTTTTCCGGGAGGTGCACCCTAGAAGCATGTCCTTAAGTTTTGCTCCGCCTCTTTCTTTAAAGAGCCCCCAGTTTAATTAGACCCTCGTGGGGGCCCCCTTTAAACGCTTCCCTTTTTAATTTGCGGGGAAGTGGGTGGGGGGGGGCAGTGATTTTTTCCCAAAAAACTGCGGGCAGATTTTTTAAAGTCCCTGGCACAGGGGCATTGAGGAGGGACTCGTTCAATTTCCCCATGAGAACCCCTTGGATTTGTTTTCGGAACCGCATCACGCAGTGTCCCGGGGCTGATGGACAAAAAGTTGGGTCAATAGAAGTTGCTTAATTTTGGGGGTAAGGAGTGATGTAAGAATATAGTCAATACGACTGTAATCTGGTGAGGGGGGAAAAAAAAAAGGTTAATCTTTGGTATTGTGGGGTGTAAGCCCCAGCGTCACACAATTGCATGTCATGTGGGAGCTTTTTGATTTTATTTGTTTATTGAGCGGGGACGACGATCGCCTGTGGAATCAAGGGGGGGGTGAAGGGATTAAAGATCGCCACATAGAAAAAGGGGGGCCCTTGAGAAAAGGTTTTCAGCTGCCCAGAGCCTTTGAAGGAAGCTCAGTTGACCTTGTTGGGGGAGAAAATTTAGCTAGGGTTTGAAGTTGTGGCCCTGTATGTTGCATCTCACAAAGACATAGGGGTCCCCGTCCTCCTTGCCTCCAGAAATTTGGTGGGGAGTGATTTTTGAAAAAAACACGCTAAACCCCTTTTTTTTTTCCTTAGGACACTACTATGGCACCAGGCGGGTAGATCGATCCTCCATTTGGGATGCGTTTGCAAAAAAGGGGTTTTTTTGTAAAACACGTATGTGCGGCCCGTTCTTGTGCATCTGGTACAAAATTTGGGACCTCTTCTGAGGCGTATTAAGCCCCTTCACATTGAAGGAGGAAATCTTGATGCTTGTCATGGGGGAAAGAAAAAAGACTTTGAGAGAGGGTGTAGCATCCCCCATTCCCTCAGCACAGAACGACCGATCAGCAAACCATTTATAAATCAACATAAAAAGGGTAGAAGTTAGCAGGTGACCTAAAAGTGTCTCCCAATGCAAAAAAACTAACGTTTGCAGCATCGGCGCTTTCACGGACAGCAACAGGTTGGCTGTAAAACCCATGTGGGGACTCGGTTGCCCCAAAAACCAGGAGCCCGGGGGAAGCTCCAATAAAATCAAAAGTCATCGGCGGGTTGTCCCAAAGGGATACTATGCAAAAATCAGTATAAGTAGAGTAAAGGGGGGCAAAAATTAAAAAACCCGCCCCTATTCCCAGGGGGGAGGGAGAGGAGCGGGGGGGGGAAAAAGGGGGGGGGGAGGGAAAAAGGGGGGGTAAAAAGGGAGAGAGAGAGAGGAGAGGGTAGAAGAAAAAAAAAAAAAAAAAGGGGGGGGGGAAGAAAGTTGGGAAAAGGGGTGGTGAAACCCGGGAGCATAGTGTATACGATCACAGTCATCATGAAAATGGGGGCCATATATTTTAAAAGTCTCGGATCCATATTAGGGCAGGTGTCGGGACCCCCAACAGGGGATGATTGGGGAGTCCCCCTGAGTATCCCAAATCCCCGTTTAAAAACAAGGTGCTGGGGGCTACGTCTTGGAGAGTCCCCAGGGGGATTTCCCCCCTCTCCTTTGGGGAATCTTTTGGGTCACGTGGGGGGGCATTCGGGGGCCTAGCGTTTCGTGGCAGCAGGATCCTCGCCCCCGCCGGGTGCGATGTTGTGAGACGAAGAGGGGGATCCTTTGGGGGAGGTATGGTTGGAGGTCAAGTGTCCTTAAAAAGGTCGGGAGGGGCTGGCGACGGACAGAAAGTTCATCACCCCGACGTCTGGAGGGCGAAAGGAAAACCCCTCTATACTGTTGTTGCGGGTTTGCGAACAGAAAGCAAAGGTTTAAGCGCCGATCTGAGTTCAGGGTGGTTTGAGAGGGGAAAGAAAGATATTTTTGCTCCTTCGTATGTAAGTTAGGGCAAGTCTCGCTTTTTTCATGATCGCCCCTTTTTACGAATAATAATGTATTCGACGTACATACGAGGATTATTGAGTCAAGGCTGGGCGGTCTAAAGCCCTGTGCGCCTATCAATTTTAATGTGCTCTTCCCCTGGGCCCGTACGGAGTAAAAAAGGGGTTTTTAAGAGTCGTTGCAGGTTTGGGGGTTTACCCATTCAGGAGCCCCGTACTCGACGTTTTTCGCTGTTTCTGTTTTTAAATATCCACATGATCTAGCAAGTTCTGGTGAAGGGATCTTGAGTGTCAAGAGAGGCTCTTAAAACTGCATGGAGTCTTGAACTGACCTTTTAAAATGTTGCAGCCTGTACTTGAGTTTGAAGCTGAGTGATATCTGCTTTGATGGGCGGGGGCTTGGGGCCAGGGAGTTTTTCAGCTCCCGGGCCTGGCTGTCGAACGTTTTAACAGGTGGGAGCGAGCAGCGCTCGTAGCTCAGGGTGCCCTTGAAGGGTGTGATAGCCTCTGTACCGAGTTTGGTGGGGAGATAGTCCCAACAGGGAGCCCGGGTAGGTGACCGGTGCGTTTAGCTTCTGCTGCCCCGCCCAGGTGGTATGGTGTGTTCCCTGATACGGCCTCGCAGGCTGCAAGGGGCCCGTGGGGTTAAAGGGCCCATGGGCCTTTTGTGTGCCCGAGTGGGGCTCGCCCAAGTCCCAAGGGGGGCAGGCCCAGAGGTATAGAGGTGGGGAGGGGGATGGCCCCATGTCATAAAGTCTGCTGCCGTTTGGGGCCCTTCGGGCCGGGGCGGGGTGCCCACTTCTGGCTGTGCTGCGGGCCCCTGATGGGGGGGTAGGGCGCAGACCCCGCCGCCTGTCTGTTTCAGAGGGGTGTAGCGGGGACTCACTGCGCGCTGTGGGGGAATCGCCCCGGGTCCCGATGGTCTCGTCTGTCCGATGTGTTGCGGCTGTGAGGGGAGGGGGTTTTCTGGGCTTTCTTTACCCCCCCTCCTTCCTGGGGGGGGGGTTTGGGGTTTTTGCCCCCCTGCACGTCCCTTTGACGCCTGCCCCCCTTCGGTATCCCGGGCCGATCCTGTTCGGCGAGGAGGTTCTGGGCCGGGGTGTTCACAAGGTGCGGTCCTTTTTGTGCGCCCGCCCCCTTTAGCTCTGTGGCGGGGAAAGATGGCGCCGGCCAAAGGAGAAACCTCCACTCCCTTTCCCGCAAACTCCGCGGGGGGCGAAATAGTTTGAGACGGGACCGTTTCCCGGAGAGCCCCAGGGGGTGTACTCTTTTTTTTAGCAGTCTGGGTCCCATTTTGGCATGTTTGCCCCTTTATACTAAAAGCCCGGACAGAGCTCACTCACACCGTCTGCACTCCGCTTGGCAAGCCACGCCCCGCGGATTGTGTTTTTTTTGTGCTTGTATTTTACCCCTCACACCAAGATGCATGCCTTTAATTTAAAAGATAAGGGTGATAACAGGGGGGGGGGGAAGTGAGTCTGGATATGTAGGATTATATATTAGGGGAGAGAAGCTGAGCTCTGGATATATAGGGTTTTTGATGAGGAAGGAGCTGGTCTGTGAAATGGGTTTTTGATAGAGGAGAAAAAACTGAGTCTGTGATATAAAGGATATGATAAAAAAAAACTGGCCCTTGATTTATTTGGTTTTTGTAAGAGGAGAAAAAAGCCGGTATTAGGGTTTTTGATAGGGGGGGGAAAAATTTTTATATATAGGGGTTTTATGTAGGGGAGAAGAGTGAGCTCTGTGATATATAGGTTATATGATAGAGAAAAAGCGAGCTCTGATATATAGGGTTTATGATAGAGGGGAAAATGAGCTCTGTGATTATGGGTTAAATGTGGAAAGGAACTGAGCTTCTGTATATAAGGGTTATATGTAGAGGAGAGGAGTGAGCTTTGTGATATAGGTTATATGATAGAAAAAAGGGAAGCTAGCTTGGATATATAGGGTTTATGATAGAGGAAGGGGCTGAGCTCTGTTATATATAAGGTTATATGATTTATAATTTTTTATATAAGAGCTCGCTTCTCACCTTTATCTATAAAACCCTTTTAAATCTTTTTGTTCAAACAGTTTTCATTCCCTGTCTATCCCAAACAGGTAAAAATCATCCGTCTATCACACAAAGGAAACAAAGACGACCTCAATAAAACTCAATTTTATTGTGAAAATAAGTACAAACCCAACAAGAAATACTGCCCGCTTGTGGTGAAGAACAGTAATAAGGCAATAGTTTGTACAAGGTGCAGTTCTCCTGTCATCCAGTGGATACGGCAGAAATTCAGCTTTAAATGTACAGTAAAAAAACAATAACAGTTTTATACCTGTAATTCACAAATCATCCTCGGCGACAGGAAGGCACAGTAGAGGGGTCAGCACTGACAGCCCATGAGAGAACTGTACATATGGCTATCGTCTCTGCTTTATACAATTTACAGTCAAAAGCCTAAAAATATTTACATCTCCTTACTGAAGAGGCAAAAACAGTTAAATATCCTCATAAACAGACCAAACGCATCATAAAATACAGGTAACATTATCTTATACAGTCGCGGGTACCTACAGTGTCTGGTAGGGGCTGCAGTTCAAGGAGTTCTAGAGGATTAGAATAACACGGCTGCTTTTTTCCAGAAACTGCGCCACCTTTGTCTAATGGTTGTGCCTGGTACTGCATCTCCGCTCTACTGAAGTGAATGAGGTTAAGCTGTCATACCACGCATGACCTGTGGACAGGTGTGGCGCTGTTTGTGGAAGAAAGCAGCCATATTTTTCTAATTCTGTACAACTCTAAGGTACCTCTACTTCTAATATTTCTTAAAGAAGTACAAAGTGGGGAGAGAAGGCCCCAATCAATTTAAACACTAGCAGCAATCCTAAAATGCTCATTGTTCAGGAGCCTGACAGAAGTGGACGCAGTGTTACCGCCAGCTTCTCAGGTTATCCCTCAAAAAAAGAACTACCAGAGCAATGACAAACGCTTCTTTAATGTATTTCAGTTTGTGATAATGTTCAACTCCTGTACTGAAGTATCAATGCTTTATATTATATACCCCGAAGCCTGCAGCACCACTACTACTGTGTGCCTATGACAACACTGCCTGACTGTGCTCCGGCCCTGACATATGCACAGAGGGGGAAGATTCAGAAAGCGGATTAATGTGAGGCATCTTCCATGTACACTAGAAGGCTTTTTATACGTCTGGTAGTTCTTCTTTAAAGGGGTGTTCCCATTTCAGACCACCATGACATATCCAATGATCTAATGCTTCAAAGATTAGGGTAAAACCAGGTATTCTTTATTGTATAAGCCAAATAACAGGGGCATAAAACATGTCATAAGGGAGCAAATAACACGCCACGACGCTTACGCGTTTCAAGTTCGCAGCTGTGAACAAGAGCCTCTATGGCTTGAAACGCGTAAGCCTGTTATTTGGATTATACAATTAAGAATACATGGTTTTACCATAATCTTTGAAGCGCTGGATAATTGGGTATTGAAAGCAAGCTGATAGCCAGCGGGGATCCGAGTCGCATGGATGGAGAACCACAGATCCAAGCCAGCACTACTTTATACAGCAACAGCTGAAGGGTCTACATACAACATATAGAAATTCTTTTCTTGGACATCATGACAGATCTGGAGAAAGGGCCTCCGAACGTCATCCGTGCCGCACTCTATTCAGTTCTATGGGCACTTGCTCAGCTGTACACTGAATTTTCACAGAACAGAATAGAGAGTACTGCACAGGTGCGACCTCCTCTCCATCCTGCACCGAGTCCTTCAGGGCCCGCTCTCGGGGTAGGTGCGGGTCTAAGGGTCAGGACTGCAGCATAAATGTCCAAAATGTGAACACCCCATTAAGGGCATCATATAAATGACTCTCTTAAGGCAAACTTGTCAGTCCCTTCTTCCTGCCCATTTGAGGACAACGTATTACAAGGTATTTTGGTAACCTCTAGATAAGTGATCTCCAATACATAGCCTTCCTGCTGTTGCAAAACTACAACTCCCAGCATCACCCACCACCTGCTAGGAGTTGTACTTGTGCAACAGCTGGCGAGCCATAGGCTGGAGGGCGCTGCTGTAGACGTACACGGCCCGCAACCAATCAGATCCACGTTATTGTGTCCAAGGTGAGAGACCAAAGCGGCAATCACTATGGCAACTGCTCCATGTTCTCGGCCCACTATGTTTACATTGGCTTGGAGTTATAAAACTGGAAGACGCCACCCGTCTGTTGCCAACAGCAACCAATCACAACGTAGCTTTCATTTAATGTTCTACTGTTGAAAAGTGAAAGTTGTGATGTGATTGGTTGCCATGGGTAACAGGCTTTTTTTTTTTAAAAAAAAAAAATGTCCTTAACTGTCATTGTTGCCCTTAGCAACCAGTCTCAGCTTTTATGACTTCTACTGCTATGGAAATGTGAAAGCTGTGATTGGTCGCTCAGGACGACAATGAGCGGGAAGATTTCAGAACGTGGTCTTCGTGGCCCATGGCACCCACTCCCATGGCCACTGTTATTTTTCCCGAGAATCTGAAATGAAAGCTGCGCTGTGATTGGTTGCTAGGGGCAACGAAGACACTTTCTTTTTGAGACCGTTCCATACATCTGCCCCGTGTTCTTCAATCTCGGGACACCTCTGTGGTGGATAAATGAGCATTGTAGAGACACCTTAAGAGACCGGTCTGATAAAAAAATAATAATAATATTAAAACACATGAATTAAAATCCAATCAATCAGATATTTCACAATCATTTAGAACATTGCAGCCTCCGTGTGAACGCTGCCCAACAAAACAAAAACTACAAAATAGGATAAAATGGCTCAACAGCGGGGAAAGGTTAAGAGGAGACTAAATGGCCGATACCCGATTCCTGCTCTCGGTGGCGTATTGCTGAGAACTGGTGGCCATAATGTGGGAGTTGCCCATTGCAATGAAACAAGCCAATAATTAAGAGCTGGGACCCGTTTTCCATGGACAACCGCGTTACTTTTCCCTCTATGTTATTCAATGGACAGCAGTGGTGTCTTTTGTTCCCTATGATCCTTTAGGGCTATCAAAGAGAGTTTATAGTAGTCACTTATTGTCAGTGTAAATGTAATTCTGTCATTCCCTTTGGTTCATACCTGTGATGTCTGGAAAGGGAGGTGATAAGGAAACGCTTTCATTCTTCATACCTTAGGTTATAGTCCCCATGACAACACTTCCTGTGCACTGGGTTAGTCCGGCCTCAAAGGGATATTGTGAAAATAAAAAGCCATCATTTACATCAATTTCCACATCCTAAATGTAACACACTCTCTATTGGGGTAACACACACTCTAGTAGTATCCCATCATGTAACACACACTCTATTGGGGTAACACACACACTATTGGGGTAAAATACACACTAGTGGTAGTCCCTCATGTAATACATACTCTATTGGGGTAACACATACTATAGTAGTATCCCATCATGTAACACACACTATATTGGGGTAACACACACTCTATTGGGGTAACACACACTCTAGTGGTATATCCCAGTGGTACAGAGGGGGTTTATGTGGAAGATCATGGGCAAGGTGTGGATTTCGATTCACACTATGTCCCTGTGATAAAGATGAACCAGCAGTGCAACAAGTTGTGTTGTCATGGGGGACTGTTTTTGGAGTAGCAACTGTTAGATGGGGGGAAGGTCTACATGGGTGACAGTCAGTTACAATCGCAGGTTCCCTTCAAAGCTTCCAGTGCAGATTCCGTCAAAAATAATGGAAGAAACAGTGCAGCATGCAGAGCTATTTTCTTCTGTTACAATAATGGACACCATGATGGAAACCTGATGGATCTCACTGCAGGTAATGAGGTCCAGCAGATGCTGTGGGTGTCCATTACTTAGCAGATCTGCCGCTGCCTTGGTGTCAGAGGTTCTGAATGTAACCTCCGGTGCAGATGTGAACTAGTTGTTAGTCCTCGATCAATGGTTTCTAGGAAGATACTTCGAGAAAAACCGTACCTGACCAAGATCCTGAACATCCATGTTCTCATGGTAATGTTCACACGTGTCAGATTTGCATATAGAAATTTCGAACACATATTTTACTACAATATTCCGCTGCAGATCTCCGAGTAAAGAAGATCTGCACAAGGATTCACCCCATTGTCATCCAGTAAGGCTAATCCTTGGTGATGTGATTAACTACTATGCTACTTATTTCCATGGTCTCTTTTTACCAAGGCACAGGTTATAATCCTCATGAAAATATTCTATAGCATGTGAATGGGGTTTGCAGAAATGCCATTCATATGCATAGAATGAAAGAACGTTGTCAGATCATACGCAGACTTTGGTGTGGAAATCCGTTTCAAATCTGACTTATGTGAATAGACCCTTAGAATAAGGCTAGTGTCAGATGGCTGCACCCACATACAATGTGGTTCTACTATTCCCAATTTAGACCAGCATATAAAGTCCGGTTCAGTATAACCATAAGAAGTCTGGCCACTACCACTCTAAAATAGAGACTAAACACAGCCCATCAAGGGGCTTCTGATTATAAGCAGAGATAAGGAATGACATGCACCATCTCTGCAGCGGCCATGTATACACACTATGCTATAGGGACAGGAGATCATTGGAAGAGCTGTGACCGCGTTCTACAGAATGGACATAACCCAATACCAATGACAACAAATTATTAGGTCAGCTCACCCCTTTTAGCACACACATCTCATGAATAACCTTGCATCTTCGTCCTAGTACAGGTAATTTCAAAGATTATAATTAAATGCATGTTCCCACCATAGAGTTTGATGGTGTATTGATAGGATATGCCATCAAAGTCTGATTTGGGTCCCACCTCTTGGACCTGCACCTAGCATCGAGAACGGGCCCCCAAAAGTATCGGCCTAAAATGGAGAGCTGGTTGCACTCACACGCGACTCTCCATTCTGTTCTATGGGAGTTCTGAGTACAGGTGAGCTGTGTGTTTGGCTGTATTCTGAACTCCCATAGAACAGAATGGAGATTAGTGCGCCAACACTTTCGTGGCTCCGTTCCTGGGATAGCTGCGGATCCCAGAGGTGATACCTTCAGCTATAAATACTTTGATGAAATACCCTAAATGCTATAAAAGTTTATGGTGGGAACACCTCTTTAAGAAGCTGGTTGGGTCTGAAACTCATCAGCCAGAGCCATGGTGATTCACCTGGTGTCACGCTATTTGGACTTGTCTAGGAGTTAGAAGTCTTTGGATGTGCTTTTGACATGAATAATAAAGGACAAAGTTTTATGGACCTCCAGCCCTGGTAAAACGTCTCTGAAATGACCAACATAGATGACAATGTTTGTTCCAAAACAACAAAAATGGCCGATTCCTCCAACAGCATTAGATTTATTCCAGGAGGTGATGTCTATCTTGGTAGAAACAATAGGAAAGTAGTCATTTCACCATGAATGGTTTGCTGGGTCCAGCATGATCTTCTTAAAAACTCTCTAATCTCTATGGGCGCCTTTACTTTTCCTGTATAAAAAATATCTCTTCATCACCAGAATCATGTGCTGGAGCGCTCAGGTATTTATGGGAATTTAGGGGGACATGTCTGAAAACTGTCTTGGTCTAAGACTTTTCGTGTTGCCCATAGCAACCAATCAGCATTCCCCTTTCATTTCATATAGTGCTCTGAAGAAATGAAAGGGGAACCCTGATTGGTTGCTATGGGCAACAAGAAAAGTCTTAGACCAAGAAAGTTTTCAGACATATCCCCCTCAGTGTGTACCCGAATGGCTGTCACTAGATGAAGTGCCTACTCCATGCACACCAGAAGAAGCCATGTTGGGACCTGAATCATTACACCGTTCTGATCTTACTAGTCACTAATGGATTAAAGGGGTTGTCTGGGGTTAGAATAACATTGCCGCTTTCTTCCGCCACATCTGTCCATGATTGGTGGGTGTTACTGCAGCTCAGCCCCATTCACTAGACACGACCAATGGACACTGGCACGGTCTCTGGAAGAAAGCAGCCATGTTTTGCTATGTAAGTAACCAAAAGCTGATTGATCTTTCCACAAAATGGCGGCCACCACGGTCGGTTGCGTCTCAATCAATGTAAACAATGTTAACAACGGCAAAAAAATAATTTCAAGAGGTAAAGCTTTCATACCTCACATAGGTTGGTGGCTAGAAGACATACTTATGATGGGCCAGCTACTGACAAAATGAACCTCCAATTCTAACTCTATTTGTGCAGGAAATTAAACCTTTTCCAGTCAGGATCCATGTTTTGGGTTGGTCACTTTGCCAAGCTACAAGTCACCATCCTGCAGTAGATCTGCATCCTCATCATCCAAGAGGAGATCGGAGTACATGACCTTTGTCTCCTCTAGAACATCTTCTAAATCTTGGGCCACGTCATCATCGAAGTCTTCTTCCAAGCTTTTAATCAGGCTGAAGGGATCAATCGACATGATATTGTCTGTGGGCAGAGTAGTCCTTACTATAGTCCTTGCAATAGTGTCGGCCATCTCCGCTGCCACCGCGGCCTTCTGTGCTTTTTGCCTCTGCTGCTCCTCCTGCTGCCGGTGAGTCTTCATGTGAGCGTTACGACTCTTGATCTTGTAGAAGACCCTAAGGACAAAGATGGTGGACATGGTTATAGGTGGTGTTGGGCATTGTTGGAAGTTTGCGTATTCACCAGAAGGGTGAACTTAAGTGCCGCTTCTATTACGCCTCATTCATAATACCTGTATTCTAATTTGTGCCCCCGTAAGCTCCATGGACTGAGTGTAACTGCAACCTTTGCACCATTTAGAGTATGTGCACATGATGGATTTCGACGCACAATTCGATGCGGAATCGGTGTCCGATCTTGCGCCCAAATCTGATTGCAAACTGCATCAAATTGATTGGGATGGGAAATCTACCGATCAGTGCGGACGACACTGAATTTCCTAACACAGATTTTAAATCTGTATCATGGAAAGAAACAAAAGCAAAATCTATATTTTTACAGCTTGTATCTAAAATCTGCACAAAAGGTGCAAATTTCGGAGCTCTTGCTGTTCCTGCATAGTTTTTTCTGTCCGGCTGTTTGAACATAACCTTAGACTTTATATTTGAATGGACTATGCAGTAGAAATCCAAGGCATACCTCCAGACTTCTGCTGCGTAGTTCCACTTTATGATGCTGATTTCACTGAAGTTTTAGATGCAAATTAGCCCTATTCACTGTATGTAATCTGTGCCCTGGCTATGTGTATAGATCTATGGAATACAGGTCAATAAATGACATTGTACTTATTATGTTAACTAAAGCTGGGTACATTCCATAGGAAACAACTAGCCGCACATGACAGGCAGTGTTTATGTATATTTCAATGTGTATAAGTTGAATACAGTCAAAATCCGCAATCCGGAACCACCTTAAATGAGTCACACTGCAAACAGATTGCAGAAATCCTTGTTGTCCAATTCAGAATGCTTGTAATAGTGTCGTTCTGGGGTCCATAGGGCCACCAGTGATTTCATATCAGTGCCCACATTGGGATCCATTATGGGGCCCCACTACAGCTGCGACAATGCCTCTTATACATGATCTCTTTCTCTAGACAAAAACTCATCGAACAACCAAAACCTAAAAACCGAGTAAGTTGTCAGTTTTTTGTCGCAAGCACATGCGTTTCTGTAGTTTGTTTGGTGTTTCTATTTTTGTTGAGCTATTTCGGTGTGGTTATGTTATGGAATGATTAGTGAAGATTCATTCAACCCACAAGATGGCGTCTGTGTACAGGCAACTCTGTTGTGTCAAGAAGTAACTTAAACCAAGATGGCCGCTGGCCTCAACATTTGTGCCTTCTCGAACAAAGGTAGGATTGAGCTGGTGAAAGATAGATAAGGAGTGAATAGAGATAGTGAGTATGTTACATGTTGCCCATCTGGTAATGGTTGCTACGCACGTACAAGCCGTATAAAAACTCTTCGCTGCACAATACGCTAAGAGATTCACTGAACTGCGGTGTCATTTGTCACTTTCCTTGGGCACAGTGAACATTCATACACATGATTTTGACCCCCCCTAGGACAGCGAGGCCCCTTGTGTTCCGTCTACAACACATGGTACGCCCGCTTAGGAGTTTGGCAGTTTTTCAGGCAGTCTGTTAAATTCTCTGTCAGATTTCAGGTTTCTAAACACTAAAAGCCACGGTAAAATCCAATGGAAAACCTGCTGCCGGTAGACATAGCCATATACTTTCAATAGTAATTTATCTGCCGACTCCAGCAACCTTACAACTGTCACCAAAACCTCCAGCTTTGAAAACGGACCATAAAAAAAACACCTTTGTACACTACAGAGTCGTTTTTTGAACTGAAGTCATGGAAAAGTTCTCGTCAATTTGAAAGGTTCTACATCTAAAACCACCGAAACTCTGACGGAAACCTGTGCTGTGTAGACATAGCCTTAAAGGCTGTCGGTAACAACTTTATTTTACTAGGTACTGTGCCTATTGATAATACACTTGCCCTCACCTTTTTATTTTTAATAGGCAGCAGTTCCATTTATAAATTAAAATTAACTGCCAACAGCCTTAAGAACTTTTGGCTATAAAGACTGAAGAATTTGTTTCATATTTGCAGCACTTCAAAATGTGGTTTAGTTCCCATTCATGCTGAAAAGAGCTTGTAGAATGGTCGTTGGGGGCCTGGGCCCACCAGTGGAATTTCATTCTAGGTGCCCACCTGTGGAGTTCATTATGGGGCCCACCCTACAGCTGCTGGACATGCCTCTTATACTGTGCCTCTTTCTCTAGGACAAAAAACTCATCGAAAACCAAAACCTAAAAACCGGAGTATGTTGTCAGTTTTTTGTCCAAAGCAGCTGCGTTTCTGGTGAGTTTTTTGGTGGTTTTTAGTTTTTTGTTGAGGTTTTTGGTGTGGTTATGTTATGGAATGTATTAGGTGAAATGTCTATTTCACCCACAAGATGGCGTCTGTGTACCGTCACACCCGGTTGTGTCAAGAAGTAACTTAAACCAAGATGGCCACTGGCCTCAACCATTTTGCCTTCTCTGAACAATGGGAGGATGGACTGGTGAAATGTATAGATAAGGAGAGTGAATAGAGATAGTATATGTATGTCACATGTTGCCTATGGAATGTTTGTCTACGGCATGTACAAGCCGGCTATATAAACCTATGCTGCACAATAAAGACGAAGAGAACTCACTGAACTGCAGGCTGTCAGTTTGTCATTTCTCTCTCTGGCACGTGTCATTCAATACACTGATTTGACCCCCCACTAGGACAGCGAGCCCCTTTGTGGTTCCGTCTACAACACTTGGTGCGCCCGTGTGAGGAGTTTGGGCAGTTTTTCAGGCAGTCTCTGTAAAAAGTTCTCTGTCAGATTTTCAGAGGTTTCTAAACACTAAAAGCCACAGAAAATCCAATGGAAAACCTGTGCTGGGTAGACATAGCCATATACTTCAATAGTAAATTTTCTGCCGGACTCCAGCAGACTTTACAACATGTTCCTAAAACCTCCAGCTTTGAAAACGGACCAGTAAAAAAAGACCATTGTAGACTACAGGTCGTTTTTGTATTGAAGTCTAAGTGAAAAGTTCTCCGTCAGATTTTCAGAGGTTTCTAAATACTAAAAACCACCGAAAATCTGACGGAAAACCTGTGCTGTGTAGACATAGCCTTAAAGGGGCTGTCCAGGTAACAACTTTATTTTTACATAGGATACTGCTGCCCTATTGAAATACACTTTCCTCTCACCTTTTTATTTTTATAGGGCAGCAGTTTCCTATTTATAAATTAAAATTATTATCTGGCCAACAGCTTTAAAGACTTTTTTTGGCTTTAAAGACTGAAGGAATTTGTTTCATATTTGCAGCACTTCCAAAAAATGTGGTGTTAATTCACCCATGCAATGTTTCAGCTCTATCAAGAGCCTTGCTGAAGCCCAAGAATGGGTCTAGATAGAGCAGGGATTGCATGGATACATAAAGACCGCGTTTTGTTTTTTATAAAGTGCTGCCTGGATTTGATTTTTCTTTTTGGGATCACAATTTTGCCCGATATAGGTCATTAATGCTGGAAGGCAGCTGCCATTCACAGTGCTCCAGCATAAGGTCCTATAGACACAGCATCACGCACATCTGGATTTAGGAAGGGGACCCTTGCTATGATGTCCATGTATGTGCAGGGCTGGGGCGACGGGTAGGCGAAGGCAGGCAACCGCCTAGGGCGCCACTTCATCTCAGACAAAGAGGTATGGAGTGGGCTGAATTTTCCATTGGTCTGGCGCAACGTGCCTTATTTGCCTAGGGCACCAGAATACCTTATCCTGTGTATGTGACGATGTGGGAACGGGTTAAAAACTTTTCAGTTATGGCCTGCATACAAGGGTTGTGTCACCAGCAACATTTACCTCCTATCCACAAAATAGATGAAAAACGTCTGATCGCTGGGCGTCCGACTGCTGAGACTCCCCAACAATTACTAAAACGGGGGCTCCAAATCCCCCATCCCTCCTCACTGCGCTTGTGCAGCAAGGAAGTCTTTGAACAAAGCAGTGGCCAAACATGTGACGAGCTTCTCCATTCAAAGTCTATGAGCCTGCACTGTAATCAGCTATCTTTGAGCATAGCGAGGACAGATGGGCGACTCAGGACTCTGGTTTTAGTGATTGGTGGGGTCCCCAGCATTTATACACTTATTACCTATTCGGTGTATAGGTGATAAATCTATATGGTGTCACAACCCCTTTCACCCAGCCTAAAATATGTTAAAGGGGTTGTCTCGCTACAAAGAATAGCTTTTAAATTGTAGGGAACACAAAATAAAGACATTTTCCAAATATATTGCATTGTTTCCTCTGTTTTCCTAAAGAGATACAAGTGAATTTATTACCTCCATGGCTATTTCAGTTCCCTCAGTAACTGACCTGTAAACAAAATCTCCTGGGGCTGTTTTGTTCAATGAGATAACAGAGAGTGAGTCATCACACAGGTCCACAGTGTCAGTTAGTGTCCTGTGCTGCCAGACAGTTAAAAGCTTGATTTATCTCAAGTAAACAGCTCTGTAATTAGGGCTTTTGTTTTGGGGATCAGATACGAAGTCCTTTGAGTAGTTTGAGAAGCTAATCTAATCTAATTAGCATCTGAAAGCACAACGTAGCTGTACAGCATGGAGCTTATGCAAATTAGTATGAACCAGGAAGGACAGATACACTTATTCCTCATTCGTTTGAAACCCTATATGGGGCACAACCCTTTCAACTAAATATGTATGTGACACCTACAGGCTACATTAGAGAACAGCTTACATTACTCTGTTGGGAAACCATACACTTATACACCTACTTTGCAATAATTGAAGATGTGTGTAGTATTATTGTGAGCCTCCTTGACTACAACTTAGGTTTTATTTTTGCTTATCAAAATAGTGATAATTGTTCAGAAACCCTAAGCGCATGTTCACACAATCGAGTGTAAACCGTCAAAACCAAGTGTAAACGGATTTACACTGTGCCCTATGTAGAATCAGCGCTGTTGTTCAGACGGAGCCGATTTTACAAGAGTAATTATCGGCACGTAATGTCCGCGTCGTCAAATTTCTAATTTTAACCTCAGAGCTTTTATCAACAAAGACATAAATAAGCGCTGCAGCACAGAAAGCAAATGATGGTTTGAAATTGGATGCAAACTATTGACACCAGTAGACTACTAGTGTCTCAACTTTTGGAGATTACTTTCCAACCTTCTGATTCCATATAACCATTGTTGGAATAGACCGCTTTACAACACCCTCTAGGGCAGGACTTGGGACAGTTTTGTTCTTCAGATCAGAGCGCACTTTATCATAATGGCAAAATAAACACAATTAACAAAATAAGACAAAAACAATTATAAGGCGTGTGAAAGGCGGAGTTATGGAGGGAAGGTAGATTTCCCCAAGAATATTCTCCTATGTGGCTTTAGAGAGTACGTGGAGAGGTATGTGTCAACGAAAAGCCTGGATTCGCTGAAGGAAGCCGACAGTTTGTGTGTCAATAGCGACATGTATAATTTTTGGCGCCCAGGTGCCATTTTTTTTTTGTGCGCATTAGTAGCATAGAATGCGCATGAATCTATGAACCTGTTCTACTGTGGGTCATAGATTTAGCGCTTTGTAGCTACAAAGTGACACTTCTGGCTCAGGTAAACCACTTTTAAAGTGCTCGACCTGTCCCAGCAGTAATGTGCCTGGATTTGCTGTACTGAAGCTATACTTTTATATTTCTCGATGTGTAAATGACAGGTCACTTCTTTTTACAGGCTTACATTATGTGCTGAGAAATACGATTGTAAAATCATCGTCGTCTAAACGATGATGAGGATTTTACACATCACTCAATGAGTGCTGGACTTGTAAATGAGTTTATCACATTTGTGGGGCGTACTTCAGCACAAATACGCCGTGTGAACATTCCCTAAATCTTGGGAGTGCAGGTCTGTCCTACAAGGAGATTGGCAAGAAAGCCAGTGTTGCAGTCAGTATAGTTTCCTTTACCATAAGACTATGTCTATGCAGCACTGGTTTCTGGTTGGATTTTCGGCAGATTCAGCATTTAGAATCCGCTGAAGATCTGACTGTAACCAGTTCCCATAGACCGCAATAGAAAATCCGAGCTGTATCCTACACAGCACAGACTTTTAAACCGCCAGCCTACGCCAGAATGTAAAACATGTTATATCTTCCGGTGGATTCCAGTACACTTCTATGTACACGGCCAGCCAAAATCTGAAAATCAACTGTGTTTTTTTGTGCAAACCCGCGCCAAAATCACAGTACAGCGATTTCCGACGGCATCTTAACTTATGCTGTGTAGACATGAACTTAAAAGGCACTTGAAAACTTGAGGAAACTCTGACCAGAATAGGTCTGGCAGAGCAGAGGCCACTACAAGATCAGATGACAGGCTTCTGAGAGCCAACAGTTCACTTGATCAGCGCCTCACAGCTCAAAATCTTCAAGCACCGATTAATGTGGCAAGAAGTAAACACATTTCACCAATCAGAACCTCCAGTGGACAACTGAAGAGCGGAACAAGGTCTTATTGACTGATTAATTAAAATCTGACATCCTTGGTCCATGTCACAGGGTTTTTGTGTATGTCGTTGAGTAGGTGAAGAATGGTTACTCCATGTGCAACAACAACTGGAGGAGGAAGCGTGGTGCTCTGGGGCTCTTTGTTGGATCCAAAGTTGGCAACTTGCACCGCATGACTGGCACACTGAACAAAAAGGGCTACCACCGCATCTCATGCGCCATGCTACAGTAGCCTCTGATGTACACCTAGTTGGTCAGGGGTTTCTATCACAGCAAGATCATGATACAATACTACTTCTAGGGTATGTCAGAACTATCTAAGATGACAAGAAGATGCTGAAAGGCTTGAATGAGTTGCTTGCACAGTCTCCAGACCCCACTGAGCATGTTTGGGATGAAGTAGATAGTAGGGTGAAAGTAAGGTGACCTACAAGTGCAGCACATGTGTGGGAACTAATGCAACAATGTTGGGAAGAAATTTCTGAACAATATCTGAATGCGATGGTAGGAACAATGCCTGAATTTTGCAGAGCTATTAGGCAGAGGTGGCAACTGTGAAGAGTCAAACATCTAGATTTAAATTGTTGAAGCAACATTAATCCATTATTGTTATTCAGAACTTTTGTCTTTTCTTTCATTTCTAAGTACATGAGACATTGAACAGTGTAAAGATCAATATAAACATGGAAAACTTGAGGCGTTCTTAAAATTTTAACGGTAGTGTATATTCATGGAAAAAAGCAGCTACTTACTTGCCGCAGAGTTTACATGGGAATACCGATGTGGTGTCAGTCTCTCCACTGGTGGTGCTGTGCGTGGGGGAGCTCTTCACAGAACAATATTCGCTCTGAGCACCTGACTTGGGTCTTCCTGTAGCTGTAAACACCTTGGCGGGGGTAGTTGTTCCTCCATGTATACGGGCATGGCCATTCAAAGCCTGTCTGGAGCAGAATATCTGGGAACCACAAAATAGAAGGTACAATTACTGTCCAACAGGAAACTGCAGGACTGAAAAGTGGACTATAACAATATATCCTGATGAGCTGTATGAAATGTATAACTACAGGTTTTATGATGAAAGGGTCTGAATGGGCTGGGGGTGCTAGCATGTCAACAAACTGTATGCCCCCCTCCCCCTCCCAATATCCATACTGTCCTACTAATAACAGGTGAGATGATGGGAAGTATCTAGATGCACTTACAGCTCCACAGTTTCCCATTTCGCACACAAAGGTGCCGGCTGGAGGGCCGGGGTTTGATGGGACGGGATGGTCATTTTCTGCTGGGTGTAGCAGGTCTGGGGTTTTCTGCACTGGTTCACATTCTTCTTCACACTTTCTGTGTTCACCACCGTCATCCTCATCCACATCATCTATACTGGTCTATGAAATAAATTATAACCATCAATGCAATCCCTCTGACCGAGGAGGAGCCTTGACTCATATACGTGTGGAGTAAAATCCCACCTATCCAGTTGTAGAGTTCTGGTTATATAGTTCCCACAGATGGTCACCCACCTTTCCTAGAATTCTGCCTTAGTAATATAGATAGGGGGATGCATAATGCCATAAACTAGTTATTTATTATTAACACGCTAGTGGAGCTCTTTCCTCACTACATTGATTAGCTATTAACATATAAGTACAGATAAATCCAAAATATTTTGCTTTATTGATTTGTCATTGATCAGGAGATAAAGAAGATTTTATCTCCATTAAGAGCACACAGGTTTCTGGTTACCGGCCATCTCTTTCTTCTCTCATTGCTCTAAGCTGTCAGTCACTTAGTCCATCCATGGTGAGTCACCTCCTGCAGAGTCTTATCTCTAGTAATGGATTTTGAAAGCTTCTCATTTAGCTAAGTAAACAATCTTTAGAGCTCTGCAGCCCAAGTACTACACTTTATAAATCTCTTGCACTCCTTGTCAGTGTAACAGGAATAGCTAGAAACAGCAGAACTAATGTGTCAATCACTGCTATAGACCCGCCCAGAGTCTGATCATCATGTAGGCTTCTAAAGCTGGCTGTGAAACTGCCTCAGAAAACCCCTTTCAAATGTTAATACTATTTCTAAAAAGGTTTAATTACTATGGTCAGAGTGTTAATACCCAGGACCGATATCTGGAATTAAAGGGTAGAAGTCCTTTTTTGAAGTGACACTTTGGATCTGATCGACTTTATGCCTCATGCACACTCCAGAGAAACATATACGGAGCCTGAGGGGCAATGGACAGGGACCACAAGTTTAGGGACTCCATTAGCTGCCTACTGGCATTACTACCCCTCTATTCTAGCAACTAGTGTTTTAAGGCTAAGTTCACACATAGTAGATTACCTGCAAATTTTACTTCCTGGATTTGCATGTGGAAAATCCACAGTGCAATAAAGTAGCAGCAAAGTCATTATCTGTTTGATAATTGACTAATGGTTCAGTTTTTTTATGTCTGCATTATGCCAATTTCAACATAGAGGATGGAACACTGCAGTCAGATCCTACCGGGATCCACAGCATGTGTAATATGCATATTTTACAGTGGAAGTCTTCATTTTCCTGTCCCTACATGTTAAAGGCTAATCATTGTAGTGAAAAATCCACCACATGTAACTTACCCTAGAGCTATGTCTGCACTTTCATTTGCTGGTACAATAACTCCCATGTTACAGCTATGACCACAAAGCTGTACACCCACCGTATCTTCCTCATTGAGCTCAATCAGACGGCTCCTGTGCCGGCGGCCCATGTGCAGGATCTTCTTCCAGGTGTAATAATATTCAACACACTGCGACATGGTCTTTGTCTTTATCTAAAAAACAACAGAGACAGATTTCTCTTAACACTCTAGGAAGCAAAGGCAGCACATTTTATAATGCATTGAAACCAAGCACACCATTGTTTTTCTTTGTGAAATTCTCAATAAGTTTGATGTGTTACATGACCCTCTTCCCACTGGAAAAAATAAAGTTGGATCCAAAATAGCCGACTTCAAAATGGCTGCCATGGTCAACACCCATCTTGAAAAGTTTTTCCGCTCCTATATACTAATGTGCCACAAACAGGAAGTTGATGTCACCAACCATTCCCATTTTATTTAGGTGTATCCATATAAATGGCCCCCCCCTGTAGAAACATATACAGCTTTCCAATTGCTTTTCTTCGTCAATTTCTAGTTTTCAAAATCTCTGCTCGTCAAAAATGAACTGAGAACTTTACTGTTTACCTATAGCGGGAGATTGTCTGTCCCGGATGTGATGGACGAACAGGTGCCCAGCTTGTTATAAGACACAGCTCTGACAACTGTAGGCTATGTCTCCACTGCACACATTTTCAGTAGTTTTTTTCAGCATTTTTCGTTTTAGGCTATGTCTCCACTGCACTGTTTTACGATCATATTTTCGGCACTTTTAGTTTTTTAAAAGCGCTGTAGATACGATCGTTCCTGCAGCCCCCATAGGCAGCAATAGAAAAGACGGACTGCAGTCTCCACAGCTCGTCTTTTCTTCGCTCGTCTTCTGCCACCGGCGCATTATATAACATGTCGTATTATATGCCGGCACTTTTAGTTTTCTTGGCATCTTCCAAGATGGGTGACGGCAAAAAAACGAGAAGCGACCGCGGTTTTTGTACAAAGCGTGACAAAAAAACACGGTCCTGCATCAGAAAAAAAACGGCCGTTTTCGGCCATTTTTTGTCCGATGCAGTGTAGACATAACCTTATGAAACCACTGAAAAAACAACTGAAAACAGATCCTATAGACTTTAATAGTAAGAATGCTCTGTAGTCTCCACGGAATGTTTTTTGAAACATGTTGCAAAAAACGCTAGAGCAGGGCAGAAAACTTACTACTGAAGTCTATGTAAACCACAGAAAAAAATTTTGCCACGTTGTTTTTGCAGAAATCCACAGCAATTCATGCCATGTATTTCTGCAAAAAAAAATGCACAAAAACATGGTCGGTTTTTGAGCTGTTTTTGACATGCACTGGACAAGAGAACTCCGTTTTATGAACGGTTTTAGGATTTGGTTTTCAGTGAGTTTTTCTGGTCCAATTCTGTGTAGACCTAGCCTAAGAATGGGTTTACATTGGCACATTGGCACGTGTATTTGGATGAGTGAAATGTGTTTTATACACTAAAATAAAGCTGGGTTCACACAATGTTTCTTGTCATACATTTTATGCAAAATACACATAAAAAATGCATCAATCGTGTTCCATTGTTTTCTATGAAATATGCACCATTGTTGCACATGACGCATTTTCGCATGCAACGTTTGATGTGTTACACTACGTGTAAAAGAAAGGCGAGTGCATATCCATTCTCAGTTATATTTTATGCCTGTAATTTTACCGTGGAGAGTCAATTGGGATTGCTTAATTTGGTGTGTACGTCAGAGCGTAGAATGTCAAAAATGCGTCATGTAAAAGGAAGTTGGCTGTACTAAAAAACACATGAAAAAGTGCATCAATAATGCATGACAAAAACCCTGAAAAAAAGCAATAAAGCAATAACAATGTGCATTAATTCAGTGTGTCTTAACCTTAAATAAGTGCAAACTTGTCAGCATACTTTTTACATTATGTAAATCTAGGCTCAAACTGGTGCACTCTGTGTTTTTTAATGTATATCTGGCATCAGTATTTGTAGCCAATATCAAGAGAGAAACAAGAATAATGGAAAGGCTGAATATGCATCCAAAAAACATTGTGTAAATCCAGTCTAAACGCATATTTTCAGGCGTTTTTTAGTACAGCCAACTTCCTTTTACATGACGCATTTTTGACATTCTACGCTCTGACGTACACACCAAATTAAGCAATCCCAATTGACTCTCCACAGTAAAATTACAGGCATAAAATATGACAGAGAATGGATATGCACTCGCCTTTCTTTTGCACGTAGTGTAACACCTCAAACGTTGCATGCAAAAATGCGTCATGTGCAACAATGGTGCATATTTCATAGAAAACAATGGAACACGATTGATGCATTTTTTTATGTTTATTTTGCATAAAATGTATGACAACAAACATAGTGTGAACCCAGCTTTATTTTAGTGTATAAAACACACATTTCACTCATCCAAATACACGTGCCAATTACGCCATGTAAACCCAGCTTTAGGCTAGGTCTACACAGCATTGGACAAGAAAAACACAGTGAAAACCAAATCCTAAAACCGTTCATAAAACTGAGTTCTTTTGTCCAGTGCATGTCAAAAACAGCTCAAAAACTGACCGTTTTTTGTTGTATTTTTTTTTGCAGAAATGCACGGCATTAATTGCTGTGGATTTCTGCTAAAACACAGCAACATTTTTTTCGGTTGTTTACATAGACTTCAGTAGTAAATTTTCTGCCCTGTTCTAGCGTTTTTTGCAACATGTTTCAAAAAAAACGTTCCGTGGAGACTACAGAGCATTCTTACTATTAAAGTCTATAGGATCTGTTTTCAGTTGTTTTTTCAGTGGTTTCATAAGGTTATGTCTACACTGCATCGGACAAAAAATGGCCCGAAAACGGCCCTTTTTTTTTTCCGATGCCGGACCTCGGTTTTTGTCGCGCTTTGTACAAATACCACGGTCACTTCTCGTTTTTTTGCCGTCACCCACACAATTATATTGTATGGGAAGATGCCAAGAAAACTAAAAGCGCCAGCGTATTATATAACATGTTGTATAATACGCCGGCACCAGAAGACGAGCGAAGAAAAGACGAGCTGTGGAGACTGCAGTCCGTCTTTTCTATTGCCGCCTATGGGGCTGCAGGAACGACTGTATCTTCGGCGCTTTTCAAAAACTAAAAGCACCGAAAATATGATCGTAAAGCTGTGCAGTGGAGACATAGCCGAAAATGAAAAATGCTGAAAAAAAACGACTGAAAATGTGTGCAGTGGAGACATAGCCTTACAGTTGTCAGAGCTGTGTCTTATAACAAGCTGGGCACCTGTTCGTCCATGACATCCAGGACAGACAATCTCCCGCTATAGGTAAATAGTACAGATCTCAGTAAATTTAAATAAGGCGTTAAATTTAAATTTACTCAAGTGAAACCTTCACAAATACGCTTGTAAAATAGAAGTCGTGTGAATGACGGCAAGTATTTTACACTGGAATCAATGAGAGCTACAAAGAACATTGAAGCTTATTCTGTGCCGTATTTCAGCGCAAAGTACACCCCAAAATAAGCGTAAAATGACAGCTTGTGAACCTACTCTAAGTGGGAGATCACATAAATGGTTTAGTTGCCGATACTGGGTGCAGATTACACTTCCAGAATCAGCGTTCAAACCTAATGCAAAGTGTTTTAAACTGTACCCTATGTAAAATCAGTGTCCTCCTTCGGCGCATAATGTCTGCGCCTACAAAGAACTGACGTCAAATCTTTGAGACGTTTTACACACTGAAATTCGGGTTGTTTCTGTGCTGAAATTCCACGCTGGCGAGCGCCGAATTTCCAATGAGGAAGCAACTTTTTTTCAGTCCCCTAAGTGTGCCAAAAAACCCCTCTGTAGTGTCCCATTGATGTGTATAGGAATAAGCATCAATAGGACACCTAGCACATTTCTTCACATGTCCCATGTGCATTCACACAGAGAGAGCATGTCAGGAGCTAGGAGGAGATTCGTTCCTAATTGAATGGGGCTAATATACATCTTAAAAAGCAGTGAAATCTGCATAAAGAGGGAAAGAAATGTGCAGCAGGTAGTCCCTTAGATCTGCAATATCTGTCCGGATACTGCAAAAATTCATCCTGACTGATACTGTAGTGGGGCTGTGACGAGACAATGTACTTTGATTTACTAATTAGACTAATTTTGCCCTATTCAGCGAACAACACAGTTTTTGCATTGGACACAAGAGTGGTTTTCCAATTAGGACTACTCCTGCCCTATTAAAGACTATGGTCCCATCACAGTCCCATTGCAGCATCAGTCTGGATGAGCTTTCGCAGTATACTGACAAATACCATGAACAGGAACCAAAATTGAGCTGTGAATGGAGCCTTATTGTTGCCGCTGCCACAAAACAACAAAAACAAAAACACACACTGACTTTTTCCTTCCTTCCATGCCAGCAATGCCACTGCTGGTCCTCTCCATGGTCTATCTCCAGTCCTAGCATTTGGATCATCACCACCAGTCTCGTGCCATTACCTGATGTCAGACGTGACTGCAGCAGTGATGATCCCACTGCCAGGACCGGAAGTAAACAGAAGAGCAGGGAGAGGACAGTCAGCGGCATCATTGGAAAGGAGATGAGGACAAAGAGGAGCACATTTTTTTTTTAATTTTGTGACAGCAGTATCAGCAGCAATAAATTACTGTACTGCACAGACCTGGACAACCCCTTTAAGTTTTTTTTTTGTTCATGGTAATTATGAAACTTTTTTTTTTTTTTTTTTTTTTAAGGCGTTTAAATCCTATAGAGAGGCCTATGGTATAAGTGACAAACCTCATATCCAAAGCGGACTTCACCTAGAAAAAAAATGCTACTGAGCCCCAATACACTATAAATCAAAACGCTATGTATGTATAGGTTCCAACATTTTATCGTAGACTTTAATATAATATCTGGCTGCAGTGTTTTATTCTTTTTTACATAAAAAATCCATTAACAGTACACTAAAAGGCTTAGTGTGAAGTCATGTTCTAGATTAGATCATAGCCCACTCACCGCTCCATAGTTGCTCGGTAACACTCTGTAGGTGTGTAGACAATTCAAAACTTGGAAGACCAGCGACACCCAATGCAATAAAGACTGATTCCTTTATTTTTCTATTGGCAGAATTTCAAAAGTGAAATCATATGCACAGGAAATGGTAAGGCTGACGCGTTTCAAGTCTTATTGACTCTTAGGGCGACATGTATGATCTAGGTGCATAGAGGCCAATTCTAAATAGCTTTAAAGCAGTGTAGAATGTGCCAGAATGTATGGACCTTTTCTACTGTGGGTCATACATATGGGCACGGTCTAGTTCCACTACAACAACTCAGGCTCAGGTAAGCCACTTGTAACTTGGTCTGGTTGTTCCAGCAGTAATGCGCTTAGCTTTGACGTCCTTCCACCCTAAATGTGTAGAATCCTAAGGTTGTGGTGCGACGCCCCCAGAACGCCCCCACGTCTTGGGCACATGACAAAGTGCCGCGGACGCCACAAAATGCTCCTACTTTAGGAGGGCGCCTGCTCATACATCTAGAGAACAGGGCTGCGACAGTTTTTGGGCTGAAAGGACACCAGAATACTAGCGCAGCCCCATACAGACATGTCGCCCTTAGTCTTTATTGCTTCGGGTGTTGCTGGTCTTCCAAGCTTTGAATTAGTGTCAGGTCAGCGGCCATAAGTCCATCAAAAGTAAATAATGTCGCTTCCTATTCAATGACGACAAGCAGAGATCTGAGAAAAACTAAGAATCGATACACACAGTCTATAGGCTTTATTTTCAGGCAGGGCAGGTGCATCCTACAGTCTGCTATACACAAGGTGCCAGGTTGCCATCATTTGCTGCTCCTTTCTCCTGTCTGTCACATCAGAACACTTGTTCCTGGATGGGAAATGAGACTGATGGCCATCTCTGCACCAGGGGTGAACCCAGCAGTTATCACAGCACTTTATCCTTCTGAGGGTCGGGCCGTACGAGGAGCTGTCACCTATCCATCCACGCTGGGCTATCTCATCACCTCGCCGCCGCTGCACTGTTCACACTGTAATCATGTTCCTTTTTTAATTGACATTCATCAATAAGGACAAAGATGACCTTTCTTTCATCCGGTATCAATAGTATCTGATGGACGCCAGATTCTAAAATATTTTGTATTATGGGACGTTAATTAAACTTTTTTATTTTTCCATCCTCCCATGCCCGTCTCCAAGACTTCACACGTGCAGCACCAGTTCTCTGGAACGTGCTACCGCGGGCGATCAGGCACACCCAGAACTCTCATAGCTTTAAGAGGGCCCTGATAACACATCTTCTCAATCTGGCCTACCAGAATCCCTAATCGCTAACCCCCTCTCCCCCCACCAGCGCACTCATTTTCGGCACTTAACTTTATATAGATTTACTGTTTGTGTGGCAGGTCCATCCGAATTCTACATAAAACAACCCCATATTTATGTCACATAGCTGGACCATTGTATATCTAGCACTTCTTACCCTTCGTCTCACCCATACACCCTAATCGATTGTAAGCTCTTGCGAGCAGGGCCCTCTCACCTTGTGTCTCATCTGTAAGTAGCTTTTCATTGTGCAATGTCTGTCTTTTTCCCTGCACTTATGCCCTCTAAATTGTAAAGTGCTGCAGAATATGTTGGTGCTATATAAATAAAGGTTATTATTATCACTGGAGCCGGCTCATTATTTGTGGGGTGTAGATTTTATTGGTAGTAATTGAAAGTACATGCAACTTTTTATCACTTTTTATTCCATTTTTTTCTAGGAGGTTGGTTGACCAAAAAACTGCAATACTTGTGTTGTGCTTTTCTTATTGTGTTTACTAAATGGGAATTAAATTGGACTTTTTAGGATTTGATGATGACAATATTTTTTAGTTCTCTTTTTACTTGAAAAATAAGAAAGTTCATTTTTTAATTTGAAATCTTTTTAGACCTTTCTTTGTTTTAATGCAGTTGGTGCCATTCTAGACATGTATCACCTATCCACAGAATAAAAGATAGACACGTCTGGTAGCCGGGGGTCCTATTAATAGCTAAAATGTGAACTCCTGAGTCCTCCATCCTCGCTAACTGCACTCATACAGCAAGGAAGTCTTTTGAATGGAGCAGTGGCCAAACATGCGACCGGCTTCTCCATGCAAAGTCTATGAGAGTGAGGGAACTAGGGGAGTGCTGTAGTGGGTTATCTCAGTCGGTCCCATAGACTTTGAACAGAGTAGCAGAGTCCATGTTAGGCCGTTGCTCTGTTCAAAGACTTCCTTGCTGCACGGGTGCAGTTATGGAGGACGTGGAAACTCACATTTTAGCACTTGCTGGGATCCCCAGCTATCAGACATCTATCTCCTGTCCTGTGGATACATGTCTATAATGGCACAACCACTTCTGAAAATTAAACACAGCAGCACACACCTCTCTTCTGTCCTCCTAGTTTGCTACAGTGTACAGATAACATGGATCAGTCCAGGCTGTGCAGCTTACTCATGACTGTTTAGACTGGATACAACAGAAGCGAATTGTCCGCTAAATTATCAAGTCTGTTCTGGTTTTCAAATGTTACCACCCACTGACAGCAAACAGGGATCTTGAAAAGGGTGCAGAAATAAAAGGCGATATAGTCGGGGACATGTGGCCCCCATTTTAGTGATCAGTGAGGGTCCTAGCGATCAGACATCCTCTCCTGTGGATAAGTGATAAATGTCTATGGTAGCAAAACCATCTTAAACCTCATACATACAGAATATCAAATAAAACAAACGAAGGTCCAGCATCCAGTTAACCAATCCACAGAATTCAAATGGAGATTTCCAAAAATTAAAAGATATATTCTTTATTTCATTGTCATAAAATCCAAATATAGACTAACAGGAAAAAGCATCATCTCGTCCACACTGACGCGTTTCGATTTAGAACCTTATTCATAGTGTGTGCACTAGATGCAACTATCCTACCACTAAACCAGACTCGCCTATCACCTGACATAATGGAGACGCGAAACACGTCAGTGTGGACGCTATAATGCTTTTTGCTGTTAGTCTTTATTTGGATTTTATGACAATGAAATAAAGAATATATCTTTTAATTTTTGGAAATTTTGAATTCTGTGGATCACTTGGATGCTGGACATTCATTTTTTTTATGCTTGTGGATATATTGGAGCTGCGCTCTCCTGTCTGGGACATCCTAAGAAACACAACCACGAATTGGGTGAGCTGGCAGAGACATAGGGCCACATTTATGAAAACTCTCTTGGTCTAAGACTTTCTGTGTTGCCCATGAAAACCATAGCTCCCCTCTAACTTCATATAGTGCTCTGAAAAATTGAAAGGGGGACTCTGGTTGCTATGGGCAACAAGCAAAGTCTTAGACATAGACCGTTTTCATACATGTACTTAATATATTAAATAAACCTTTCAACCATCAGAAGGAAAGAGAGATCTTGAAAATGCTAAGGAAATGAAGTGAAATATACATTAGAAGGTGGAGCAATGTCTGGTTTCTACACTGTGGGACCCCTCTAACTTTTCTCTCTTGCATCCATTATACATACATGCATCCATTAACCAACCTGCTTCAGGTATAATCAGTAGCAGTACACTAATAGTGGACATAAGCCGGATGAGATCTTCTACTGTCATCCATGGAGCCACCACCATGAAACGCTGCCGCTGCAGCTCTCCTCTTCGAGGGATAGATTATATTAGGCAGATCCATTATAGACCAGCGTACACATTTTACAGTTTTCTTTATGACAAAAACAGGAATTTACCATCTTTTGCACGTGGAAGAAATCTTTATTGCAGGTGTTTATTGCTTTGTTAAAAATCTTCTTCTCGTTGCTGGTCCAGTGGTCCGATCCTGGAAAAAGTCATTGAAATAGAGTTTTAGTATGGAAACCGAAAAAATGGCAGAGACAGCCCTGTACCAGCAGACAACTTCAACCTGTTGCTCTCCGGATGTGAGCCTGCTCACTGGTTGGAGACCATGGCTGTACTACTTGCTTCTCTCTCCGATTGTGGGTCACTGGCAGGTATGTGTGTGATTGTAATATTTCAACAATTAGTAATTTCTCTATGTAAAAAAATTCTTCGGTTGCTGAATGGAAACAGTGAACAAGCTGCTGAGGACACCTATTCCTATTGTGCGCCTGTTTACTACTTTGAGTGTGTAATGATGCCCTTTTGTGAATCGGCTGTGGGTGTTATCACTAGTACTTTAACCCCTTCCGGACACCACAATTTTTATTTACATTCCATTTGTTTTTTCCTCCCCGTCTTCTATAACCGTTAGGGTATGTTCACACGGCGTTTTTGAATCCGGTTTTGGATCCGAAAATTGCATAAAAAAACACAGCGCCAAAATGAATCCAACACGTATCCAACACGCAGCTGCATTGTTTGGATGCGTTTTGGCTGCAGCAGGATCGCACCCTATAGTTTAAATAGGGCTCCTGCTGCGTCTTTCGGATCAAGAACTGACATGTCAATTCTTTGAACCGATCCGAAAGATACATTCACTTGTGGGTATGTTAATGCGTTTTTTACACGGCAAGCAATGTACAACACATTGCACATTTGGGTCCGTTTAGGGTCCGATAGACGGATCCAAACACACATCTAAAAACATATGTTCACACGGACCCAACACGCCGTGTGAACATACCCTTATATTTTTCTGTCTTCGTAGCCATCTGAGGGCTTGTTTTATTGCAAGACAATATGTATTTTTATGGCACCATTTATCACACAGTATAATTTACTAGAAAATAAATGAAAAAAATATATATACTTCTTTGGGAAACAAAAAATTGCACAATTTTTTGGTTGCGCTGTTTTTACAATGTTCACTGTATAAATCTTTATTCTGCAAGTCGCTGTGACTCTGGCGATACCATTTTTATAATCTTCTTTATGTTTTTCTCCTTTTAAAAAATAAAAACATGATTCTATTCCTTCAATTAGTTCTGCTACCTAAAGACCTGAATGAGGGCTCGTTTTTTGTGGGCTGAAACGTAGTTTTTATTGGTACATTAGACGTTTTGAGCACTTTTTTTTTCAATCATGTTTTTATTGAAGTTTTCAACTAAAGGGAAGTGTCGTACAAACCAGGGGACCAACAGTGTCCCCTCAAGATTCCATTGAAATTATACAATAAAACAGGCATATATTTATCATGAAGTGCATGCAAGAACATATACCCATAAAGGTATATAAAATAATACAACAAGCTCGCATGGTACGTTTCAAGTTGCGCCGGTCAGTAGAAGGCCTCCCCGCGGGTGTGTATCTGTACTGAAGTCTGAAGGTCAGGGTGTCACTATGAGTACCCACCCACGTCTTCCAAAGATGCAATATCCCCACCCCAGAGCTCCATCCCTACCTCCAACCACCTTCCTTGATTGCAGTCCAAAAATAGTACAAGGATGGGAGGTATGCGGCTTTGTTAGAAATGCCAAAGGGCCAGTACAATCGATCTGGCTCAATTGGAAGGGTTTCAGGAATCCAGTCAGGAGGCATGCGAGCCAGTGAGGAACCATCCTCACAGGAAAACAGGGCTCCAGCTGATACCCCATGGCCCCTCCATGTCCCCAAAGGTCCTGGGAGGTCAGCCCAGAAGCAGAGCCCACCAAACAGTGCAATAAAACAGAGAACAACAGAGCACTTTTAATTACAGTTTTGAAGCAATAAAATAAAAAAAAAAATTAAACTTTTTGTTTTTCCTTTGTGTAAAATAAACAACATTAAATTTTAACAGATTGGACTTTTCCAGACGCGGCTATAATTAGGTTTACCCTTTTAATTGTCTTTCATTTTCGGATTTCTAAAATAGCAAAAGGGAGGAAATCTTTCAAAAAAATATTTGTTTTTTTTAAAATATTTTTAAAACTTATTTAACTGAAATTTCTTCCATCTGAATAGAGCGGTTGGGCTTTTGCACATGAACTTTTGCCAGCCAGATTCAGATGAATAGGACATTCAGAAATTTCAGCAACAAATCTGCTACATATGAATTCATGTTAACACCCACTAAAGTTTACTAACCCATACATGCCCAACGCAGATATTTGATATTCAAATTTGATGCTATATTTAAATGAGCATTAAATACTGTGTTCACAAACTTGACTCGGCTATGTGATCTACAACAGAAAAAAAATCCATAATATAAATTGTTTGCAGAATGCGGCCTACTTATTGACTGTTTCCAGATTTTTATAAACTACATAGGGTAAAAAATAACTAAAACATAAGTAAAAGGAGCCAAATAAAGTTATAAAAAACCATTGAGAAGATTTTACATCACTGGAAATTAGACCCAGATTTCATCTGCAGCAGAGGTGGCAATGGATCCACTACATGACGAACACCAACAGAATCTGACAGACTCCATTGACTATAATGGGGTTTAGAAAGGGGAATATCTCTCCTTGGGGAGAGCACCGTATAGGTATGTAGACTTTTGAATTGCCTTATTGCCTGCTACTAAGCATCTGCATATCACAACCCCGTTTCGGGGTTTTGCCCTTCATCAGTGCAGAGCAGAGCAATGCTGGCTGGCTGGGAGGCAATGAGTGACTCAGAAAGGGGAATATCTCTCCTTGGGGCTGCTGCTGTATGCAGATGAGTGATGCTGGCTTGGCTAATATCCCTTTTGCTTTCTAAAGACCCAGTGGGTCAAAAGCAAATTGAGGATTTGTTACATCCAATAGAGGGCGCTTGAGCTTCTCAGCTCCTTTCCCATAATACCTTGTAATATAATGGGGTCTGTCAGTTTTCCATCATGTTGTCCTTCATTTACTCCATGATGTGCTATTTTTTTCCCTTAATTTTTGACGGAACCTCTGACGTAATTGTGAACCGGGCCTTATGCATAAATCATGGCAGCCGTTTGTGAAGAGTATGGAATGGCGTTGTTTCCTTTTGTGTTCTCCCATTCAATTAAGTGTATTTGCCTATGATAAAACACAAGCGATTATCTTCATCTAGATAGTGTTCTGTTACCTCCTTTGTGCAATGGATCTACTGCCTCACAGATAATGAAAGGTTTTGTTATGAAGCAGACAGGAGCCCTGACAGAGACTCTGTCTAGATCTTTGGGGAATTGTATCACACACGATCAGGAAGACCTGGTCACAAGGTGATAAGTAAGTAATAAGTAGATTGTGCTGCTCTGTGTCAGTGCACGGTCACTGTGCTGCACAAAGCGGAGGCTCGCTGGCTTCACTCTAGCATTGTTCTGTATGTCATTTTGACATATTCACTTTCATAAGATACAAACTAACGCCAGGATAAAAAAAATGCAGCATGTGACATCATGGGGGCTCATAATAACTAAACCTGATTTAAAGGGGTTGTCTCACTGTAAGGATTGCTTTTTATGTTAAAGATCTTGCAAAAACAAGTCACTTTGCAATATGAGTCCATTAACAGTGCCCTACCAATTCTGAGATATCCCCTCTTGTATGGGCTGCATCATCTCCTCAGGTCGCTATAGCTACAGACCTGTTTGATCTCTCCTGATAGGTTGCCAGCACTGGTTGCTATAGCTACAGACCTGTTCTATATCTCCTGATAGGCTGCCAGTGCTGGTTGCTATAGCTACAGACCTGGCTTCTACTGTTGCCTAGCAGAAGCCAGTAAACACGCCCCTGAATTCAAAGTGAAACCAAGAAAACAGGACTAAGGTAAGATAAATAAATGTAGTGAGTCAACTCCTTTAAGAATGGAAGTAAAATCATGTACAGTAATTGTCTGCATTTTTAAAAAGTAAAAAAAAAATAAAGCTATTAAAAACTATCAAAGTCTCTATCTTTTACATTACATCATGTGTAGGTGGAAACATATCAAATCTGTCATGTGTTATTAGATCCTTACGATAAGGCCGTCTTTGCAGAATTCTTCTGTTGCGGACTGGAAACTGTCATCAAGTTGCTGATGACATATGTGTTATTCCGATTATGTATCTTTGTTAAGGACTTTGAGCTTGTAATGATACCCTGTTGCAAATGGGCTGTGGGTGTGATCTACAGTAACTTAAAGGGGTATCCTTACCACATTAGTTCACTTTAAACATGTAGGGAAGGGCAAATAAGGATTATTACCCAATACATTGTTGTTTTGATTTTGTTTCCTTTCAGAGTTAGAGCAGTTCTGACCTCCTGCTTATGTACACAAACTTCCGTAAGTTACCAACCACCTCTCACTGCTCTAGCAGTGGCCAGGATGATGATGATGTCACTCTTTGCTGTGTCTTAGCAGTAGCACAGGAGCGTGTTTATTTTTCTTACTGACAAACATTAACCCTTTATAGCTGTGTAGCCTTGTTCCCTGTTGGTAAAACCCCTCCATCACCAATATCCCTCTAACAGGCTCAGCTAAGAATAGCAGAGCTGAAATGTCAGTGACTGCTACAGAACTTCCCAAAGCCTGAACAGACGAGGCTCTATAAAACACATAACCGCTGGGGCCAGGAAGCAGAAAGCTGGGAGTTGAAGTGTATACAATGATCAAGAAGGCAGGGACGTCCCTGCCTTCTAAGTATAGAGCACTGCTGCTGACTCTACAATTGTGCATCAGAACAGTTATTTCACAACTGAGCACTCTGCATGACTGTTTTAAAATGGCCGCGCAGAGTTAGATGACCACCACCCAGATGTTTATGGCCTATGGACGGTCGTCATATAGTTAAAGAGGTGTTCCCTTTTGTAGCATATCAATAAGATTTTCCATAAATGTCTGAGAATTGGCCCCTAAAAATCTCCATACAGAACAGATAGGAGGTCAAGCTTGCATGGTACCCACCATTCTGTTCTATGGGAGTCCAGAATAGATCTATCATTAAACTGAATGGAGAGTGCCACACAAGAGTGACCTCAAACACTTCTGATGGTTCATTCCCAAGACAAGTGCATGTCTCAGACAAGGGACCTGCACCTATCAGACATTTATGGCATATCCTCTCAACATGGCACACTTGTCCAAGATGGGAACATCCTAAATGGGTTTTCTCACCATGCGGTTTCACAGAGCCCCAGCCAGCTTTAGAATCGCACATGCTGTTCAAGCTGTGGGCAAGTCTATAGCAGTGATTGACACATCAGCACTACTATTCCTGTTACACTTAAATGAGTGCAAGAGATTTATAAAGTGTATTACACAGGCTTCAGAGCTCTAAAGAGTGTTTACTTAGCTAAATGAGAATCTCAAAGTTTGATGCTAGAGATAAGACTCTGCAGGAGGTGACTCACCATGGACAGATTGAGTGACTGACGGCAGCTTGGAGCAATGAAAGATCAGAAAGAGCAGGGAGAGAGATGGTCGTAACCAGAGAAACTTGTATGCTCTAAGAGGAGATAAAGTCTTCTTTATCTCCTGACCAAATGAAAACTAAAACACCAATGTATTTAGAAAAAGTCTTCATTTACCTGTCCTTACATGTTAAAAGCTCATCATTGTAGTGATTAGTTTTAGTTTTGCTTTGAGCTTTCCTTTACAAACTCACAGTCTGCCCTAGACACAGCGAGGTCCTAACCACTATATATTGATGCATATAATTTAAATTCTTTTGCAGCCCTATCATGCAGATTCAAAAAGGAAGGAAATCCGTTCTAAATGTAACCCATTGCGATTATATAATCTTGTTCTTGGATCCAACATTGTCCCGTTCCGCTCTCTCCCCGCGGAGGTGTCCGACAACCCGCCCTCCTTTTTTCAATATGCTCAGTTCCGACATTTTTTTACCTCTATAAAGGACATAGTGGATTTCACAAGACCCCTCTCGCCCTTTGAGCAGTTATGTCTATTACGTACCCCCCCTAGACACGCTATCTCTATTATTTACAAAGAGTTATCCGCTACCCATATGACATCTCTCCCACCTTACTGTAGGGCTTGGGAGACGGAACTGGGTAAATCCTTCTCGCGTGATCAATGGCACCGGTGCTTTACCCTTACCCACAGAGCAGTTATAGCTTCCAAAGCACAAGAAACGAGCTACAAAGTTCTTTCTAGGTGGTATAGGGTCCCTGTTCTGATTCACCAATGGTTCTCGTCAGTGCCAGACCTTTGCTGGCGTTGTGGGACGAGCATGGGGACTATGGTACATGTCTGGTGGGATTGCCAGGCCCTACAGGGGTTTTGGGATACGGTTTACGACATTAGTAGGAAAGTTACGGGCCTGAGTTTCCCGAGGAGCCCTGAAGCAGCCCTTCTTTTTATGTCTGATTTGCCGATGTCCACTTACAAAGGCTCATTGTTGCGCCATCTTCTTCAGGCAGCCAAGACGGTCATTCCCAGACACTGGAGATCCTCTGACCCGCCCACTATAGCGGAGTGGATGTTGGAGGTAACTCACATTTGTCATATGGAGGAACTCTTGGCGACCTCTGACAAACACGGCAATGGCTGAAAACATGGACACCCTGGCATTCTTTCCAATCCTCCCCTGTACTTTGTACTTTTCTGAGTTAACTATCTTAGGTGAGATAGCTATTGAGACCTGGGTTTCCGTATAATTTCGCACCCCCAACATTTTTCCCCCTTCTTTCCCCCTTTTCTTTGCTTTTACTTTTACTCCTCCTCCTTATGAGTATTATTTTGAGTCAGTATCGAATTGTCACAGGGTCCCATTATGGATACTCCTTTTTGTTTTGTTTTTGTTGTATTGTAGACGAAACTGTTTTGCCTCTTATATTATGAGGTATTTCTGTTTATATCGCTTTCTTTGCCACATCATGTTGATGTATCTTACTTGATGTATATCTTGCATAATATTACTTTGTACACTTATTTCATGGTAGAGACCTTCCAAGTCTCTGTTTTCCTGTATGTCAGTATTTACTTTATTTAAATAAAGCGTTTGAATAAAAAAAAAAAAAAAGGAAGGAAATCCAGCGTGATTTTCCATGGTAATTTTTAAAACATCTCAGAAATTTATTGTGCAAATATTAAAAATCAAGAAAGTAGAAACATGATGTACGGCAAATAGCGTATAGCCGACGCGTTTTGGAGTGGATGCTCCTTATTGATGCCATGAATAAGGAGCATCTGCTCCGAAACGCGTTGGCTATAAGCTATTTGCCGTACATCATGTTTCTACTTTCTTGATTTTTAATATTTGTACAATACATTTCTGAGATGTTTTAAAAGTTACCATGGAAAATCACGCTGGATTTCCTTCCTTTTTGAATGTGTTGTGATTTCAAGAGGCGGCTTCTCTTCTATCTGGGCGTGTGCTCCTAGCAATCAATTAGGTGAGCTGACTATTTCTTCTACTTTTGAACCTAACATGCAGAGGTTAATTTCTACAGCACACCCAGACTTACTAACATTAATATCAGGCAGCTATGAGTTAGAATACAAGCTTTAGTTGTGGGTTTATAACACTCTGATATCAGGCAGCCAGCGCCATTCTGACTGACCACAAAGGTAAGACTGCAGAGTAACATCTCAACCACTCAGCTGTCACTGAACACCACACAACTTTCAAAGTGAACATTTCCAAAGGAAAATCACTTAACAACCACATAAAAGCAGAAGGTGAGTAATGGTTTCTAATTTTCCTTGGTTATTCTCATGCCTTGCTTTTAGCGATGCCCCCTCGTCCCTGAATCATCTCTATACATGTGGTTTCAGCTCTTGATTAGAGGAGGCTAGCGCTTTATTCACTTACAATGTGGTTCAAGCCTATCCTGTGTTTTAGGACAAGAACCTAAAAGTGCAGAGAATTGGGTCCCGGGCATCTTTGAAGTTTCTGCGGTGGGGGACAGGTAGGTATCACTTTTTTTTCCCACTGTCACCCCATTAAAATTATTTTTTCTCAGCTGGACAACCCCAATGCCCCAGCACTCAGTACCTGAGCAATAGGTAAGTTTGGTTCCTGAGGTCTACAAATGTGTCTTATTCCTGTCCTATTTGGCAATGACCCCGCTTGCATATTTGCCTGCTTGCCTTGACTCGTGTACAATCTAGGATTCCGCCCACTGCCTCTGTACCATTACTTGATGACTTTTGCCTATCAGCAAGTCAGCGGCTGCTAACAGACTGCTGCGGGGAAAGCAACCTAAAAAAATCCTGTAGGAAAGTTCACGGGTTAAAAGAGTGTTTCAACACTAAAAAAAAAGCTCATTAGTCCCTTGGGGCATGATAAAAAAAATAAAATTAAGAAAACTTATTTTGTAAACGCTCTCGTTCACTCCCTGCGGCCATCTCGGTGATTTCGGCAGATGCCTTTCCCCTTCATTCTTCACGTGAACCTGGAGCCATTCACAGGGCGCAGCGGGCATGGGCTGGATACATCACCTACTTCAAGAACGGGCCCCCGGAAGTCTCTGCTACAGAACGGAAATTCAGTCGCACTTGCTCACAACTCTTCAATGTGTTCTATGGGAGATCCGAGCACAGGAGAGTGGTGTTTTTTTTGGCTATACTGAGAAGTCCCATAGAACAGAATGGAGCCTAGTGCACAAGTGCAACCTCTCCGTTCTGAAGCGGAGACTATCAGAGGCCGTTACAGTGCTAGATGGGAACACCCCTTTAAATACTTGGCGATTGCCCATTGGCTATATATGTCCTGGTGGCAGGATCTCTGCACGGATGGTCAAGAACAGAAGTACGAGTAGAGAGCTGTATGTCAGCATTAGGCTAGGGCCACACAGCATAGGACAAAAAACTCGTTGAAAACCAAAACCTAATAACCGCTTTGAACCAGAGTATTTTGTCAGATTTTTGTCCAAAGCACTTGGGTTTCTGAGGAGTTTTTTGGTTGTTTTTTTTAGTTTTTTTGTTGAGGTTTTTGGGCAGTTTTCAGTCAGTCTATGTGAATTAGTTCTCAAAAACCACAGAAAATCTGACGGAAAATCTGTGTAGACATAGCCATAGACTTCAATAGTAAATTTTCTGCCGGATTCTGGCAGATTTTACAACATGGGTGTGTTCACACGACAATGACAAAACACCGGTCGGATAATCCAATCAGTATATTGTCGTTTTTTGGCACTTAGGGTGACGACTTTTGTCCACGGTTTGCGGACTCAAGCCGTCCCCCGTCACGTTGACATGTTCATGTGCCTCCCAAAAACCGGGCAGAAGAATGAACATTGTCTAAGTTTTTCGTTACGCCAGCAGTGTAAAAGTCCAGCACAAAATCCGTGCAGTGTGAACTACTGCATGGATTTTCTATTTAAGTCAATATAAGGGTCCGTCCACACCAATGGTTTTCAGAAGGTTTTCGGATTTGAAAATCGACGGTCAATCATCCACATAGACTTTGATAGAAAATTCGCTCAGTAGTCTACACTGAACAGATTTTCAGTCTGACTTTTTTTTTTTTTTACACTGCTGATGTTCTGAGAACCTTAGAACATGCTCAATCTTCTGCCCGGTTTTCAGACGGAAGATGTGCATGTCAACGATTGAGGGGGACAGGCCGCCCCCCCCCCAAACCATTCAAAATATGATAAAATACCAGCCGGATTCTTAGGACAGAATCTGACAGGTATTTTGTCTATGCTGTGTGGACGCTCCCTAAAAGGTTGATAGCCGGTTTTCAAATCTGAAAACCGTCTTTACATCCAACTGCAAACCAGTGCCGTGGGACCGCACCCAAATCCTCCAGCGTTGAAAACTGACCAGAAAAAAAATAACCTACCGGATGTAAACTACAGCTCGTTTTTTTGTATTGAAGTCTTTTAGCCCTGCCCCCGATGACCCTATAACTTTACTGTATATCACCTACACATAAAAATGTCTATTATAGCGGCACTTTTGCTGTTAGTCCAAAAATGGAAAAAAAACATAGTTTTTTAATTTTTTTTCTTCTTTTACTATTTTCCCTCATACTATATAAAAATATAATGTAAAAATTACATAAAAATAAAGCCTAACCTATAATGGAAAAAAGGTGAAAAAAAGAAGTAAAATAACTGAGCACCAAGAAAAAGTAAAATGTGCCTGGTCAGAAAGGCGGGTGATTGGCCTGGTCCAGGAACTGGTGCATCTCTGCTGTCTTAAAGCTTGAAAATGAAATCTTTGCTTGCAAGGAGCAGATGTACATTGACGCTGCTTTTTGCACCTTTAACAGGCTTTCAACTTAATACATTTTTTCAGTATTGATGATGACCACGCCACCCCGGCTGCTGCAATCTACCTACTGTTTTCGCTACTTTTAAAAAGGAGTAAGAAGAGTAAAAAGTCACAAATTAAAGGTGCAAATATGGCATGATCCATTATCTTATGCATTGTAACCCAACATGAAATGTAACTGTGGCTGGCCAACATGTGGGTCGTACAGCCTTGTGGAGATTATTACCTGCATAGTGGTAACTTGCTAGAGGATGAGTTTTCAGCCTTGGTGCATCTTTTAAGAGCAACATCTCCAGCGCAGTCTGTATATAGAAAAAGTAAAATAACAGAGATAAAAAACGATACTATACCTCTACAGGACATGGTAAGGATCATAGAAATGACAGGGTTTATTTCATGTTAGAAAAAAGCCTGAACTATAATACCAGTCACAGCCTATAGACAGTGGCGCTTTTAATGAAAAAATAAATCTGACCTTTTCTTCTCATTTCACCTTTAGGAACATTTAATGTTGCTGCCAATTCCTTTCTAACTATGTGCATCCTAAGTAGTAAACCTATCATCAGCCGTAATATCCAGTACATTCTAATACAACCTTTTAGTCCTTGTAAGAAAGAGGCAGTCCACATGTAGGACCACCTTGTAGTAATGAAGCTGACATAAGATCTTGGTCTTTGCATATCATACTTGACATTGGATATTACCTGTCAGTGGAGACCAGATATGGATTTGCATGTAAGGTTCTGCAACAGATCTAGGTTTGCATATTGCACCGACACTGGTTTGAACAATGGACAGGCTACAGGTTTGGGACCATATATATACATAACAATTTTAAGAGGCAAGTGATCTTCTTTCACTTCTGCTCTTTTGGTCACTGGTTTGAGAAGGGTTAAACACGCCTAGTCTAAGATACTGTGATATTAAGGGCACGCTGCTCCTGCTCAGCATCAGACTGAGACAACCACATTATCTACATCCTAATAAAGTCACATCTATTTCACCATGCACCTTAGGTGCACTAATGCATTTATCAGAGCAAGTGCAAAGGAAAACCAGAGCACCTGACCTGAGGAGCCAATCAGGAGCCTGAAATATGACAGCTACAATCTGATTGGCTGCTGTGGGCAACTCCTCCACATATCCCTTGCAATATGTCCGCTCCCTACAAGGAAAATACCGTAACAAAAATGTCTCACCACGATGTTTCCTTTGGCTTCAAAAAGAGAATGTAAAGCATATTCCATATTGGTTCCTCCTCCTGGAAGAACACTGGAACAGGACATGCTCAGGAAGACTTCCACTGCAAGAAATAAAATGGACACGTTAACAGAAAATCTTCTGGGTCTTCCAAGCAATCCAAATTATTATTAGGTTGTGAACACAAACGGAGGTTTTCCACTGTAGACAACATCTTCCAGTGAGAAGGGTTCCTAAGGGTCTCCTGCTACGGAGATCTCTACTCATTGGCTGGAGGCGATGAGAGAACTTGCCGGCAACCACCCACAGTAGGACTCAAGCATTACACACCACCATTGAAATTAATGGGCTGTCTATAGAGCATGTCCTCCAGAGCAAGATACACTCTTTGTAGCAGCTTCATAAGGGTTTTGACTAGGTAACCGCCCCCTCTATTAATTCCTGGGAGGGGGTTTTAAAAATGTGTTTTCTAAAACGGACAACCCCTTTATGTCTGTGTCCACATCTGGAGGCGCCACCTATAAAATTTACTGGAAAAAAAAAACAGTGCTATTTTTTCTGCCAAACAATTAACCCCACCACAGAACCTCATCACATCCTATAAAAGCCCATGGGGTCTGTCAGGCACTGTTTATGTTTATCATGTGACGGATCCAGCCTTGCCTTTAGTTACATTTTTCTGTATGTTCATACAGCGTTTTTGGATACGTTTCTTAAACAGAATCTCACCAGTATTTGGTCAATGCCATGTGGCCTCAACCTTACCCTTGCGCTGTTTGTAGGACTGACATAAGGCCAGTCTTAATAAATTCCCCAAAGTATAGTAGAATAATGCATAACCCTTTCCATATATAGTGATTAAAGGGGTTGTCTCACTACAAAGAATAGCTTTCAAAATGTAGGGAACACTAAATGAAGACGTTTTCTAAATATATTGCTTTGTTCATGATAGCAGGGAGTGATGTCCTCACTGCGGCCAGCAGTGAGAGCTTGTGTGTTATCTGATCTTGCAGACAAAATACAGTAATTACTTTACTGTTTAAATTAGCTCAGAAGCTTCTCTGGACCTCAGAGAAGGTAATTTATTTAATCTAGACTAAAACAGAGAAGTCTGAATACATGGAGCTCATATGCAAATTACAGACAACTCTTGACCAGGAAGTGACAGAGCAAAGCAGCATTATTTCATTCATTCATTCATCCTCTGAAACTTTGAGATGAGACAACCCCTTTAAGCTTTATTATATTAAACTTTGTTTTACCACATCCCATTGTAACACAAACTGGTAACAACTGGACATAGTCAATATCCAGTTGAAAATTGCATTCCCCGAAAGAGCTACACTAAAAACGAAACACTTCACATCGTTCTCCAAGCCCACCTCTGTGCTGCGATTCTTCACGGTCTAGGTCCGGCCAAGGTTTCCACACCAAGGTTGCTTGGTGCATATCCTTCACAAGCAACGAGCGGTGCTGGAGAGCTGGAATTTCTGCCTGAAATCTTGATCCAATATTGATTTTCCTTTAGAAACAATGCATTGTCTCAGGTAATATGCCTTGTTAACAGACAAGATGTATGCTTGTAGGTCACTAAAATGGCTGTCGTATTTATTAAAAAGCATATAAACCACTGTAACAGTAAGAAAATCCTCAGAATGATTTAGTAGTAAATGAGACAACCAGTTATAAATGACTTTCCCTAAATGAATAGTACTATCAAAAATAAGAAATGTTGTACTATAGCTTGTTACAGAAATATGCCTGTCTATTATGGTCATTGAAATCACTACTACAATCGTTAGACCAAAAACAAGATGCATTTTAGTTAACCTCATTCAGAGGTTGCAGCTGCTTACCATAGAGGTCTATGGAGAGGGGAGGGGAAAGAGGGGTGATCAGCTGCAGAGAAACATAAAAAGATGCAGCTGGCACTAGTGCTGAATTGCTTCTGTATTTAAGAGAGATATAGGGGAGCATGATCACCTTTTCTCTGTAAGCTATGTATAGTAGACATCACCGCAGCTTGTATCTGAATTCTGCTCCCCCCCTCCCTATAGACTTCTATGGGCAGCCATAATCTCATCTCTCAGTAAAGCTGGAAAGCCTTCTCTGTTATACAGAAAATATTCATAAACTCTGAGTGAACAGAATGTGGGGTTTAAGGAGGAAAGGAGACTGTTAAGTGGGGAAATAAATTATATTCTGTAATAAGATATATTACAGATTCCTGCTTGAACTATAGACTTATAGCTAGGGGTTTATCATTAGAGAGACGAAAGATAAGAGTAGTGTGGAAAAGAAAAAGAAAACATAATAAGTAAGTACATAGCTTAAAATGCGTCTTCCAGCCTAGTATAAATATTGCTTAAAGCGGTTCTTTCAAAAAGACATCCGTAAAGTAGAAAAATAGAGACACCAGCTCCAAAACAAGAGGTCGGGCAATGGAATTTGAGAAGAAAAATCCCAAAAATGTATTTAACTACATTAAAAAAGCCAAAATACATAGTAGGAGAGACCCACATACATCCCAAAAAATTCTGATAGGTAGGATGTGGGTCTATCCTACTTTTTGGACTTTTATTCTCAAATTCCATTGCCCGACCTCTTGTTTTGGAGCTGGTGTCTCTATTTTTCTACTTTACGGATGTCTTGGGGCTTGGTCCTACCCCGCCGTGTCTCCACTTTGTCTCCTGTGAACAAGTGGGTGAGCTGATACATATATTTTTTTCTTGTTTGTATCAAAAAGACATAACTCGTTCTTTAATAATAATAAAAAAAATAATGGATTGACTTCGCTAATCCTCAGCACTGCAGGATTAATGTAGCATGTTATACAAGGATAATGCAGGTCCAACATAGTGGTAGCTTCTCTGTAAAAGCATGTCTCTGGTGTGCGTAATCAAGGGCGTCCTAAAAGGGGTTGTCATGGTAAGACCAGCATTTTAAAAACTGATGCAATGATGTTATACATTCTGTGTTTAAAGTCCTTATTTTCTAAATTTCCGCTTACTGTTGGTGAATTGAACCAGTCCTAACTAAATCTTGGTGACAACAACTTGTTAGAAGACCAGGTTCTGACATACTATAACACCCCAAAGGCAGGCTTTTAGGGCGACATGTCCCATTAGGGCTGCGATATTTTTTTGGTGTATTTTGCGGCAAAAAACTGTTGGCGTCCTATTCTCTGTATCAGGGGTTCCCAAACTCCAGTCCTCACGCCCCACCAGCAGGTCATGTTTTCTGGCTTTCCTTAGCATTGCACCAGTGATTTAATTCTGCTGCACAGGTGACCTAATTATTGTCAGTGCATTCTGTGGAAGATCCTGAAAACATGACCTGTTGGAAGGGCATGAGGATTGGGGTTTGGGAACCCCTGCTCTATATAAATTAACTGTAGTACGCCAAAACTAGGTGCATTATACGCCAGACACAACACATTTGAATGTGCCTAAGGTAGGCATCAAATATGCTAGCACTGAGATGCTATGCGCCTACATTATGCTAGATTAGGCGCTTCAATTATACTATACAAGGTAGAACAGAAGCCAGATTTTTGACAGGTTCATTCATTCAGGCGCACTATACACTCATTTAATGCGCCTTAAAACTGGCAGCACCTCTTTTCTGACATGTCGCCCTTAGTCTCTAGTTTCCTTTGGTTGAAAGCAAGCGGAGGTCTTGAAATGTAGAGCAACTAAAACACAAAGTGTATTACAAAAAATACTGGTTCTAATTACTGTATACAGAGATTATGCTTAATTTATCTAAATCCAGTTAATCTCTCTATTTTATTACACTGAGATAATCTATTTAATTTGGGTGGTCTTTTTAGGGACAATTTTTAACAAATACAGACAGAGGCGATTAGCCGATTGCCCTGCCCCTCCCTCCCCCCCCCCCCCCCAGGAAACATCTGATTTTGTTGGGGCTAGGTTGCAGGAAAAATGAAGGATTAAATAGAAGCCATTCAGATGAAAGGTTGTCCATGTAACACAATGACTGTTTGAGTGGAGCCACTTGTAAAGAGCAGTTCTTTATTGTGGTTTATGGAGGGAGTCCAGAGCAGGGGTCCCTACCTCTATAATATCCTTATGCTGTAACATGAGCTTTAAATGGGGCTATGTTATAGTTCTTTTAATACAATTATAGTCCAATAGGGCCAGGGTGGGGGAAAGCGAGAAAAAAACCCTGATACTTACCTCCCAGTCCTCTGCCACTGCAGCTCCAGAACTCCCTGGTATCCACTCCTCTTCACTTCCGGGTTCTTGTCCTGACACACAGGAAAAGTTTGTGCTCCATTCATTCACTATGGAGCGCGAACCTCTCCTAGACAAGAACTCTGACGAGGAACTGCAGTGGCAGGGACCAGGAGCGAAGTATCATTTTTTTCTTTTCTATTTGGCTCCACCATGGCCCTATTGCACTATAATTTGATTAAACTGGACAACCCCTTTAATCTTGATGGCCTATACAACAACTCTGTCTGGGACTGTGGCTGAGTAAAAACTGGGCTGCCAAAACTATTGCCAGCTAGGGAGTTCCTTTATATTCCATTTTGTGGAGCATATCCATCTTTATTCTGTCGGCATCAGGCTATATCTGGGATGTTGCCCGTGCTGAAGACACCTTGGCCATGCAGGGACAGATCAGGGCTTTTTGTGGCTCTCTGCAGCCTATGCTCTTATTTGAAGAGCTGCCATTGGAAATAGAAACGTATAAAACATATGTGCATTTCTTACGGTTCAACATCCACGGTTTGCTCTCCAGGTCCAGGTGTAACTGTAGAGCTGGTTCCATCAATGCTGTCTGAGAAACAAATACATTATTACATAAAGCTGCTCCCACAATTCAGCTGTATAGTACAATATGCGAAATAATAAACCCAAGAGAAGCGGCAGCTTTGGGAGGACTTTTATGGAGTTGTCAACTTCAGAGAATTGAGTGATCAGCTGCAATCTAGAGGGAACGGGCTGCAAGTGCTGAATTCTCACACAGTGCCATCACAGGGGAAATAAGGTATTACACAGTTTTCATTAAGGGGAATGTATCATCAAAAAATGAGTCCTTGTTTAAGTCCCATTTTTATGTTAAACACATTTTTTAGGAATTTTTGGTTGTTTTTTTTTTTAATTTTTCATATCACTTTCAATATTTTTTAATAATTCTTAAGTCTTGCAGTTTTCACTTGTTTGCACTGCTTTAACAGCAGTTAGAGAGATGCTTTACAGTAGCTTCATGCACATAGCAGACTTAAGACTGATTCAGTCCCATTCACTTCTATAGGAGAGTTTTCTAGTCATGCTCTGTGACCTGGGAAGAAATCAGTGTGCAGGGAGGTGAAAGGGTGAACTGTGACTGGTGGATCCTGTGTTATCTATTCACACTGGTGTCTCCTTTCAGTTTGACCCTCTTTGTGCTGATAATGTGCATACAACTGAGAATCTTTCTGTACAGAACAGGAAGTGTCAGACTATTATTAGGCTTAGTGGCCAAAGTGAAAACTGCAGGACTTAGGAATTATTAAAAAAACATTGAAAGTGATATGGAAAATTAAAAAAATATAACCCAAAATTCTTAAAAAATGTGTTGAACATAAACATGTGAGTTAAACAATAAGTCATTTTTGATGACACATTCCCTTTAAAACCAATAGCCTGTCCATGAAAATCATGGATGTTCTGAGCCTTCCAGAGCAATAGATGCCTCTTACAGTAATGGTGGATTTCCTCTTTTCACTTAGAATCCCCTAATAAGATTTTTTAGGTTTCTTCTAAACTAAATATATTCTAAAAGGCTCATGGGAAATGAGCTAGGACTCTGCAGCGCCACCTATTGGATGTAGTGTTCCTCAAGTCACATCCGACTCACTGAGCCTTGCAATGTGAATGGGATTAATGCCATACCAGATATTCATCTGGGCACCCATCTAAAGAATTTTTATTACAATTAGGTGTAATACTTACTAGGTCGGCAGAGCAGCACTCTTGGAGTGGGTGTCAGAGGGGTGAGCGGAAGATGAGCATTATGTGCCGCTGTCATGACACTGCTGAAAAGTCCCGATCCTTGTCGTACAGGACTAAGCATGGGGGGTGGAGTGTAGATAGGTGGCTCCTGCGTTCTTAATAACAAGTGATCCATAATGAGGCGAGGGGAGCGGAGCTGGCTTTGGTACAGTGTTGCCCCTGAATGAGATGGATTTGCACTGAAGGAAGGGGGAGGGATGAATAGTGGTTCAGGTCTGTGGCGATACTTCCTCCTCTCCTGCTGAGGTTTCAGCCCATCTGGTTTGCCCAATTTCATAACAGGTTCTTGAAGTTTTCTGATCATTTCCTAAATGTACAGCAGATAACAATCAGAGGCTGTATGAGGTTCTGTTACCTTACATAACATTTTCCATCACACAAGTCTGAAGAGTGCCATGTGGTTTTCCTGTTATAACCAATTAGTCTAGAGGTTTACTAGGTTTGTGCAGAAGCTACTGTTGACTCCAACAAAAACAAGGTTTTAACCATCACCGGTCATGCTTTCCCATTTAAACAAAGTATTTACAGATAGCATGTATTGTTTTACTTTAAAGCATATGTCCACCATTGCAAATACTTTCAGTACTTCAAGGCATCCCCGAAAAAAAATGAAGTAAATTTTAAATAAAAAAATCTATCATATTTCTGTATTTCTCTTCCAGACTACTGTGTCTAGGATATTAAATCTAGCTACATTTGCCATTAGCAGAGAGAAAGTAAAGGAATGCACTAATTCAAGTTTCACCCTACTCTGCTACATATGAAAATTTTGCATAATTCCTTGCACAAAAATACTGCATATCTGTAGATGTACACCTGAAGCCTCCTTTGTTCCATTATTTCTTCTTCTTTCCTACCACTCTTCGGCCATCACTCCCTTTATCTATTCAATCTTTATTTCTCCTCTATCCATCCCTTTTCTTCCTCCTTCAATTTTTTTATTATTTTCCTGTATTTATCACTTTCTTCCTTCCGTTTTCTTCTTTTTTCCCTCACACCATTCCTCCCTTTCTTCCTTCACATACATCATATCTATGTGTCTACCTGCTTTTGCAGTTGACAACAGCAGGTAGAGAGTAAAGAGCTGCACCGATTTAAAGAGAACCTGTCACATAGGTTATGCCCCCCTTGCTGAGGATAGCACAAGCTAGTGTCAGACCTGCTGTTTCCAGCGCTGTGTCCCTTATTCTGTAAGATGCAGCAGGTTCAGAGTATTTAAAGGGGTTTTCTCACTAGGAAGATTAGTTTTCTTAAAGGTTCACTTTAAGTCTTCTCCCAATTTAACCTATATAGAAATTAATGAATTGTGCAATTTAATATAATATTGTATCATTTTGATACTGTGTATTTAATTTTTTTCCCCATTCCCCTTTACCCCTCTTCCCACCCCATACCTTTTCCCCATCCCTAATTTATTACCTGTTGGGAATGTTTTTAAAAAAGTTTAAAATTTTAATAACACCAAGTTTAAAAAACGAAATGAATTAATTTTTCTACAAGCTTTAATTCTTGCTTCAGATGAGTGAAAAAGTTATGGCCAGTATAGAAAATATTAACAATAAATGATATGCATGTATTTTGGAGATCTAGTTTAATTTTCAATCCTGCATAGACCAAATCCCATTTACGCTATAATGCCATTAAGATATATTTCCTTGGATAAATCTGTTGTGGATTTGGAAGAATCCAAGATAAACTTTTAGGCCATGTCTACACAGCACTGGATTCTTGTTGGATTTTCGGCGAGTTCAGTATTTTGAAAATCCGACTGTTCCCAGCACTCTGTAGACCTCAATAGAAAATCCGTGCTGTAGTCTACTCAGCATGGGTTTCCTACTGAAGCCACCAGCCGTCCAGCGGAAGATAGAACATGATAGATCGCTCTAACTGCAACTTACAATAGAGTACAAACTGCACAAAGACGATGACAAATTTCATGAACACACACATAGTAGTTGCTGTCGGAGGTCTTCACTATTTTTATATTTATTGCTCTGCAGAATTTTCAGCCTCAGAAGCTGAATCTTTGTTTTGAGACATTAAGATTGAATCATTTCAGACCAACCGTCAGCAACAGAAGATAAATCTGACAACACGTAGAAGCCAAGATGGACAAGCACTCACAGAAGACGTGCATGAGCGGTCCGCCTTTGGGGAAGATGGCGGGGAGTAAGTCATCCTGGTTAAGATGGGCATTTCGTCATCGGACATATTGTTCACTGGCTGATCTGCTTTGCAGCTGAGCTGAGTCTTGGCATCAGATGGCACAAGCTTGACAGGTACAGAGACAGGCATGACGATGGGCGTGAGGTTGTCTGCCTCGCTAGTCTGTGACTTCTGGCCTTCGTCCTGCACAGATAAGTACACACGTTCAACCTCAAACAGCCCCTTGCTCAACACCGACAAGCCACATACAGCAAACACAAGCAAGTCTGCTCTTCAGAGACACATTGCTAAAATGCAAAAAGAAGTGCAAGGGATTGGGGAATGCAGGGATCCTCTTGCTCCTAATAGAAGACAACTGTCAGCTAAAATGATATTTTCTGAACTTCACCCAATAAATTTACTTTGCTTCATATCCACTTTTATCAACATTGAAGGCTCCCAAAAAACATAAAAATGCTCCCAACTGTATTAAATAAAAAAGTAAATTTTTTTTAATCCACTGCCGATCAATCGTTGTAGCTCCGGTAGTTGTTAGGCTATGTTCACACGGCTTAAAATGGGATGTATTTCAGTCCGTAATTACGCGCCGGAGTGTGCGAATTACGGCTGGAATACGTCCCAGTCAGTACGGTAATCCACAGTACTCATAGAGAACTATGGATTACGTCTCCTCTCCCTGCTCGGCGAATCCGCCGCGGGGGAGATAAGTGACATGTCATTTTCTAGCGGCGTATACGCGCCGCTAGTAATGATAGTCTATAGGCCGGCGAAGTGCCAGCCCCCCGCTCCCGCCCACACGGCGTAATTACGCCCTGCAAATAAGCCGTGTGAACCCAGCCTTTAGAGTTGGACAGTTCCCAACAAATTCTAAGGGTCCAGATGTTACATCATGGATAAGGACAGTTAGACATTGTTATTATACCTGCATCTGAATAAGACTGAACATAAGCCCTTATGAAAGATCATGACAAACTACCCTGAGATGTCCAATTTTTTTAACTGACTGGATTAAGGAATTTTATAGATAAGAGACCAATCAACTTTCTTCTAATTGATTATAAAGGTTCTCTTCAAAAGTTTTTATGATGAAAGGCTTTGTTATTTAACACAGGTTCTGACGCTAAGACATCAGCGTTATCACTGGTGCCATCCGTAACACTTGTGTTTTTTAATAGTAAGTGATTATACAGGACTTACTGTAGACTGATGATGGCCAAACGTATTGGACAGCTGTTGGTCAAACCCTCATTCGGCTGTCAGGGACCTCTCCCGATGCTCTCATGCACATGTATGCTTGGCTCAGCCAAATGTGTATGTGTTTTTCATTTGAAGAGAATACACTGCTGCTGATACCATTGGTGGCAGCTTACCATCTCGAGAACAAAGGGACTGGACAGCTGAAATCCAAGTGCCCAATCCTCATTTCACCTAGCTTTACCATATTTTTCGGACTATAAGGTGCACTTTTTTCCCCCAAATTTCAGAGGAAAATGGTGGTACGTCTTAAAGTCCGAAAAATACGGTAGGTGCGTCTTATGGTCCGGTGCATCTTATGTTCAAAAAATACGATAGGTGCGTCTTAAAGTCTGAAAAATACGGTATATATCAGGGGAGAGTCGGGAGGCCACCCTACACATAAGATAAATTGACACAAAAATCTGTGGGTCCAGCCAACATTTATCTTGTATGGTCAGCTTAGGGCGACACGGACTGCTTGCTCTTTTTCCCAGTAGGACCAAAAGTGCATATTTTCTCCAAAGGAAGAGGAAAATAAGCCATCATCACCGACACTACTAGTGGCATCCTATCTCCTTTATAAAAAATGGATCTGACATGTTGGATTCAACCACCTTGTCATTCTTTCCCCCAAATCTGCTTTTGTGAGACGGTCAGAATGCCTCTATACATTGGTTGCTTAGGTGCCAGCATCCTTCTAATGTGTTTCTGTGTGTGGTACTACTATAGGCAGAAGGGCTGCTGTCTTGGGGTTATACTATCTGTCCTCCACTCCCTACAGTCCAGCCTTTGCTCGTTTAAGTCATCTGTGCCTTGAAAACATCTCCAGAATCTGCCCTATTCTCACTATGGAAACAGCTGAAACTTTTATTGTTGTCCTTATCCAGTCTTGTTTTGACTTCTATAACCCCATACAAATTGGTTCTCCTTTCTCTAAACTCACCCTTCTCCGATCTGTCCTGAATGCAGCAGCCAGACTCATCTTTCCTTCCAGCTGCTATACTGATGCCCCTACACTGTGTCAGTAACTGCACTGGTCGCCCATTCAGTACAGAATACAACATAAACTCATCACTCTCACCCATAAAGCTCTCAACTGTGCTGCACCCCCATACATCACCTCCTTCGTCTCTGTCTACCACCCCAGCCGTAATCTATGTTCTGTTGAAGATATTAGACTAAATTCCTCCATCATCTGAACCTCCAACTCGCGCCTTTAAGACTTCACACATGCTGCACCAGTTCTCCGGAATGTGCTACCGCATGCAATCAGATTAATCCACAACATTTATAGTTTTAGGCAAATACATTTTTTGGGGGCAGGCATACCAAGATCCCTAATTGCTAACCCACCTCCTTCACACATCCCCATTCCTGACACTCTATGCACTTATCTGCATTAGGATATGCTGTCTGGGTGGCAGGTTCATCTACTTTTATGTGTATTACCCTAGATTTATGGAAGATGGCTGGAACATTGTACACATTAAGCCCTTCTCACCCTTTGTCTCACCCCACTTCCACTTCCAGATTGTAAGCTCTTGGGAACAGAATCCTCACTCCTCTTATTTGATTCGTTAATTAATTTGTTTCAAAGTAAGATCCAGTTTGGTCTGTACCTATACCCTTGGCATGGTAAATTGCTACAGAATATGTTGGCACTATACAAACAAACAGTATTATTATTATGGCCATCTTAAAGTAACCAGATTTTGTCTGGGTGCCAGCAGCCACAACCCCCACCTTACTGCAGAAATCGATCATATTCTGTGTATATGGAGCACAAAATTTCTATCTACAAAGCTTTTTTCTTATTTTCATTGCAAACATTTCTAGCAACATCTGGATATACAGGATTAACAAGATACCTGACTGGATGCTTCTTAGTGGTGCAATAGGTTTGCAAACATACAATGGCGTTACAGAAAGCAAAGCACAGGACAAGCGAGCACTATCGGTAACCTTATCAAGAGCTGGGAGGAGCAATTACAGAAAGAGAAGACAATCCACCAGCACCAGGTGGTAGAGGTACCTACAACATACCCAAAGTAGCCTCACCTGTTTTAGGGCCGTTGTGGTTCGTACCCCACCGTGTGACCTCAAGTGGCCATTCAGGGCTGGAAGGCTCCTGAATTCCTTGAAGCATACAGAGCACGTGAGCCGGGATTTAGACTCGTCCGGGAACAACTTGCTAGTTTGTTTAAAAAAAAAAAAAAAAGGAAACAAAGGAAAATGATCAGACAGATGATTGTGTATATTTTACAATTTATGCAATATGGGATGTGAAATTGGATTGGTCCTATTGAGAACATCAATTACTACCTGCACTATGATATAGGAGTGTTCTCATACAGGGGCACTGCTATAGGGGAGTCATATGCAACAGAAGCATTGGGATCGAAGGCCCCTCAGCCACAGAGCTATAAATATCACACAGTGGTTACAGATTTTGCACTGGGGCCTCTGAGCTTCAAGTTACTCCTCTATTATCCTATGTATAGATATGATAATGCATTTACACTGTTGGCTGTGTGCCGGCATACATACAGCACGCACCCCAGGATCCGATAGCAATAACACAATGGCGGCTGCTTAGACCGAATTTACCTGTTGTCTGCAGAGATATTTTGGACTTTCCCATCTGATGCATGCTAGAAGAAAGTAAAAACATTTTTATATGTTTATAGAATAGTACTGCAAAATGCAAAGATGGTCTAATGTAAATAATAAAAAAACTAAGCAGAATTTCTCCTTATTTTTTTTACACGTAGCTTTTTTGTGCAGAAATGTACAGCATTAATTGCTGTTCCTTTCTGCACAAAAAAATGCATCCAAACACACTGTGTGAAAGCACCCTTGCTGATCTGTACCAATTAGTGTTAAACAGCTATAGGAGATGGAACATTTTTCTTATCTGTTTTTTTGGCTTCGTTAATCTGCAATACCAGATATAGCCCTCTGGATTACACAGACAGCCCATTGATTTTAATGAGAACTATGTAATACTTCACTTTACCTCTGGGGGTGCTGCAGGGAACATGAATACTTGCTGCCAGTTTTCCCCACATGTTACTACAGATAGTTGAAAGTCACATGTTATCAGCCTATCTTCAAGACACCCTTGTAGCAAAAGGACGCTATCGAAGGAAGACAACCCCTATAAGACTTTAATAACATTGGCTGTACAAGTGTACTGGAGAAATATGGTGCTCCATTTGAGTCAGGTGCCAGATGTGTTATACAGCTCCAAGCAATGGCCAAAATAGCGCTATTCTCAGCTGCTTAACCTTAGAAGTGGGCTCCGTACACCCTGTGATCACATGGCAATGGAGGCCTACTTAAGGTGTCCAGGCCTGCCATGTTACTAGTCCTATTACATTCAGAGGCAGGGTGCAATAGGAGATCAGTGAGACACACAAATAGCGTACTGTACAAGTCCCCTAGAGGAACAAGAAACAAAAAAGTAAATAAAAAAAAAAATTAAAAAACAATTCCCTCTCCCCATACACACTTCCCATTAATCTAAAAAAAATGGCATCACCAATTCTGGAAATGTCAGAAGCAGTAAATCATTGTGGTTGGTATTTATCCCACATAGAGAATGATGTAAAAAAAAAAAATACACAATGCCAAAATTACTGTTTTTCAGTCACTGTATTTCTCCCAAAAAATGCAGTAAAAAGTAATCAAAAACTTGTTCCAAATAATACCAATACAAACTACAGCTCATCCCACAGAGAAGCAAAGCCCCATACAGGTCCATCAAAGGAAAAAGGTTTTTTTTTTCCTTAAAGTAAAAAAAAACACAATATAAACTATATAAATGTGACATTGCTTTAATTGTCCTGACCCACAGATTTACTGCTTAATTAACTAATAAAAAAGGTACAAAGCTGTGTAAAAGTTTCTAGAACCTAGAAGAATGGGTAGGAAGGTCATAACAAAAATTGATGGATTTTAACTTCTTTTTCGCTCATTCACTTTATATTTTGTTCATTTATGAAAACAAACTATTCAACTAATTACTTTGCTGCATTTAAATGCATTAGCTGCATGCCTGCCTAAACTTTTGCACACAACTGTAAGGATATGTTCACATGGCGTGTTGGGTCCGCATGAACATATGTTCTTAGATGCGTGTTTGGATCCATCCAGACGGACCCAAACACGCATCTAATAATGTGCAGTGTGATTTTACACTGCTTGCAATGTAAAACCCGCGTCGGTGTTCAGATGAGTGATCGCCGATACGTGTTTACTTGTGTCTTTCGGATCTGTTCAAAGAGTTATGTCACTTCTTGATCCGAAAGACGCAGCAGGAGCCCTATTATAAACTATAGGATGCGATCCTGCTGCAGCCAAAACTCATCCAAACACGCGCCTGTGTGTTGGATGCATTTTGGATCCAATTGACGTTGCGTTTTTGGATGCAATTTTCGGATCCAAAAACGCTGTGTGAACAAACCCTAAATCTCCATCATAGTAGTCAATTAATGTTGTTACGTAATTATACATGGTCTGACCCTCCAGTCTCTGTCATCAGCTTTGCAATCTACATAACAAGAAAGATAACCACAAGTAAACTAATAATGAGATCACATTATAAATAAGTACTCTACCTGGGGCCACACTGTGCTTGGAGAGTGAAGGGCCCCTTGACTACTAAGCAAGTAGGAGTTATCCTGGGTCAAAGCGTGTCGTTGAGGAGCGCTCTCAGCCATTATTCCCATATTGTCCTGGTTGAAGCTATTTAAGCTGTCTGTATTTGCTAGCCCCACAGACCTGTCCATAAGAGCTTCAGTTTTATATGGCTTTTGAGCACTGAGCTCCTGATGAAGAGTCAGCTGTGGGGCCACATGATGTTTATATGAGTTTCTGACGGCTTGCGTGTTCTGGAACATGTATGGAGGTACAGCTCCCAGCTGAATTAGCTGCATATCATGGGACTGATTTTGGGTGTAATGCTCAGCTTTGGAATTGCTGTAGACCGCTTGCTGTTGAAGCTGCACGTGGTGGTGATGGGACGTCGGCACATTGTGATGCATTTCTTGCATTTGGTAATACTCTGAAAGCTGACCAGAGAATGGAGCCTGCTGCTGTACCGCCTGATGCAAGAGTCGGTGCTGATCCGGCTGATGACGTTGCATATAATACCGCGTCTGCTGCATGCCCTGTCCTTGTTGCGGCAGAACCTGATTGGACTGCACTTGCTGTCCATACTGCTGTCCTTGCTGCATTAACGACTCTGGTTGCATCTGAGCAGCAGGCTGGAAGTAATCATAGTAAAAATGTGACTGCGACTGCTGCCCGGGCTGTAGATGATGCTTCTGCTGTAGGCTTTGATGCATCTGCTGAGACACCTGAGGATACCTGTCCATAGCGGTAGGTTGTGCTTGCTGCTCGCCCGTTGCTTTGACAGACAGCAGCTGCCTGAGAGTACTGTCACAGTCCGCGAGGGACTGTTCGGGTAATGCCTGAGCCATGGCGTGGATCCTTAGGTTCTGCCTTGCAAATACCTGCGTGAAGGAATCCAACTTATGTAAAGCTCTGCTGGTCACTTTCGGCCGATTATCTAGTTCGGGATAGTAAGACATCTGGTAGGCGCCAGATGCGGCGTCGGTTTGTACCTGCGGATTCCACTGTAAGCTTTGGTCAAAGCAATTGATATTATTTCGCCCCTGAGTGTGGTTGCCTACATTCGACCAATGAGAAGTTCTTGATGCCTCGACCTGTCCCGTATTTTTAGCTGCAGGATTTAACGTGACATCTCTGGAATCTTGGGATAAGTGAGGAGAGGATGAAGACGACTCCGAGGCGTTCATGTCCAGAGAGTCATAACTGTGGTTGAGCACCTGGCTGTTTGCCTGATGCTGCATCTGTTGATAGTACAAACTATCGCTACTGCTGGATACGAGCTGTGTCTTGTACATCTGCTGCTCTTCCATAGTGACTGGGGTAACCAGATCTGGTTGGAGCAGCGCCCATGTAGGAAAACGTCCCTGAGAGATGAGTAGAAATAAAGTGTATAGTTAAGTATTGAGCGTGCCCATTTATTTGAAGGAAGCGACTCTTTTAGTTAGGACAGTAAAACGTCTCCAAATGGGGAAGGCTTCGACTCTTCAGGAGGAGGCGTGTGGTGCGATGCAGCAATCTTATAGACGAGCCATCCATCTGCAAAAACCAAAAACATTTCCTTAGTGCTTGAAAATTAGAAAAGAAAAGATCTTCCCCTCATGCAAGGTGTTAATTCTAATGGTAACAGGTGCATAACTGGAAGTCATAGGGCCCCAGAGCAGAACATCAGCACCAGAAGTAGCTATAATGATGCTATAACTAAGGACGAAACGCCGTCATTGTGCAGATTTACTGCCTGGCCTTTCTGTACATATAGGATCCATATGTAGGATCTTTTTAATGAAGCAAAGATAATAAGCTTTTAATAGACTTAAAGGGGTTTTGCTACAAGGTAAAATTGACGCAGGAAGTCTGCAAATTAAATAATAAACATTTTTACCATTCATCATTATTAAACATTCGGCACCATTTTTGTTTAAGCTGCTCCCTTAGTGATCCATAGTGTACAGCTCGTCTCCAGGGCATACAACCAAGGACGAGAGCTCTTCAGTCCTGGCCGCACATGCTCATACATTACCTCTCCTTTCAGGCACCTTCTGTCAGTCTCGTCCCTGCTTAAAGGGGTTTTGCCACAATCTCATTTCATACCTCCTGCATCCACCTCTTCAGCTCTGTGTGCTAAGAAGGGGGCGTGTGTGATTTGTTTGAATTGCATATCAAGTGACTCAGCAGGCTGACATCCCCAGGCCTTTCCTCTCTGTAGTCAAAGAAAATTCTGTTTATGTAAAGCATTGTGAGTAGCTGAGAGGTAAAGTTTTTGCCTCACAGCACAAGGGTCCTAGGTTCAAATCCCTGCAGGAACCAAACTTGTGTTTTTATTTTCTCTTTATCAATGCACAGACCTCATAGAGGTTTCTTTTTTATTTATTTGCACTGTTTGACTAATTACTCAGGAGCACAGAGGACGGGAGTAGAATGACAGCACCTGGGGTTTGAACACTCAGTAGCTGCCTGAGAGGAGAGGTGATGTCTGAGCATGTGGGACCAGGAGTGAGGAGCTCTCAGCCCTGGTCGTATCCCCTGGAGGTTGTAAACAATGAATCACTAAAGGAGCAGCTAAAACAAAAATGTTACAGAATTTTTTATAATAATGAATGGTGAAAATGTTTGTTATTTCATTTGCAAGCTTCCCACATCAATTTTACTCCGTGGCAAAACCCCTTTAATAATCACACACACTCACTGCTGAGTGAGTATTCAACCCCAGGTGCTGTAACCCTACTCCTGTCCTCTGTTCTCCTTAGTAATTAGTCAAACAGTGCAAATAAATAAAAAGAAACCTCAATCGGGTATGTGACAAAAAAAATCCACGTTTGGTTCCTACAGGTATTTGAACCTAGAACCCCTATGATGGAAGGCAGAAGTGTTAACCACTCAGCTACACTGTAGCTACTCAAAGCTCTTAACATAAACAGATACTTATTTAACTAGAGTGAGCAAACTGTGGGGAAAGACATGGTGATGTCAGTCTGCTGGGTCACATGATATGCACTTCAAACAAATCATTCAAGCCCCCTTTTGAGCTCACTGAAAGCTGAGACTGGATAAACCCGGCATGAAATGCCTTCATGGCAAAACCCTTTTAAACCTGATGGAAAGCATTTTCTGAATCAGCTATAATTATAGGTATGGAACCCACATAAGAGTGCAAGATAGCAGAACGCCACCAACCAGATATTCCTTACAAAAAGGTACAATGTTTTAGTACCCAAGTGGAAATCCTTAACTTTTGGGGCATATAACAGTTGCTAGAGCTATTACAGCTTTAGTTACACCCATGGATGCACAAATTAAAGTAGTAGTCTTGTCAATATTTGAAAACCCATCATCATAAACTCTATTGGGGAATTCCGAGTCTATAGGAGAGGGTGCTTTGATGAGGATCCTCACCACTTGGTCAGGGTGGGCAGCCATTGCAAAGAGTGTCTCTCTCTGCAGGACCTGTTGTGTCCTACCTGATACAGACAACCTATTGATTTGAATGGGCACTGTGTATTGCTTGGTTTCCCCTGATATCCCCTCTAGGGCTGCATCAGCTCCTCAGGTCGCTATAGCTACAGACCTGTTCGATCTCTCCTGATAGGCTGCCAGCACTGGTCACTATAGATACAGACCTGGTGTCCTCAGCAGCTCCTCACTGCAGGTCAGTAGTAGTCAGTAAACACATCTCTGAATTCAAAAATGACACCGAGAAAACAGGACTGAGGTAAGATGAATCGATGAAGAGACACAACCTCTTCAAAGGGGTTGGTTATTAGTTTTATAAAAGGATCCGCTGATCAGAGGGCGTTTAACAGAGAAAGAGCTAACTCATCTTTGAAACTTGTTGTAGTGCTACTACAGCTCACCACCAATGATGTCACCTTAATCTGACATGTGACACTGTAGACAAGTACTGTCCTCAGTGGCCTTGGTCTGGATGAATGGCACAATACCACTGAGGTCAATGATTGGCTGCAATGTCATGTGGCAGATGAACATGATGCCATTGGTAGGGAGCAGCAGCAGGGCTGAGATGGAGTTAAGGTGATTTAAAGGGGTTTTCTCACTACAAAGATCATATCTGCAATTATGGGCACAGTAAAAATAAGCACTTTAGCAATTGGTTTGCATTACCTAAATCACTTAGTATAGCAGATATAAACTAATCTGTGTGTTCTACACCTAAAACTGCAGCCTGAGGTCAGGCCACACCCCCTTTTCTGTGATTGGCTGACTGATATTTTATTCAGCCAGTTGGGACATGCCCCCTGTGCTGTGATTGGCTGCCTGCACTCTGTGCTTTCTCCCCACTGAGCTGTGTAAAATGAAAGTGAAACAGCTTTCTGTGCTGGCTGTGTAATAAATGCTGCGTGAGCTCCTCTATGCTCATGTCCCTGCTCTATGTGAAGGATCTGGGCAATTACTGAGTCTTTAACTACTAGATTAACTCTCTCCTTATTTAACACAGCCCTATACACTGCTCACCCCCCATATAACACAGCCTTATACACTGCTCACCCCCCATATAACACAGCCTTATACACTGCTCCCCCATATAACACAGCCTTATACACTGCTCTCCCCCATATAACACAGCCATATGCATTCTGTTCCCCCTCTACCTCCTGCCAGATAACAGAGGGGGGAGCAGCGTACATTCCTCACATTTTTTTTCATTTGTTCAGGCTGTATGTCTAACGGCTTACAGCAATGCAGGTGTTCTGCTTACAAGAAGTTTGTGCATCCTGGGAGGGAGCTGACAGCTCTGCAGCCATGATAAGTACTGCAGGAAGTCTGCAGAGCTGTGACATCCTCTCCCTTCCACTGCTCACACAGAATCATGATATCACCAGTCTTCAGTGAGGGAAGACGCCTACTTGGAGGAGAGACATGCTTACTGGGAGGGGAGACATGCCCATTGAGAGGAGAGACATGCCCCGAGTTTTGAAGCTGTAATAGACAGAAACAGCTCAAGTCTGCAAAAGCCAGCGATGAGAAAACCCCTTTAAGGCTTACTTTGGCATTTTTAAGGGCACCAAGCTAGCAGATCATTTTTAAACAAATGGACAACCCTTTAAGACTTTTTTTTTCGATGGTGCAGGGAAAACATTGGGGGTAAGAGTCTGTCTTTCTGAGGGGGAGAGTTCAGTAGGGGGAGGAGAGGACACAGATTTGTTTATTTCTGTAGCAGCCAACTGAAAGAAATTTAAAAAAAACCTCAACCACACGCTGCCAAAAAAATCAGCCTGAAATCCTGACGGAAGTTGATTTATGGTGCGGATCTGAAATCCACAATGGATTACCGGTAATTTATGCTGTGGATTTATTGCAGACTTTCCCCATTGACTCAAAAGGGAGCTAAAAATGTGCAATAAATCTAATTCCATAAATCCATAACAACTCCGCAAAGGATTTGGTGCAGGCTTTCCACTGTGGATTTACTTGCTGAAATGCTGTGGATTTTCCACTACAGAAAATGCTCAGTATTTTTGACTTGGATCTCTCTGAAGACTCCTAACCGTATGTACATACAAGGACCTGCAACCTGGTGTAACCTATTCACAGGTTAGTGGACCACCGAGGGACAAGGCCAGTGGCTTCCCAATGGAAACCAGTGGATTTGCTGAGCATTGGTTTAAAGAAGGGACTGCCAACACCTGGTGAGTCAATCAGGTCTATCTGAAACGTGCTAAGGTCAAGCAGCATACATCTTGATGGAGTTTGGTTGCTGCATTGTTCAGACTAAGTACAGAGACCAAGTAACGCTGCATAATTGGCACCAGTGTCCCACTTGATGTTAGAGACTGTGGTACTGCTGCTTTAAGCTCTATCCAAACCTGCTGTTTGGGATTGTGACATATACTTAGATACTGTGGACTTCTGTCAGGACTGCTGGTAGAGGCGGTGTCAGAAATGCTATGGGCTTTTGCCAGGATTGCTGGTAGAACATGTGAAAGACCAGCTGTGGGCTGCTGCCAAAACTGCTGGAGGACACTTGAGATATCTGCTGTAGGCTGCTGCCAGATCTGCTGATGGAGCATGTGATGGAGCTACTGTGTCCTGCTGCCAGGTCTGCTGGAGGAGAATCATAGAGCTACTTGGCCCTGCTGCCAGATCTGCTGGAGGAGAATGCGATAGAGCTACTTGGCCCTGCTGCCAGGACTGCTGCTGACGACTGACAAAACTGCTGTAGGCTGCTGCCAAGTCTGCTGGTAGGGCATATAACTGAGCTGCAATGGACTGCAGCCAAGCCTGCTCTTAGAGGCTATGATGGTGCTACTTTTTGCTGCTGCCCGGCCTGCTGTTTAAGACCATGACAGAGCCACGATGATCTGCTTACAATCCTGCTCCTCAGATACAGAACTGCTGTGGGTGGTTACCAAGCCTATTGCTTGAAAGGAATAATTCAGACCTGCTGCTGGAGACCAGTATAAAACACACTGTAAATTTAATACAAGGCCACAGGTAAACTGCCAGGAGCTAGAGGTCAAACCGTAGACCAGACCCGGGCATTGTACGGCCCGCGGGCCACATCCAGCCCTCTAACTAGCTCTGACCGGCCCACGTGAGATTTCCCGACATTACACACAACTCAGTAGTCCCCAGCACCGCTGCCATTTGCCAACCATTACAGTCCCAAGTTGATAAGCAGAGAGCGAAGGTTCTGCTCTGCGGAGTAGCAGGCTTGTCGCTCACCGGAGTACACAGCACAGGTGGCGTGAGAGTGTCATCATGCTGCCTGCGTGGCCTGATGATGTCACACCACCTGTGCAGGAAGAAGATGGAGAACAGCGGGAGCTTTAGGGAGCGGGGAAAGGTGAGTACTGTTAGTTTTTTATTTTTAATTAGCCCTCTCTACCTGCTGTGGGATCTATAACCTACCTATATACCTACTGGGGGACCTATAACCTACCTATGTACCTATTGGGGGACGTATAACTTGCCTATATACCCGTTGGGGGACCTATAACCTGCCTACATACCCGCTGAGGGATCTATAACCTGCCTATATACCTACTGAAGGCATATAACCTATATATCTACCTACTGGAGGACATAACATAACTTACTGGGGCACCCTATCACCTATACTGGGGGACATACTGCATTGTAAGCCAGTTCTTAAGGCCTCAAGTCAATTGATAAGAGCTCCGGAGTCTAGTTGGAAATCCACCCACTTGACTCATCTTCATCTACCCGCTGTGAGAACTGCCTTTTCCTACGAACGCGATTCCCATCTATGGTTCCCACCCAACCTTCAGCCAAAGAACCGAAGCCCTCACTGTATTATATATTAGACCTCAACTCTGATTCCAGAGCAGCCCTGTAGTAACCCTGGTCCTGGATAAACTGATTTAGTGTATTAATATGACCCAAGTGCCAGGTTATAGTTATGGTTTATTTTGGTTTTTACTTTTTTTTTTTTTTTTTTTGGGGGGGGGGGCTAGCATTGTATTATTTACCAGTGCACAGAGTCTCAGCTTTACCACATAATTGTGTTAACTCTATTATCTATATATGGGTTATTTGGAGATTTATATTGTGACTGATATCTCCTAACGATTTACTTTTTTATTCCTATGATGACATATATATTTTGTATGTTTTGTTTGTTGTAAGCTGACACTACCTTGTTTCTCTTGTGCCCAATTCAATTCTGTTTATATGTTTTAAACTTTGAATAAAAATTATGTTTAAAAAAAATAAAAAGAGCTCCGGAGTCTATAGTATGTAGGTATTGGGTAGAACGGAGTTAAATATATTAGTCTGGCCCTCTAAAACCATCCTAATTTCCTCATGTGGCCCCATGGAAAAATTAATTGCCCACCCCTGCCCTAGACCCTAATACCAGGGATCAAGTGCAAGATTTCTTCCTAACCGGTAGCAAGAACATGCAATGCTTTCCTGACTGAAGCAGAAATCTTGTGTCAAGGTCTGCCCCTCGTACAAAGAAGCTACATGAACCAAAGTCTATATACCAAGTCAGCAAGTCACGAGTAATACCAGGTATTGACTATCACGTGGGCATGCAGTTATTCCAGTTTTAGGTTTGGCAGGCGGTTTGAACACCAGGAAGTATTTGAGTAAATAGACAAAACATTGCTCTAACCTAGTGCAAGATAGGAGTGTATACCATACCTTTCTTCTCTCTGTCGGTAAGAGTCCACTTCCTGCCGTCATACACTATGTGATATGATGAACTGTTTGAGTAATTTTCTAGCACAAGTTGCCGTCTGGATCATATTTCAGATCGTCCCTTTCAAGCCAATGGTAGGTCATGCAGATCACCTAAACACCACGAAAGGAGAAAGTCATTGTTTAGGGCAAGGAATAAAATAAAATCTTAATCAATTGTCAACTTTTTTTTCAATAAAAACAAAAACATTATTATGGTTTTGCTATATAAAAGCTTAGTAAATACCTTTATTACTTTAAATTGGGATTTTCTACCAAAGATTTCAAGTTCTTGACCTTAAAACCACCATTTAAAAGTCAGTAAATAATCTGTTTGGCCTTGTCTCCATGTACATCATATTTATGGCCTTCCTCTGTGTCCCATATAGCAAACATAGTCCGATTTTTCATACAGACGTTTATGGCCCCATCACAGTATCTGGGAGAATAAGTTTTTCCCAGTATCCCAAGCATAGGACAAATGGAGACCTTAGCTGAACCTGTCAAGTGACTTATTCTGCCCTATGTGAGAGCAGGATGTGATGGAGGGGAAAAAAAGCGGAGTTCTGTTATATATTGGTTTATAGGATTTGGAACAGGATTTCTAAATAAAATGCAAAGTAAATCTTGACCGGACTCCTTAAGGGACAATGAGAGTCCTGCTTAACTCGCCCACATATAGTGATTGACAGATTTTTCGGTATCAGAATGTTTACAGACAAAACTGTTAATCACTGTACAGTGGGGGGGAGTTTTTTTTCCCATTTTTTTTTTTACTAAAGGCTTTTTAAACTCTTCCTTTCCTCTATCATATAACCCAATATATCACAGAAGGCCCCTCACAAAACCTTTCACTCCTTTTCCCCATCATATAACCTATATATCCAGAGCTCACTTCTCTCCTCTATCATATAACCCTATATACCCACAGAGTTCAGCTCTTTTCCTCTATCATATAACCCTATATAATCACAGAGCTCAGCTCCTCCCCTCTATCAATAACCCTTTTATCACAGAGCTCAGTTTCCTCCCTCTATCATATAACCCTATATATCACAGAGCTCAGCTTCTCTCTCTGCTCTCAGATAGGGTAGCATAAACCACCTGACAGTTTCCCTTGAAGGGTGATATGAAAGGGGCCTTAGATACACCAACTAATAAACACATAGGGCCTCATGTATGAAATCTGTCTTGGTGTAAGACTTTATTTGTTGCCCATAGCAACCAATCCGAGATCCCGTTTCATTTTTAACAGTAGCAGGGCCCGATTAGTTGCCTGGGAAGGGCTCTGATTTATGGGTTTTGCTATGGGCAACAAAGACAGTCTTAGACCTAGACAGTTTTCATACATGACCCCAATAGTCTCTGAAACACTAGTAACACCCTTTGTGGCCGCTGTTTTGGTTATCTTTAGTGGATTACTTGCAGTGTGATACCTTTTATTTCTAGCTTTTTAAATATTTCCTATGATAAGCTCTACTAGGCCGATGCACAGCACAAGAGGTGGCCAAACACTCAATATTTTTTCATCAAAATCCCACCATTAGGAAGACAGCTACTTTCCCTAACTTCTGAGTAAAAATAACAACCCAGGTAACTCATCCCAACACTTGAGGCGATGGTGGACATCAGACTTTCTCTATACAAATTCATACACTGGCAGATGTTACATAGTTAGTACGGTTGAAAAAAGACAGGTGTCCATCAAGTTCAACCAAGGATGGGGAAAATGTGGTTAAAGGGAGGGAGACAAGGATTTTAAGCCCAGCCTCCCCACTGGTGAATCTGCTCCAGTAGAGACCCCAACTCTGACCCCCGAGCCGCCACCAGCCAGGATCCAGAATTTTATATGGCTACGTACGCATTAATATTCTTTAGTTCCAGGTAGTTATCTAAGCCTTTCTTGAAACTCCCAACTGTTCCTGCTGTGACCAGCTCCTCAGGCAGCTATTCCACAGATTTACAGTGAAGAACGCTTTTCTCCTCTGGAGATTGAATCCTTTTTTCTCTAGCCAAAGGGAATGTCCCCTTGTCTTTTGAGGGGGCTTCACTTGAAATAAATTTTCCCCATACTTTTTGTAGGGTCCATTTATATATTTATATAAATTAATCAGGTCCCCCCCGAAGCCGTCTTTTCTCAAGACGAAATAAGTTCAATTCTACTAACCTCTCCTCATAACTAAGATGCTCCATTCCCCTTATAAGTTTGGTTGCTCGTCTTTGCACTCTCTCTAGCTCCATTACATCTCTTCTATTATTCAAATAAAGTTTCATTGTCAACCAGTGTCAGATGGAGGTTTCTAAATGTAAAAAAAAGCAGCACCACCAAATTCCAAGGAAAAAATTGTGATTTAGTCACTCAAGTCCATACAAGCAACACGTTCCTATCTGTGGAGGACTTGGGTGATTAAATCTCTATTTTTCCTTGGAATTTGTTGGTGCTGCTTTTTTTTAACATTTACTGTCTGCGGAGGACTTGGGTCTTACTCTTGAGCTTAGCACACCTATATTGCTGTATCCTTTACCTATTTGAGAGTGAGGTTCCTTGCACTCAACCCACAAATTTTTTTGAGGCCCCACAGGACACACAAGTTATTTTACTTTTAAAGGGTTGCTCCCAGCATGCACTTGGATGGCATATTGATATCATCTCGGGAATAGGCCCCAGAAAGTATCTGCTCAGAATGGAAAGCTGGTTGCCCTTGCCCACAACTCTCCATTCTGTTCTACGGAAGTTCTGAGAACAGCCAAACACACCACTCAGACTTTCATGGAATATCTAGAGGGACCAGCATCTAACTCAGGAACGGGCCCTTGTGCATGACTCTCCATTCTACTCTATGTAGAAGGGTAGTACAAGAGAGCGGTGTGCTCTCCTGTACTTGACTCCCGTAGAACCGAATAGAGAGTTGTGTGCAACCTTGACAGGCTGCTCATTCTGAGTCAACACTTTTGGGTGCCAGTTACCAAGATAGGTGTAGGTCCCTAAGGTGGGACCACACCTATCAGACTAAGGGACAATCAGACTTTTGATAGCCAAGCAAAATGCCGTCAAACCATATGGTGGGAACACCCTTTTAAAGGGGTTGTCTCACTACAAGGATTGCTTTTTATGTTAAAGATCCTGCAGAAACAAGTCACTTTGCAATATGTGTCCATTAACAGTGTCCTACCTATTCCTAGATATCCCCTCTTGTATGGGCTGCATCAGCTCCCTAGGTCGCTATACCGTAGCTACAGACCTGTTTGATCTATCTCGATAGGCTGCCAGGGCTGGTTGCTATAGCTACAGACCTGGCATCTACTGCAGCCTAGTAGAAACCAGTAAACATGCCCCTGAATTCAAAATTAAACCAAGAAAACAGGACCGAGGCAAGATGAATCAACATAGTGAGACAACCCCTTTAAGTACTTTTTATAAACCCACTTAAAAGGGAATCTATTACTGATATCTTTTTTTACTAATTTAAACAAGAAACATCTTGTGTTCTTAGTGATTTTTGCTGATTTTTTTATCCTGTTATCCATATATTTTTATGGGGGCAGCCATGTTGTCTCAGCTGCTTTTAATAGCATTTAGAGAGATGCTTGACAGGCTGCTATGTTCATGAAGCTACCGTAGGCAAGAGCAGACCCACTGACTTCTATAGGAGAGTTCTCTAGGCTCTGTGACCTGGGAAGACATCAGTGTGCAGGGAGGGAAGAGGACTAGCTGTGACTATCTCCTATTGTGACTGGTGGATCCTGTGTGATCTATACATTGGTGTCACCTCCTAGTATAATCCTGCTTGAGCTGATAATGTGGATACTATTGAGATGTTTTCTCTACAGAACAGGAAGTGTCAGACTATTATTAGGCCTAGTGGCCAAAAAGAAAACTGCAGTATTTCAGGAGTTTTTTAAATTGACAGCAACATGAAAAAATTAAAAAAAAGCCACAAATTCTTATAAAATGTGTTTAACGTAGAAAATTATCTATTGTTTAACTAATGCTTCTAATGACCGATTCCCTTTAGAATAACCCTTGCACAGAAAGGATTAATAGTGAATGGTTTTATACTGATTGGTTCTAAAATCAGCCCCAAAGAAAGGTCGTCTTCTGTTAGACCTTTAAAGTTTGATAAAGGTCTGTAATGATCAAGAGGGGCTAAAGCCACAGAGGTTCCGGTATTTGGGGACCATCATCCCTGTTGTCAACAGTTTTGCCATTTTGAGACGAAAAATTGAGCAGAACGTCAAAAACTATATATAAGCTGATTCCCATTCCCATTAAATAAAATCCAAAAATGATGACTTTCCAAAACGACAGGCGTAAGAATTTAACCAAAATTAACTTACAAAAATCCACCACACTTATCAACCGAGTAACATAAAGACAAATAAAAGAAGGTTATTAATGGGGTTATCGTAGGACATCTCCTCGGCACGTGCCCTATTTTGGGTTGTAAACTAAGTATTTTAAGTTTTATTTAATTTCTTTTTACTTTTTCAACTGTTTTATCTTTCACCCTGTTTTATATTCGGGTTTGTTTTTTGCGGGACAAATTAAATTTTCAGTGGTACCTAAACTCTTGACACATTATCCGTATTTTGGGGGGGGGACAGGGAATAGCGGTAATTCCAACACTGTATTTTTTTTTGCATGTTTTTATCTTATTATATTTAAGTTATATATCAACATTTTGAGTTTTATCCTCTGGGTCATTATGCTTAAATATTTTACTAATTTTGCAGAATAAAAGCTTCTTTCATCGAAAAAGAATTATTTTGCACCATCACATTCAGAGACAAACGTTCCTTTTTTTACTCTTCTTTCTACATACCTTGTTTTTTTTATTGGGAAAGGGGTTTTTTTCAATGGTGCCATTTTTGGGTGAATAAAACGATTTTCCTTTCTAAAATGATCTTATTTTTAAAGCTGGTTTTGAGATAATTTTTACACGATGTTCACCATTTGGTACAAATAAAGTTCTGTTACTATTTGTGTTGCTATGAATGTTTCAGTACTTAAGTATTGCATTTTATTATAGTCTGTCAGTGTTTTATCAACCGGCAACCTATTAGGCTCTACATTAGGCATGATCCAGTAGACTAAATTTATCACTAAAATGGGGTAAGTGAGTTCTTATTTTTTGCAGGGTACGTTTACCTTGTTCAGACACTAAAGAGGCACTTTGACACTTTGGGCAGTATTACTGCAATAAAGGTACAGTACCACTATGAGAAGAAAAATTAAAGGGCACCATTACCATGAGGACGACAATTAGGGGGCACCATTACTGTGTAGGAGTAATAAGGGGGCACTTTTATTATGTGAAGGGAAATATTACTGTATGAAAACAAAAAGGATCACAATGTCACTGTTTGAAGGCACTGTAAGGGCATTATTACTGTGTAGGGGGCATGAATTCTGCAAGCAGACAAGGAGGGACACCTACTGTGTGGCGGCACTAAGGAAGAAATATTATTGGGGGGCAAATGGGGACATAATACTGTGTGGAGAACAAATAATAGCGATTTTTAAAGGGGTTATCTGGGAGTTAAAGATTTCATGAAACACTATAAACTGCATTTATATTGAAAAGCACAGATATTCGCTACCTTTATCTGTTTCTTTTTTATTCTCTTGCCTTCTTAATCATCTATCATAAGATCTACTTTTTGCAGTGAAAATTTCCCCGCTGTGGGGGTGTCAGTATTCTCTAGCAGCTCTTTCCTACAAAAACCCAACTGCATTGGTTTAATCTAGGACTTCTTTAATTTTTTTTAAAGCTAGATCATTGCTACATTTGTGTTAATTACACCCCCTCTCCCCCAGTTCTGTACCCAAAAATTACCTTTTCATGACGCAATTTGGCTGGACTCACGAGTCAGAATGCAACACAATCCCCAAGTTTTGTACTGCCATCTCCTGGGAGGACTCAGAGATAATTCCTCCACCCCTGTAAAATTTCCATCCTATTTCAAAAAAAGGCTGGCAGATTGATCCATCACACTGTGCGGGCCACATCCTTTTCTGCTGATGTCACTCCCACTAAAGGGGAGTGTTGCGGCTAGCTTGGTTTAGCAATCCACTGATGATTTAGAAAAAGTTCCTGAGGCAGAAACAAAACCATGTGAACAATGAACGCAATGGGTTTTCAGGGGATAGGCGAAGGGTATGTGGGCTTTTGCCGGTTCTGTACGCAGGACAGGTAAATGATTTTTTTAAATAAGAATTTTCAAAGTTTAAAAAATACAGTTGTGTGCCCTAAACAAAAAATAAAAAGTTATTTTTTTTAGTAACACTATAGTTGGAATTATTCAAAAGGAAATGGCATCCGGGTTTTAAAGTTTTCCCTTTTTTAAAACAGTAGGGGTGGATTACCCCAGTCCCCAAAATGGTGGAAATATGTTTTTTATAAACAAATGTGCCTTTTTCGGGATATTCGTTGATTCTCCCTATAATGAAAATAAAAGCGGCTTTTTACTGTTAGGGTTTTTCAAAAAATAAAACACCCTTTTAAAATTTTAAGCTGAGTGCAGGGCTGCAAGGAGAAAAGAAAGCGCAGTCGGGTCCTATGTAATGCGTACTGTAGAAAGAAAGAAGTAGTACAGTGCTCACCTATTCCTGCTGTACTACGGACGGTACAGCTCGTAATAACTTTTTGTATTTTAGAACCCCTCATTAAACAGGCCCAAGGGGCGGCCCCCGGGACCTTTTTTTCCCCCCGTAGGGGTCCACATAAAAATCCAAGGAAAACATAGAAAAGAGCCCCAGTAGCAAAAAAGGGCCCAATTAGGTCTAATTAACTATACTGGAGATGGGAAACCTTTTTGGCCCTAGGGGGCGCTAAAATGAACAAGAAACATTGGTTTTCATATAGAATAAAAAAAGGGTTTTTTTTTAAATACAAAGAAATACATATGACGCTTTCATGGGTTTCCCCCGATTCCTCAATATGCCGGGATGTTGTACTAATCGGCCCTTAAATACCATCATTTCCCAAAAGGGCGAGGCTACAAATGTAAACATACACTGGGTTTATTGATAAAAAAACAATGTATAACCCTTAATTTTGATACAATAATAATCACAGGCTAAAAAAACCAATTTAAAATACTTTTTTTTATAAATTAAAAAAATAAATTTTAATATATTTAAAGACTATAAAAAAAAAAAGAAAATAAAAAAAAAAAATAAAAATAAGTTACAATAAAAAAACAATTTAATACTATATCTCCTTAAAAATACAATACACTACCTAAAATATTTTTACTTATGCTTAATCTAAAAGAAAATAATTATTTTCCTAAAAAGTAAAAATATTTACAATGAAACCCTGTTAATAAAAAAGAACATCCTGGACCACATTGAGACCAGGGGTCCAGGCATTGACCCCTAACATCAATATTTTCTCTTTGCTCAAAAATGGGGCCCTGTCTACTGCACCTCACTTTTTCTCTCATAGGCTGTAGGTAAAATTGGCTTTTTTAACCCATAACCCTTTCCAATAATGTCGATTTAAACATAAAAAGTTACTTGCTTTTCAAACTAGTTTCACTAGTCTGCGGGACAGCTTAGTGATGCTTCCCGACTACGTACACCGCAGGTAACGGGTTTGTTACAAAAATTACATAATCACGGTGCTTTGAGTTTTTTCCTTTAATTAATTTTTCACCATCCAGTGAACTAAAAGTTCTAGTCTATCTGCTTCACACTTGCAAATTGGATTTTTACGGGGAAAAGCTGAAAATTGCTATAGAAAATTTTTATTGGTTGGGTTTTTTTTAGAAATTGTTTTAACTGGAAGGGGCAAGGGATATTTTTTAAAGTCCAACTTCCTATAAACAAAGTCGGTCGTCCCGGGAAAATGCCCCTTTAGCCCCAGGTCTCTTTTAAAATATTCCAATTTTTGATGATTTTTTTAAAATTTCACCAAATTACTTTGTGCGGGTGATAAACAATTTTAAAATCGTTCTTTTTTTTTTAAAAAAAATTTTTAGGCAAAAGGTTGGTTTGGGAAAAGAAGTCTTTTTCTCTTAGCCCCCTTTTAGAGTGTCTCTGGGTATTGTCTCTCGCTAAATTTTTCAGTTAAGTTTTCTCCGGGGGCATTAAAAAACCTGCTCATCAGTGCAGTTCTTTTTTTTAGTCGGCGGTACTGGCCGAAGGGTATATTGTTCACCCACTTTTTTTGATGACTTGAGTTATACATCAAGTAGTTTTTTAAAATCTATTTTAAAGTGATCACGGCTAATTTACCTTTGTTTACAAAAAATATGAAATCTAAAAAATTAGTTCCTGTTTAGGAGTGGATGTAAACTTATCCCCATGATTGTTTATTTAAAAAACCCAAAAAATAAGTTAAAAGTTTTTTTCAAACCCTTCCAAAAAAAAACCAATCATCAATATATCTTTGAAATAAATTATATTGCAAAAAAAAAAAGGGTTACGGGGCTGCTAATAAAAGACTTTTAAAAAAACCCAAAAAAAGTTCGCCAGCGATGGGCAACTCTGCCCCATCGCTTTTCCCATTACTGGTGTTTATGGGTACTACCAAGGTAAAAAAAATTGTTTTTAAAATTTTTTTCAAGTCCTTTAAATAAAAACTGTTTAAAATCACATAAAAATGGGTTCTTGTTAAGAAAAACGAGACAGCTCTATACCACTCGTGGCGGATGTTAGAATAAAGAGCTATGGTTATGATATGGTTTTCTATGTACGATATATATATTTTCTTTTTTTTTTTTATCTTTTTAAAAACCCAATAAAATATGTTTAAAAAAAAATGTGTTTATGATGTGGTAAAAATATATTTCCCCTGTAGAGTGGTATTAAATTAGTAACTTTATGACTGTATTATGTAAAGACGACTTCTTAGTAATCAGCAATTCTTCTATCCTGGCACTGGGACAGGCAAGGCAGACTGTGTACAGTATATAAGACTTTGCTGAGCAGAGGATGACAACCACATCGCGAAAAGAGGAGACTATGAACATTTCTCCCCAATTCCAGCAACCACATTCTCTGCTTAGTCAGGTGAAGTAGGAACTATGACAATGAGGGGAAGTACAGTGTAGATAACAATCCGAGAGTTGCCAACGCTTCATAATTGTACTCCACCTAAATGTGTTTTAGAAAAATCTGATTAATAACATGACCAGACTCTTTGGCTGAAAGGGATGTTTTATTTACTTAAAGGGGTTGTCTCACTACAAGGATTGCTTTTAATGTTAAAGATCTTGCAAGAACAAGTCCCTTTTCTAAATCTGTCCGTTAACAGTGTCCTACCTATTTGGAGATATCCCCTCTTGTATGAGATGCATTAGCTACTCGGGCCGCTATTTCTACAGACCTGTTTGGTCTCTCCTGATAGGCTGCCAGCACTGGTCGCTATAGCTACAGACCTGTCCGGTCTCTCCTGATAGGCTGCCAGCACTGGTCACTATAGCTACAATCATGGGGTCCTCAGCAGCTCGTCACTGTAGACCAGTACTGTAGTTGCCAGTAAACACTCACCTGAATTTAAATATGAACCAGAGAAAACAGGACTGAGGTAAGATGTATTGATGCAGTAAGACAACCCCTTTATATGGGAAGCAAATACATTTGAATACAGTAAGTCCCCCCTCCTGGTGGATGCCAGTAGCTAGAATTTATCACTAATATATTTTCATACCATTATACATGGGTCACCATTTTATAACCACTTCCTACTTTCGAAGTTAGGAGCGCGTAGCTCATGAAGAAAGTCCTGTGTGGCGAGGTGGTTTGGTTGCTATATAAGGTGTTTGATAGGCTGTCTGCACATATTCCTTGTTGCTGTCATGGGTAAAAGCAGCGATGTTTTTTTGGCTATTGGACCCAGGGTGGCGCTATTTCTGAAACTGCACCATTTGTGAACTGTTCGTCTACTTTTGTGGTGAAAGTGTATTGTGACTGGACAAATTGCCCCACTGCCAATAAGCTACACGGAGCACCATGTGCCATTGATGTGAGAGGTGAATGTCTGTTACGAAGGTGCGCGAGTGGAGCAGCTCATCATCACAATAAACCAGGGGGCTACAATATGTGTGACTAAAACAACAGTTCAGTGAACTCCACTATATATAGTAAACCAGAGCAGATGGATGTCACTGCTGCTCTGATAACCAAGCTGCATCGGCAGAAAAGGCTTTCATTTTCATGGCAGTGAAATGGATGGACGTTGGCGTGTAAGACGAGAAGCATCAGAGAACAAACATCCTGCAACTAATGCCGAAAGAACACAAGTTGGTAGCGGCAGCATTATGGTCTGGGGAATGTTTTTGTGGCATTCTTTGGGCCACTCGTGCATGAGGAAGCCACTTTCAACTAACTTGGGAATGAATCCATCCTTGCAGATCACATACACCCATACATGCCGATTTTTTTTCCCTGGGGCGAATAGGATCCTCTAGCAAGAGAATGCAACATGTCACACAGCTAGAAACGTCCAACATTGGTTGGAAGAGCAGGACCAAGACTTCCAAGAACTAACCTGACCCCCTAATTTCCAAGACTTCAACCCAACTGAGTATCTCTTGGACCCTCTCGACTGTTGTGTTGGCTCTATGGGCTCTCCAGCTGCTGTGGGATGCAGTCGGCTCCAGATACCGGTGACAGCCTACCAGGACTTCATTGAATCACTCACAACCCGACTAGCTACTGTCTGTGCTGCACACGGCGGTTACTAACCTGGCTCCCGAATTCCGAAGACTTCAACCCAACTGAGCATCTCTGGGACCCCTCGACCATTGTGTTGGCTCTATGGACCCTCCAGCAGCTGTGGGAGCCCCTGGATGGTGGTGTTGGCTCTATGGACCCTCCAGTAGTTGTGGGATGCAATCAGCATGGCCCCAGATACCAGTGACAACCTATGACCACCTTACTAAATCACTCCCAGCCTGACTAGCTATTGTCTGTGCTGCACATGGCGGTTACTAACCTGGCCCCCGAATTCCTAAGACTTCAACCCAACTGGTATCTCTAGGACCCCCTCGACTGTTGTGTTGGGTCTATGGCCCCTCCAGCAGCTGTGGGATGCAGTCAGCATGGCTCCAAATGCCTGTGATAACCTACCAGCACCTTACTGCTATCTGTGTTGCACACGGCGGTTACTCTGGTTATTAGCATGATGTGTCATAATAATGTAACTCCAAATGCCAGTAGCACACTATCAACTAAAAAACCATCCAAGGTACATAGGAATATTTTACAAAAGCATTTCCCGCTACTAAGGATACATGAAAATTTGGGGTTCTTAGTTCACACTTTTGATCAAAACTGCTTAAGCCCACCTCCCGATTTAGTCAAGGGGACCCCAATGCAGGTGGGTCCTAACACTAAACGTTACCTCTCATTGGAGCCTGTTCAGACTTCCATACTTCAGGGAGTGAAAGAACCAACTAATTGAGCACACTGCACGGATTTAAAAACCTGTGAATGTGGGCGGAGTGCAAAAAGCCAATGAAGGCAGCCACTCCTCCATACATAGACTAAAAGACAATATTTGGCTCTGCACATCCAAAAACCTTTTTCTTGAAAAAAAATGAGTATAGGTGCACACTGGTGCGGCAGTAATATACATACACATTCCAAATGCCAGTAGCCCACTATTGGGGTCCCCTTGATGAAATCGGGAGGTGGGCTTAAGCAGTTTTGATCAAAAGTGTGAACTAAGAAACCCAAATTTTCATGTATCCCTAGTAGCAGAAATGCTTTTTTCAAATATTCCTATGTACCTTGGATGGTTTTTTAGTTGATAGTGTGCTACTGCCATTTGGAATGTGCATACATATTACTGCCGCACCAGTATGCACCTACACTCATTTTTTTCAAGAAAAAGGTTTTTGGATGTGCAGAGCCAAATATTGTCTTATAATAATGTGACTCGACTGTGTACTGTATATGTTCTTTTACGCGACTTGAACACGTGCTCAAGGTTCCTTTCAGAGCATGCAGCAGAACCCACAAGCTTAGTTTACAGCCTTATGACTTAATTTAAAGAGATCTGGTTTTATGATATTATATGTAGAATTATAACCCTTGTGTGAATATTTTCATATATGAAACAAAATCTTCAAGTTTAGCAAAAAATAAATAAAAAATTCTATGAGTGCCATATTTTAAGTTTATGGCCTCAAAAAGGATCTTTATGTTAATTGTAGATTTCCTGTTGAGGTATAGACCAGCGTTTCCTGTCACATGTAACACGAACATATTTAACCTCTATAATAGAGATCGCGTGGATATCAGGGCTTCAAATATACATCACGGTGTACATCTAGAAATAGAGAAAATGCATCATACTTAAAATCTGTCGCCTATTTTTTTTTTTTTACTTATTAAATCAAGCCCCTGATCCATATTCTTTTCCTCTCAGCCGTTTTTATTTCCTGATTGTAGATTTCTCTATTCGGCCGTCTATATATGATTGTGGGGAAGACATTCTTGCTTGCACTGCTTTAACAGCAGTCGGAGAGATACTTTACAGCAGCTTCATGCACATAGGATTCTTAAGACAGATTCTGTCCCATAGACTTGTATAGGAGAGTTTTCACTGTGAAGGGAGGGAAGAGGGGGAGCTGTGACATCTCCTCTAGTAACTGGTGGACTCTGTGTTATCTGTACACAATGGTGTCTCCTTTCAGTTTGACCCTGCTTTTACTGATAATGAGCAGACACTGAAAATCTCCCTCTACAGAACAGGAAGTGTCAGACGATTATTAGGCCTAGTGGCCAAAGTGAAAACTGCAGGACTTAAGAATTATTTAAAAAAAATACTGAAAGTGATATGGAAAAATAAAAAAAAACCTCACCAAAAATTCCTAAAAAATGTGTTTAACATAAAAATGTGAGTTAAACAATAAGTCATTTTTTGATGACACATTCCCTTTAAGATATCTATTAACATATCACTGGAGTTAGGCCGTATTCACACATGGTGGACTGGTACATCACTTCTGTAGCCATAGGTTACACTGACCCCGCACTGATGACAACTGGGGAGGGGGGGTTAATGCCTGAAGGTTTTACTGGAGGACAGTGCAGGTGGTCCTGCTGTCAGATATCTGATCAAACAAGGAGTCTGTTGTGTTACCTACTGCCCACCATCAGTGAAATACACAGCAGCAAGAAGTTCGAGAGAAGATTGGGTTTGGAGCTTTGAATCTGCAAAAAGAGACCAGACCTATTTGTAAAATGTATTATTAATCAGCACCTATTTCGAGGAAACAAAAAGGTTGAAAAACAAGGTTCATGCCGTAGTCCATCAAAAATGATACCATTGCTCCCTTCAACAAATCTCCCCATTGAGGGAAATTAATCGATGCAGTCAATTTTAGAAAATATTTGTATTGAAAAAGTGACACCAAGATTAGATTTACCATTTTGTTATGCCCCCTACTCTCTAGGTCAGGAGCGCATGAGTGTCAATTCCCGGCCAGCGGGGAGCAGGTAGAGTGGAGAAACAAGACACAGATGGACTTGATGGCTGGCGCCAGCTAACCTGAGGTGCAGAGTCTAAAGGGTTCTTCTGTTACTTACCCTTCACGACATTTTGTGATAGCACACCCAGGCACTACTCCAAATTATATACTGTATCCTATTGAACAAACTGAGATTTTTTCATTCGGTGAGGCTCAATTGATTAAAACTTGAGAAATGTACTGTATTTTTTGACTTGATGTATTGGTTCCTAAGGGTCTAAACAAAGCTACCGAGTTTATTTGATGTTAACAGCTAGGCCATGTCCCCAGTGCACCGGTTTGCTGACGTTTTTTCTGACGGTTTGCGTCTGAAAAACCGGCCGCAAACTAACACACGGGGCTATATAGAAAACCCGTGCAGCAGTCCCGACTGCACAGGTTTTCTGCCCCGTGGTTTTTCAAACCACTGATCGCCCGAAATACATTGAACATGTTCATTCTTTTGTCCGGTTTTTGGACGGAATATGAACAAGTCAATGTGAAGGGGGAGGGATTTTCTCTGGTAATCGTGGAGAAAATCTACCCCCTCCCCCCGCGGCCGTGGGGACGACACACAAACCGGACAAATACTGGTCGGATAAACTGACCGGTATTTGCCCAGTGCCGTGTAAACGGGTCCTTAGTGCTTATATTATGTTGCACTTTTGAATCCTGATGTTGTATTTTCAGTCACTTGTACAGGTTTTAATATATATTGTAGGCAACCAGCAGGTAAAGTAATGAAAGGCAGATGTGCGCCAAGTAGGTTGCTGGCTCCTCTATTAAAGTTCCAAGGATGTCAAGGTGGTCAATCCTATAGTACGTCCCGGCCTTTCCAGGCAGCTGAACTGCAGCAAGGAGCTGTAATGTATGTGCCACCGAAGTCCCGGGGTTCAGTGGGGGAAATGTGTATTATTAGTTAGGAACCTTAAGTTACTAACAGTTTTCTAGTTAGTATAGCTGCCATGAAGTTTAAATGGGCTCTTTTCCTGGGACGGCTGTAGCGAGGGTGGAAAGCCATCCCTACAGTCCGGTCCGGGTGTTACTGGAAATCTTGAGGCATTTAAAACCTACTGTTCATAGACCTCAGGAGGAGGAGAGTAAACCTGAGGATCTTGTTTGCCATTCCCTTCCACAGTGTGCTGCAGTGAAGAGCTGAGAGAGAAGCTCTGGGACACGGACTTTCAACTCCCTCCAAAGGTTTTCTATGGGGTTGATATCTGGAGACTGGCTAGGCCACTCCAGGACCTTGAAATGCTTCTTATGAGCACCTCCTTCGTTGCCCTGGTGGTGCTTGGTATCATTGTCATGCTGAAAGACCCAGCCAAGTTTCATCTTCAATGCCCTTGCTGATGGAAGGAGGTTTGCACTCAAAATCTCACGATACATGGCCACATTCATTCTTTCATGTACATGGATCAGTCGTCCTGGTCTCTTTGCAGAGAAACAGCCCCAAAGCATGATGTTGCCACCCCCAAGCTTCACAGTAAGTCTGGTGTTCTTTGGATGCAACTCAGCATTCTCTCTCCTCCAAACACGACGAGTTGTGTTTCTACCAAATAGTTCTACTTTGGTTTCATCTGACCATATGACATTCTCCCAATACTCTTCTGGATCATCCAAATGCTCTCTAGCAAACTTCAGAGGAGCTCCCATAGTTGATTTCTTCACACCAAGTTGCTCCCCTATTGCAGATTCAGTCTTCCCAGCCTGGTGCAGGACTACAATTTTGTTTCTGGTGTCCTTCGACAGCTCTTTGGTCTTCACCATAGTGGAGTTTGGAGTGTGGCTGTCTGAGGTTGTGGACAGGTGTCTTTTATACTGAGAACATATTCAACAGGTGTCATTACTACAGGTAATGAGGGGAGGAAAGAGAAGTTACAGGTCTGTGAGAGCCAGAAATCTTGCTTGTTTGTAGGTGACCAAATACTTATCTTATTTTCCACCATAATTTGCAAATAAATTGTTTTCCAAATCAGTCAATGTGATTTTCTGGATTTTTTTTTCTCATTTTGTCTCTCATAGTTGAGGTCAACCTATGATGTCAATTACAGGCCTCTCTCATCGTTTTAAGTGGGAGAACTTGCACAATTGGTGGTTGACTAAATCCTTTTTTTCCACCACTGTATGTTGGAAAATTTGGGCAAAACTTTTAACGCATGCTCAGGGCAATTAATTTCCTAAAGTTTACTGCATTTTTCATTCTGTAGCATAGTAGAGGCTATTGTTACTAGCATGTTGGGTAACACGGCACACTACACCAGAAGGGAACACTGGTGTAAAGCAATGCCTTCACAATTCTGTTATATGGGACCTAGGAATTTCTCATATTTGCCCAATATCAAAAGGTTACCTTCATTTTTTAAACACTTGTGTGAAACAACAAAGTCTTTATACATGTGGCCTATGCAATGATGTGCAGAGAGTGGAAATGGGTAAAAAGATCTTTGTTGCCATATGTGGCATCTCCAGCTTTCGCTGAGAGCCCGGTCCTCACCCACAAAAGATACTTTAGCAAACAAATGTGTTTGCTCTGATTAAAAGGTTAAGAATTTGCATGATTTTTGTAAACTTGCCAAAATTTCTCATTTTAAACTGCTAATAATTTCAAGTACCTTGATTATCAAGGAAATGATCTTGGATCTGTATGAGTTGGCTCAGAAGAGCTTCAAGCTGGCAGCAAAACGCTAACCACACCTCTGTAATTCCATATAACAAACACAGTCCTCCTACCGGTGCTGTCAACCTCCGCTTCTTGCATCTCCGCCGTGGAATTGATTACTAGGAGTCATTTTTGTTTTTATATCATTTACATGATTCTATAAAATGATAGAAAACCTATGAGAAGAGTAATCATTCTCTTTTTTATGAAAAGAAGGATGTCCAACCCAATCTCATCTGCCCCACCCGCAGATAAGGCACTGAAACTGAGGTTTGGCAAAAACTCCACTTTAAAACAACAATTTGCAAAACTTCACAGTGAAATATTTAGTACATTTTTTTTTTAAATGTCAACCAAACTTCTGGTTTGTTTCTGGAGAGCAGTGTGTTGTACAGTTATGTAAATTTATAAAGTTGTAAAGTTATGCTCCAAGTTGTACCCTACGGTTCAGAAATAGGTTTGTGGCTTTATCTGTTGGTTTTAGGAAAAATGAACTACAAAACAAAATAAAAGAAGCAAAACAAGAGAGAAAGCCAATCCAGTTACATCTTAATGTCTTATCAATCGGATATGCCATCAAAGTCTTTCTTTTTTTTTTTTGTAGAGCAAGAAAGCAGCGATGGAGGTATTCTCACCACACTGATCAGCTTCAAACATGTAGACAAAGGTAAATAAAACAAAATATTACAAAATACATTGCTGTTCTGATTTTGCTTAATTTCTGAGCAGTTTACTGTTGGTTTACAGAAGGTTTCCTAAGTTGCCAACCACCTCTCCTTTAGCAGCCCTGGCAGGAATGGTGATGTCACTCCTTGCTGTGTCTTATCAGCAGCAGAGGAGTTTATGTCTCTTACTGACAAACCTTATCCCGTTAGAGCTCTGTAGTTTTGTGCCCTGTCGTTAAAACTCCTCCATTACCAAAGTCTCTCTAACAGGCGCAGCTAGGAATAGCAAAGCTAAAATGTCAGAGCCACCCACAGCCTGAACAGGAAGTGACAGCTGAAGCTAGTTTTGAAGAGCAGGCTCCAGAATCCGCTTATACTATTGCATCCAGACCCTTTTTGAACTCTCTTAGTGAATTCACCATGACAAGTTCCTCTGGCAGAGAGTTCCATAGTGTCACTGCTCTTACAGTAAAGAATCCCTTTCCATATAGAAACCTTCTTTCCTCTAGATGTAGAGGATATCCCTTGTTCTAGATACAATCCTGGATATAAACATATATTAGGAGAAATCCCTATAGTGACCCTTGATATATTTATACAAATTTATTAGGTTACCACTACAGACCGGGAATACACTTTGATTGTGCCAATTCCAATAAAAGGTTTTAGGCACTGAAATCTCTTGGTAACTGCAGACATGGAAGTATATGCAAGATCCTGGGCCTCCAGCTATAGGGATCAATACTCTGTGCTCTGAATGATACGCCACTGTGTTATTCAGTCAGCCCCCACAGAGAAGACAAGCTGGTTCAAAGTTAGAACTTGAATTCCAATTAAGAATTACGAAGAATTTATTGTATTAGTCAATCCTGTTTATTTTTGGATACCACAAAACATTTACTTCCACTTCCTCTTTTGATTTCCTGTGCCTCTCCCTCAGACTCACAAATGGTATTTTTCCTGCATGAGCCTAATGTCTAGGATACGGATTACACGGAGATGGCAGAATCTGTCTGGATTGTGATTTGCATACAAACCAATATACATGTTATAGTGCTGCACGGCTCATGAGAAATGTTGCTTGGGCTCTGTTCACACTAGCTCCTTTTCGAGCCTCCAGTATTAGGGCTATCAGATTTTAAATGAAAAATAAAACATGTCGTGCTACTCTTCTGTCGAAATGAAAGATGCCACAACAGAACCCAAAGGACCCCATAATAAGTCACTGGACTCCTCAAGCCTCACGATGAAAAGCTCTTGAATAAACGATTCAAGACTTTCATCTGGCAAGGGGAACGTTCTAGAATTCCCTGAAATATTTTACAACAAACAAAACAACATGGGGGAATCAATGTCCCAGACATCAGATTCTCCATGACCCTGAGCAACGCCTATCCCCAGCTGGCCACTGGCCAATACTCCAACCTCACCGCCTATCAACCCCAAAGATGACACCAACCAATTGGGGCTGAAGTCCTTGGAGTTACGATGACCCAAGCAACCGGGTCTGGCGAAAGCTTCACACTGCTTATCTCCATATATTACCCCAAGCCGTCACCCCCGGCTTCAGGGCACCAAAAGCCACGTCAGGTGGCTAACCATTCTTCACCAGCTCCCAAGGACCATGCCCTGTGGAGCCCCCACCTTCACCAGACCGATCCATCCAAAACTGGGAACCAAGCAGAACCGGACTCCCCCACTCCTTTTTCAAAGACTCCAAGGACACCATCCCGCCCCTGCCACTGTGACAACCAAAACAAACAGCTAACCAACCATCACACCCATGGTTCCACAACAAAAACTAGATGCCCCCCCTCAACTCAAAACAAGGGAGGTAGGGTGGGACTTGTTGCTGCCAACTGCGCAACTGTTCCCGTGTGGGGCGTGGCTTTATATGCCACACCCCCCACATGCCGCATGTCCCCCTCTTACTACCGATGCCATGAAGGGCTGGTGCGCCGGGTCATGAGGGGCCTCCCCTTAGAGCTGCGCCCATCATGTCCGGTCCCGGCCCATTTGGCGACCAAACGCTGCATAATACAGGACTGGTTTGTGGGAGCGGATGGTTCCACATTGACAGGCCTTGAGACGAATTTATGTCTGGGCTTCTCACTGCCGAGCCTTCTGCACCTCCCAGTCTTGGACTTCTCTCCCAAGATTAGGACCAATCCTCTATTCATGGCATCTTGAAAGGCGTGGCGGTTAGCTCGGAAAAAATGCTCCCTATCTGGGGAAGCTTCGTTAGGGCTTCCCTTTGTAGGCAACCCAGCATTCCAAGCAGGCACGCCTCACCTTATCTTTAGGCAGTGGCGGGACAAGGTCCTCAGGACAATAGGAGATGTGCTGGATCCCCAACACAGAAAGCCATTAATATTTAATCAAGTGTGTCTCAAATATAGTTTTGTGGTTCCCCATCTATTTCACTACATGCAAATTCAAAACCACTCAACTAAGATAGCCAGACAATTAAAGGATCGAGATTGGGAGAACACTTCACTAACTAGGTTGACAGATACACCAAGAATACGGGGCAGAATATCGAGTTTTTACTCATATCTCCATCCTATGCTCAAATATGAGGATAGAACACATGGACTGTCTCGGTGGAGGGAGGACCTGCCACACTTGGAGGTCGGAGACATGCTTGCAGCAACTTCAAAAGCCTTCAAATACATCCCTAGCGTCTCTTATTGGGAGATGGCTTAAAAATTTTACATGGAGGATACCTCTCTCCTAGTCGTAACTATTTTATGGACTGCTCCTCGCCCATGTGTTCTAGGTGCGGGGAGGGCACGGCAAACCTATACCATTGCTTCTGGGCGTGCTTGGCGAGCCAGATGTTCTGGAAACGCAAAAACCAGTTTCTCATATCCCACACCAAATGTGATATTTCCCTAACTCCTGGCTGGGCTAACTTGAGCGAGTTGCAGGACTCATATCTACGAATCCCAGTATATACCAAGCGACTAATCTTCTATATATCCACGGCAGCACAGAAAACCATATTACAAATGTGGATAGGTCCCAATCTGCCTTCACTACGTATGTTCTTAGAAAAGTTAACTTTCCTTTTACGGATGGACTGGGTGGAATCATCCCTTCAAAAAGAGACTAGGGTAAAACAGTTCTTCCTTACCTGGCAACCCATAATAGATTTACTTCCAGATCGGGTGAGAAACCGCATTAGGTCATGCTTTAACACTACGAGATGGTTCGTGGAACAGTCAATTGGAGGCCAATTTTCAGGCTAACATGTCAGCAAAATTCGAGTCCTAACACAAGACTTTAAGCTGGTGGTGTTTCTCAATTGACGGGATGGTGTATGTTCCACGTGTCCACAGCATCAACTCCCCTCTCTCTTTTCTTACCACCCCTCCTCCCACTCAATTTTTTTTTCCTTCTTCTTCCTCTTTGTCTATCAGGCATCACTTCTGAACAGAACAACAGAAAATAATTTTGCAGTTCGCATTCAAGTTGAAAGAGTTGTGGGCAAACCAATGAACAGTTGCTACCCAGTTATCTTAGTCATTGAAAGTAAATAAGATTCTTTAGTTACCTTTCTGCGATAAGTCCCGACATTGAATGTTCTCGAAGCTACCTGCTGCCACATTTCAGTAAGGTTCCTGTTAACCCTACCTGATCCCCCTCTCCCTCTTTCACCCCACTGCCCCCTTCCATCCCTACCCTTCCCATCGTTCTCCTGTTATAAATGTTTGTAAAATGTTTCTTGGAAAAGTTAATAAAAATATTTTGAACAAAAAAAAAAATAAGTCACTGGAGTTATTCAGGACCCCATTCTAATTTACTTGGGTCTGTTGCAGATTGCAGTATAAGTTACTAGGGTCCAATGGGGTTCATTGCTAACCCCATTAAAAGTGAATGGGCCATTGGTTTACATAATTTCATGGCTCAGTCACTGCTATCACATGTTATAATGAAACCAATGATGGTAGTGTGAACAGTCACACCTGTGTTCATCAGGCAAAGTCTTCTGCCTCAGGAACAAAACAATTGACTGGGTCCTAAATCTGATGTATGATGGAGACGAACAGTGCCTGATGACTTATATTGGGGTAGTTTCCATCATGGTGTCCATCATTTTACTAGGAAAAAAGCACTGCATGCTGTACTACTTTTTCCAGTAGGAAATCTGCGATGGAGGCTTCAAATGTGAACAGACCCATAGCCTCCACACAAACACAAAAAGTATAATAGTAGATGAAATTATAAGACTTTTTTCCAATACATGTCATTAGCAGATAATAGTATAGCCAGATCATTTGCCAGATCATTTGCCTCTGTATTTACAGGGACACAGATTTTAGTTTCACTTTGTTAAGCAGAACTCCATTTCTAGTAGGATTCCTTCTATTGGGAAATACCAACTGTGCAGGGGGAGCGGAGGATATAGCTGCTTGTAGGGTAATCAGTCTCTCACCACTACATACAATACAGTAGGCACAGCACACTGAGGACATAGGCATCTACATTACACTAAGAGAGCAGAATCTCCAGCACCAAAAAATATCATAAAAACATATCCTTTATTCCATATTTAAAATAAAAAGTGCAGGGTTCTCCATGCCATCTGACACATTTCGAGCGGCAAGTGCTCTTACTCGTTGAGTATATGTATATGGATTTATTTTTTTTTTTATCAGCACTGAAGAGGCCTCTTCAGTTCTGATAGGAGAAAAGCTTATGCCAGAACTGAGGTAGCTATAATCTAAATGTAGATATTAAGGTTGGGTTTTATGAATCATAATGGGTGTTTACCAGAGGACAGCATTTCCTAGAAAAGTGTGCACTCCTAATGGAAATCATATCCATGTACTTACATGTTTACCTTTATGTCCTGATTATATTCCAAACCAGTTTAGATCTATTTAGGATCCTCATCTTATGACCAGTCACATCTCTCTCTCTGAAGGACTAACCTTGAGTTTCTCCACAGCGCCACCAAAGGTGAAATGAAGCATTGTATGCCCAATTAAAAGGGTTGTCCTCCCTTCTTTTAAATAATTTGAGATAGTGATGTTGTAATAAAAAAAAAACCTCCCCACTAACTTCCGATCCAGCACTGCCGCTGTCTGTCCTCTCCCAAAGTCTTCCTTTTATTCAGGCTCGGACTGGTCCACAGGGGAGCAGGGAAATCCCCCGGTGGGTCTTTGAGCATGGCAGACTTGGGGTTTCTTTTAAACCGCATATACATCCTTGGGAAAGGCAGAGAGAAAGAGGCAAAAAGCAAGAGGCAGAGTATGAGAAGCATGTACAGTATCTGTAGGGTGGGCTCTCAGAATCAGCTCCACTGGTGGGCCCCAGAACGAAATACCACTGGTGGGCCCTAGGCACTCCAGTCCGACAATGCTTTTACTTCCGGATCCAAGTAGTAAAACAGTCACCACTACAGTAGTCATGTGGCAGTGCCAGATATCATTGTTCAGGAAGTAAATAGAAGAGCTGGGGTGAGGACAGACAGTGGTAGTGCTGGAATCGAAGTTAGTGGGGAGCTGATTATATTTTTTTTTCCCCTTTTTTTCTTTTTACACCATCACTATGTCAAAAAAAAATAGAATAAAATATATATATTTATACACCCATATATACAAACACACACCTATGCACACCCTTGAATTGGGCATGTAATGCTTAGGGCTTGTTCACACGGGTTATTTGGACGAGGTTTTCGGAGCATTTCCTCACCCAAAATTTCGTCCAAAACGCCCCCAGTTCATTTAATTGATTCCTGTGTAAAACCTCATTGTAGTTCACACGACTAGGTTTTTACCCGCTTCTTTGGAAGCAATGAAAAAGAAGTGTCATGCCAATTCTTGAAGCGTGTATTAGGCGCGTTTTTGGCGCGGTTTTTGTCCTGGCTATTAATTTGTATGGGTGAAAACCTCATTGAAAACCACATCCAAAACCTTGCACAAAACCTCGCCGAGAAATGCCTCTAAAACCTCTCCTGAAGAAGCGTGTTTCAGGCGAGGTTTTGGGAGCGGAAACTCTCCAAAAACCTCGTCCAAATCCACATCCAAATAAGCTGTGTGAACATACTCTTAATTTTACCTGTGGTGGCGCGGCAGAAAACGTAACTGCCCGCTTTTCCCAAAGATTCCAGCTGATTACTGGGGCTATTAGCAGGTGAATATTTGGAGGGATTGTTAAAACTTTAGAATCTTTATACTAAAGACCTAGAAAATAATAAAGTACTACTTTACAGAACATAAAGCATGAAGATGGGGTACTGAACCCTCCATCTGACAAATTATTTTTCTTTTTGGCAAACTTTTCAATCTAAGTATATGCTTCAGTTGTAGTGCTAGAGTCCCCAAATAAAACTGCAATGTCCAAATACCAGTGGCTCAAATAATACGGATATACACAGCCAAATGATGCAGTCAAGTCCATCATGAGTGGACAAATGGCATCATTGCGAATAAGCAATGTGTAAACTGTGGAACACCACATGCCATTGATGGGAGAGGTGAATGTCGGCTACAAAGGTGTGCAAGCAAAAATCGGCAAGCTAATGTGGAGCAGCTCATCGCCAAAATGAACCAGGAGGCTTCCACACATGTGTCTAACACAACAGAGACCTCTACTAACCAAGTTGCATTGGCAGGAAAGACTTCAATTTTCATGGCAGTATCGGAATTAGATCTCCACTAACGGTTGCCTTCTCCGACTAATCAAATGGATGGACGTTAGTGTGTTAGACGAGAAACATCAGAGAATAAACACCCTGCAACCATTGCTGGAAAAACACAAGCTGGTGGTGCCAGTGTCTGTGTGGCATTCTCTGGGCCACTCATCCATGTGGAAGGCGCTCTCAATGAATCTCCCCCCCCCCCCCCCTTTGCAGATCAGGTACACCCATACATGCTAATTGTCTTCAACATGTCACATGGCTAGAAATGTCCAAGACTGGTTGGAAGACCAAGGTTTATAAGTACTACCCTGGCCTCCTAGTACCCTAGACATGAACCTATTTAAGCATCTGTGGGAGCACCTTGATGGTGGCGTTGGCTCTATGGACCCTCCAGCAGCTGTGGGATGCAGCTAGCATGGCTCCAGATTCCATTGACAATCTAGCCTCTTTAGCTGCTGCACACGGTGGTTACTCCCGATATTAGTTTGTGGTCATAATTATGTGACTCAACTGTGTCTCACTTGCTATAAGCAGTCGTTTTTGGCAATCATGGTTTTTATTCTTTTAAAAACACATTAAACTGGGGCTACCCATACATTTCTAATGGTGGGAAAGTCAGTCCATAGCAATATACAAAGTTATCCAAAAGTTGCGTGTATAAGCGACTTTCATGCTACAGTTGCATGTATCACTGATAATAAAAAGTTGCTGGGACAAACACTTTTGTAGGCCCAGCCATAAAGAGGTTGCATGACATTAGCAAGAAAGGATCTGCTCTTTTCCATCAGAAACAGCTCCACTCTTGTCCACAGGCTGTGCCTGGTATTGTGACTAAGCTTCAGTCACTTGAGCTAAGCTGCAATACCACACATAACTTATGGAAAAGAGTGGTGATGTAGGGGGGAGATACAGACCCTTTGTATAATCTAATGCAGCTCCTTTAACTGTGGTTAAATAGGGGTTTCTTCCTTCCTCTTGACCTTTCTTCACACTTATGTGAATTTACGTTAAATGAGGCCAAAGAACAAGCAGCAGGGTGTGAATAATAAAATAGGTCAAGTAAGACCGAGACAAAATGGGGTGAGAGGGTGAAAAGAAGGAAGTTAAAACAAATATGTAAAGTAAAAGTATAGGTTATCAGAAAATACATCTACCTGCCTGAGCGCCGTATGGATGAGAAGGTCACATAGAGAACTTGTGTATGTTCCTTGTCCTTGGATGCCCCCAGACTGTGCTTATATAAACCCCCATAATGAAAGTTGCCACAGAGTTCAGCTAATCACTGCCAGATAACTGTTCTGCCATAGAAGACCCCTACAGCGACTCATGTTCCCTCCATAAGTACTGCAGTGAAAATGTGGTGCTATAGGTAATACATGGATGTTTTTTAGTTCCCCAAAGCTGGGGCCGCTGTTGTCGACAGCTGTCTGCTCTGGCTCGTAGACAGAAACAAACCAAAGTGGGACCATTGTCTATGTGTCAAACTCAAGGTCCATGGGCAAAATCTGGCCCCCCATGTTATTTTATGTGGCTCCCAAGAGATTAGACAAAGCAAGTGTTGTGGATGGGAACAAAGGTTATATATCAGTAGAATACCTCACGTCTTTATATATTGCACGTAAAAGCTGCCTGTATAACCATACACTTTTTAATGTGTTAGCAAATGGCCGCATATATAATCTGTTTGTAAAGGATAACTGTTATAGAATGTATTATGTGTAATGTCTATTCCACCCACAAGATGGCATCTGTGTTCAGACACACCCTGAGATTCCAAAATGGCCACTGGCCTTAGTTATTTTTCTTCTCTCTAACAAAGAGAGAGGAGGGTCATTTAAAATGTAGATAAGAAGAGCCAATTAGGAGGGTGGATGTAATGTTACATGTTGCTTAAGGAATGTGTACACGCCCAATCAGTTAAAACCTTGAGTCTGTGCAATAAAGTTTGGAGAACTCTTTTGTCTGAGAAAGTGTCAGGCTGTGATTTCTCTCTCTCTCTAGCACGTGGTAACTAATATACTGATTTGATCCCCCGCTGGAAAGTAGAGCCTTTTTGCGGTTCCATCTACAACAAAAGCAGGGATGGACAAAGTTCGGAGCCAGAAGGACAGGTTCTGCACTTTTCCTGGAGGACACAGTCAATACTTGGCAGAGGCACCATGTTGGATTCGGAGCTTTGGTGCACATCTGTACACCGCTCTGTTCAGCAATTCACAGGTGGTGGCATAGCGCTGACAGCCCTACCCAGACACTCTCCAATTGCCCTTTGACGGCAACCATAATGCAGAAGTGGCTGTCAGTGAAAAAGAGTTGGACACCGGTGGTCCCCAATATCAGGGTAATAGTACATATGGATAGGAGATCTCGAGCTAGGGCATCCTTTTATATGGAAAATCTGTTAAGCTGGTCTCTTGCTGGAGACATTACTCCATGTATAAGGAAGACAGGAATGTTCTTACCTACAGGTTCCCCAGAGTTCCCCGGTGAGCCACTTTTCGTGACTTCCGGGTTCTTATCCCCACACACTCGGGAGGCTAGTGCTGCATTGTAAGTGAATGGAGCGCAAGCCTCTCCTCTATCTGGACGAAAACCAAAAAAGTCAAGAAGAGAGGATAGCCGAGGAGATCCGAAACGGCAGCAGAAAGGGACCTATAAGTAAGCAGAACTCTTTTTTTTACCTACTCTAGTCCCATTGAACAATCATTTTTTATGTTACTGGACAACCCTTTTAAATATTATCTGTTGATAAAGGTCTTATAGGGTCCAAAACTTTCTCACAGGATTTGGATTTTAATTGATTTTATTAAAAATTAAATAGTGAAATAAAGCATAGAAATGAAGGGAAAAGCCGATGACTACTTTACATCACAAGGCATTATGGGAAAGGAGCTGAGAAGCTCAGGCGCCCTCTGTTGGATGTAACAAATCTTCAATCTTTTGACCCACCGAGTCTTTAGAAAGCAAAAGGGATATAAGCCAAGCCAGCATCACTGATACAGTGCTGTTCCGGGGTTGTGCCCCTCCTGTGACTTGGAGCAGATGGTTTGTACCTGTTGCCCATTGATTGAGGAGAGTGCATATATATGGAGCTCACCTCTCCATGACTGGCCTAGAAAGTTCTTGTATTCCAAATAATTCTAAATAATCAGATTTTAGAACATGGTCCTGTACTGCGCCTTTTAGAACAACTGGGCATTCCCATTCCCCTTGTTAATGACATACACTGGGTACGGACAGTATTCAGACCCCTTAAAATGTTTCACTCTTTCATTGCAGCCATTTGGTAAGATGCAAAAAGTTCATTTTTTTGCTTATTAATGTACACTCTGCACCCCCCCCCCCAGTCTTGAAAGAAAAAAATATACAATAGTTTTTTGCAATTTATAAAAGTGAAATTCATAAGTCCAATCAGTTTAATTAAGCACAGCTGGACTCCAATGGAGGAGTAGAACCATCTCAAGTAGGATCAGAAGGAAATGGACAGTATGTGAGTTAAATATGAGTGTCACAGCAAAGGGTCTAAATACTTATGATCATGTGATGTTTCAGTTTTTCTTGTTTAATAAATTTGAAAATATCTACATTTCTGTTATTTTTCCTTTCAAGATGGGGGTGGGTGGGTGCAGAGTGTACATTAATAAGCAAAAAATCAACTTACCAAATGGCTGCAATGAAATAAAGAGTGAAAAATTTAAAGAGGTCTGAATACTTTCCGTACCCACTGTATCTCTACTGTGATCACTCACTCATGTTTGGCCGCCATCTTGGACCAGCGTAGGGGGTCATTGCTCACAGGATCGCCGTCTGTCGTAGATCGGTATTGGCACATCCAATATAAGGCACTCCGACTGCAGGCTTTTAGTTTCACTGGCCTCAACCAGTTTTATTGAGGCAAGTAGGTTACAGAAAGAACAGACAAATAAAAAACCTCGGCCGTCTGGCCACTCACTAAACATATACAAAGAGTCCCTCTCTCACTAAAGAGCAGGACCTAACGTCCCGTCTCACCAAATTCTCTCCCAGTCTCCCGCTGGGTCCCGGCTTCTTTCAAGCCTCTGGGGGCCAGAGCCTCCACACACTAGCTCTTCTGTTGCTACCACTGCCTGGTAGCCAACCACGCCCCCCATACACCTGAAGTAGGAGGCTTTTAATAGGTCTCCAGAGAGCTATACAATCTCTGGGCTGGAACCCAGGGAACTAGAATGCGGGGACAGCCACCCACCCAACACTATAGCTGTCCCGAAAGAGCCACCCCATACATAGCTACCTTGCAGCTATTCTAGCCGCTACTGTACGTGTCAGTAATATATAATCCCTGACACAATATAGGTGGCTCTTCCCCACCGAGCCCAGGTCCTCGGTGGCGCATCTGCAGAAGGACTTTAACTGTAGACCCTCTAGTGGCAGGATCATGCGACCACCAGTGGTCGCACTGCCACACTACATACTCTGACACTATTCAGTGGACAATGTGTTCTATTGACAGTGGAAATGCCGAAACCCAAAGTGTCAATTTGTTCATACATTTCCAGGAGGAATAAGCAGAGTAACAGTACAAGGCAGAGGTCTGAGAAAAGTTGCTCCAGCGATGATATTTTACTGGGAATACCAGTATTTGTGAATTCCTAGTTACATTAACTATTGTATGATGCTCCTTAGCAACATTCACTGCTGATAAATAGCCCCGGGACTCTAGAATTCCATAAATCCTGTAGAATTCCAGATCAGACTTTATTATACAAAAAAGGAAAAGTATCATACAGGATTTGACATTAACACCTATGTACACAAAGCCTGCAAGTTATCTCTGCTTTCGAGAGATTAAACAACTGGCGAGCGGCCAGCTGTTAGTCAGGTGTGGTCAGGAAATATAACCTATGTGTTGGAGCTTGGTCATTTTCGAACACGTGTTCAGAATTCTCAAATAACTTAAAGGGATAGGGGACAACAAATTACATTTTTGTGAGTCAATTAAATTTATATGTTCCATACATGGCAGCCCTTCTTTTGCCAATGCTTGGCAGAAACAGGCTGCAAACACACAGAAACGGATCAGTAGCACTAGGCAAACACCAAAAGAGACCACATTTAATAAGTGACTTATTTCACAGAGCATTTCTGCTACATTTCTGCTCTAGTACAAACCTAAGGCTCTTAGTGCACATTTTAATCAAAATTGTAAGGGCCCACCCGCCAGTGGCAAGATGACCTCAGTTCAGATGGGGACCTACTCTAAACAATCCTACCTCTCATGGTGCCTCACCAGGCCTCCACACCTGCACCATTTCTTTCATATTATTCTGGAACTGCTGACTATGTTTTTGGATTGTATACATGAGGGAGTGGCTGCCTCTTTTTTTGGTCATGGACTCCACTCATACAATAAGGCTGTGTTCATCCAGAAAAGAGTGTAGCTGGGACCCTCATGCCTTGAAAGTATAGAGGCCTGGAAAGGCACAGATAGAGGGGAGATTATTTAGAATAGGTCCCCATCTGATGAGGCCTCCTTGCTGTTGGTAGATGGGCCCTCACAATTTTGATAAAAAATGTGCACTAAGAATCTAAGATCTTGACACATACTAAAAGTAGCAAAAATACGCTTTGAAATTTAATTTATATATTTATCTGTCTCTTGGCGTCTGCAGATCTGCTGCTCCGTTTCCGTGTGTTTGCATTGTGTTGGAGTCATGTCAGCCTGCAACTGCGCCATTTGTTTCAAATTGTTCTGGAAATGCTGACCATTTTTGATGGCCTTTTTTTGGCAGAGACAGGTTGTCATAAAACCTGGCACCAGATCAGCCTGTATTCTGCCGATTGGTCCTTGGGGAAACTGCCGAGAGTTTCGAAATAAGATACAGGCATGCTGGGAAATGTAATGCAATGTTGATCTTTGTAAAAGTCTATTCACCCTGGAAGTGTATGTTCAGCACACAGTGGGTGAAATAAGTATTGAACACGGCACTCATTTTCTAAATAAATATACTTATAAAGGCGATATTGACACCATTCTCACCAGATGTCGGTAACAACCCATTTAATCCACAAAAACAAAGAAATCAAACCATAGATGTCCATAATTTGTTATGTGTAATAATGAGAAATAACACAGGGAAAAGGTATTGCACACATGAAGAAAGAGAGGTGCAAAAAGCCATGGAAAGTCATGACAACAGCTGAAATCTATCAGTAATCAGAAAGCAATTCTGACATTTAGTGAAAAATCTTTTTAGTTGGTTCAACTGATGGCCTATAAAAAGGTGTCTCATTACCAATGTGCCACACAAGAAACATCTCATGAGTGGTAAAACCAGTGAGCTGTCTCAAAACCTTCGCAACCTTATGTTGCAAAACATACTGATTACATTGGTTACAGAAGAATTTTAAAACTAATGAGGGTTCCAGTGAGCATTGTTGGGGGCATTATCCAGAAGTTGAAAGAACATCATCTCACCATAAACCGGCCACGACCAAGCACTCCAGCAAGATTTCAGACAGAGGTGTGAAAATTATTAGAAGAGTTGTCCAAGAGCCAAGGACACTCATGGAGAGCTACAGAAAGACCTGGAAAAAGGAGGGACAATTGTTTCAATGAAAACAGTAAGTAATGCACTCAACCTCCATGGCCTGGACGCACACTCACCACAGAAGACTTCATTGCTGAACAAAAAGCATGTTCAAGCACGTTTAAGGTTTGCTCAACAACATTTAGACAAGCCTGTGAAATACTAGGAGAATATAGTCTGGTCAGATGAGACAAAATTGAACTCTTTGGATGGCATAATACACACCATGTTTGGAGGCCAAAAGTCGCTGCATATTATCTCAACCACCACACCAACAGTAAAGTTTGGAGGTGGGAACATCATGGTGTGGGGCCGATTTTCATCATACAGCACTGGCAAACTTCAGATAATTGAAGGACGGATAAATGGACAAATGTACCGAGACATTCTTGATAAAAATCTGCTGCCATCTACCAGGAGGATGAAGATGAAACAAGGGTGGATATTTCAGCAAGACAATGATCCCAAACATGCCCCCAGCCAATCAACTGAGCTGAATCCAATAGAAAATCAAAGGAAGGAACTAAAGCTCAGAGTTCATAGAAGGAGCCCACAGAAGCTTCAGGATGTGAAGAATGTTTGTATGGAAGAATGAGCCAAAATCCCACCTGAGCAATGTATGCGACTAGTTTTGCCATAGAGGATTTTGTACGAAGTATTAAATACATTTCAGTAAGCGTGTTCAATACTTTTCCTTGTATCATTTCTCATTATTAAACAAAATTTATGGACGTCTATAGTTTGATTTCTTTGCCTGTGTGGATTGGATGGGTTCTTACAGACATCCACTGAGAATTTCATGTCAATAGCATGGATAGATAGATAGATAGAGAGATAGAGCTGTAGACACACCCATCGTGCTGTGCAAAGGTTTAAAAAGAAATGCTTTAGAGATAATACTTTACTTTTATCAATTGACAACATAGAAATAAACAAATGAGAAATCAAAATAAAATTAATATTCTATATGACCACCCTTTGCCTTCTATGATGTGGCCACACACAGCCCTGATCTCAACATCCTCCATTCTGTCTGGGATTACATGAATAGAGAGATGAATTTGTGCAGCTACATCCACATCTACATCTATGCTTACTTCTCCAAGATGTTTGGAACAACCTCCCTGCCGAGTTTCTTCGAAACCTGTGCAAGTACCTAGAAGAACTGAAGCAGTTTACAAGGGAAAGCAGGATCACATCAACTATTGGATTGATTTTGATTGCTCTTTTGTTCACTCAGTTTGCATTTTGATAAACTAAAAACACTACTATTTTTGAAAGCATTCATAATTGGTAAAATTTCTTTCCACACCTGCCTACAAGTTTTGCACAGTACTGTACTGTATATACAATGTACTAGAAAAAAAAATAAAAATTTGGCCACCCTCACCTGGTGGCCAAAGGAGCCGCTTAATCTGACACGTATAAAGAGCATATATATCACATACCGTATATACTCGAGTATAAGCCGAGTTTTTCAGCCCAAAAAATGAGCTGAAAAACTCTATCTCGGCTTATACTCGAGTCATTTGCCCGGCGCTCGGGCGCTGCGATGGCCCGAGAGCCGACAGGGACGCTTCATTTTATATGGGGGCTCCTCGGGGGGCGCATATAACTGAAGGCCGAGTGAGCGCACAGTGTCCGAGCACTGCGCTGGCCCGGACACTGTCTGCGATCCCTTCACCTATATGCGACTCCCCGGAGCGCATATAGGTGAAGGGGATACCCACTGCGGGGCACAGAGCGAGCGCTCCGTGCTCCGCAGTGGTCTCCGGGCGGCCGCAAGGGACTCGCGGCGCCCGCAGTTTCCCGGGACAGGCAGGTGTGTCATCACGCTGCGTGCGCAGCCTGATGACGTCACCCGCCTGTGTGCCGAGAAGATGCTGGAATCGCGCGGGAGCCGGAGCAGCGAGGAGGGCGGAAACAGCGGGAAACCAGGTAAGTGATTGTTTTTGATTTTTTTTAAACTGCCTATACCTGCCTACAGCTGCCTACAGCTGCCTATACCTGCCTACAGCTGGCACTATACCTGCCTACAAACTGGCCCTATACCCTGCCTACAGCTGGCCTATACCAGCCTACAGCTGGCCCTACCCTGTCTACAGTGGCCTATACCAGCCTACAGCTGGCCATATACCTGCCTACAGCTGCCCATACCTGCCCTATCCTGCCCACAGCCGGCCCTATACCTGCCTACAGCTGCCTATACCGCCTACAGCTGGCCCTTATACCTGCCTACAGCTGGCCCTATACCTGCCCTTACCTGCCTACAAACCCGGGCCCCTTTTACCTGCCTACAGCCGGCCCTATACTGCTACAGCTGCCATTTCCTGCCTACAGCTGGCCTTTACTGCCCTATACCTGCCTACAGCCGGCCCTATACCTGCCTACAACCGGCCCTATACCTGCCTACAGCTGCCTATATCTGCCTACAGCTGGCCCTATACCTGCCTACAGCTGGCCTATACCTGCCTACAGCCGGCCTTACCTGCCTCAGCCGGCCCTATACCTGCCTCAGCCGGCCCTATACCTGCCTTCAGCCGGCCCCTTCCCGCCCCGGGCCATTGCCCACAGCCGGGCCCCCTATTTTCCTACGTGCCCATCCTGCCTCAGTGGCCCCCATACCTGCCATACCTGCCCTATACCTGCCTAAGTTTCCCTTTCCCGCCCCGTGGCCTATACCTGCCTACAGTGGCCCCTTCCTGTACAGGGCCCTTATACCTGCCTACAGCTGCCTATAGCCACGCTGGCCCTTACCCGCCCAATTCCTGCCTATTCCTGCCCTATCCTGCCTACAGTGCCTATACCTGCTACGGCCGGCCCTATACCTTCTTCAGCCGGCCCTTACTTTCTACAGCCGGCCTATACCCCCTTCAGCCGGCCTTTACTGCCTAAGCTGGCCCTATACCTGCCTATACTGCCTATACTGCCCACAGTGGGCTATACCTGACTAAAGCTGGCCTTTTTAACCCGCCTACAGTGGCCTTACTGCCTAAGTGGCCCTATTCCTGCCTACAGTGCCTATACTGCCTACAGCTGGGCCCTAACCTGCCTACAGCTTGCTATACTGCCTACAGCTGCTTAACCTGCCTACAGCTGCTTTTACCCTTTCCTTAACTGGCTTTAAACCGGCCTATACTGCCACATGCTGGGTTATACCATGGCTATACCTGGGCCCACAGTGGCCCTTATAACTGCCTTACAGGTGCCTATACTGCCTACAGCTGGCCTATACTGCCTAACAACCGGCCTATACCTGCCTACAGCTGCCTATACCTGCCTACAGCTGGCCCTATACCGGCCTATACCCGCCCTATACCTGCCTACAGCTGCCTTATACCTGCCTACAGCTGACTTTACCTGCCCTATACCTGCCTACAGCTGCCTATACCTGCCTACAGCCTGCCCTATGCCTGCCTATGGGGCCAATATACTCCCTATTACCTGCCTATGGGGCCTATACCTGCCTATTACCTGCGTAGGGGGCCAAAATACCTGCCTTATAATTGCTTATGGGGGACAAAATAACTGCCTTTTACATGCCTATGGGCATTTCCTGCCTTTTGGCTATACCTGCCTAACTGCATATAGGCCATATATCCGCCTATAATTGCCTATGGGGACATTAAACGCTATGTAATTTTATTGGTGTCCATTTCTATTTTTGATATTTACCAGTTGCCCCTGCATTTTTTTACCCTAGACTTATACTCGAGTCAATAAGTTTTCCCGTTTTTTGGGGCAAAAGTAGGTGCCTCGGCTTATACTCGGGTCGGCTTATACTCGAGTATATACGGTACATACAATGCTTGTAACTGATAAATCATAATACCTTACACTGAAGAACATGGATGCCATTTATATGAATTTAGCTATGCCCCGTGTAGCCCTGTGTGAATATAATCACAAATACTGCACTTGAAGAACCATGATGAAGTTTTTCCAGGGTTTTAGCATGAGATGGTGACTGTTACAACAGAGAGTAAATAGAAAATGCTTTCTTCACTGTGTACCAGGCTAATCAAGTTCACTGCTCAAAGGGCAGACCGCTGACCAGCTTTTCCAGTTTAGCTCATGGTTATATAATCCTAACTTAAGAAAATACATGTAATATCTGCTTCACAAAACTTTCCAACAGAGGATTGCAGATTTTTCTGACATTCCCTCTAGTAAGGTCATTGGTACATTCTAAAATTTTCACCAATCTAGCGATAAAAAGGAGGTCACCTGGCATTTAACCATGGCCGTGGAGTCGGAGTCGTGGAGTTGGAGCCTATTTTGCAGGAGTCAGAGTCGTCATAAAAGGGACCGACTCCGACTCCCAAAATATATAATAAGTTGGTCAGTTAGTTCGATGCAGTGCAAAGAGCAAGAGGAATTGGGTCCGGCCAGTGCTAAATGCTCCCATATCTTCAGCCTCATCACATAAGGAGTGTAATTGATGACATGGAGCAGGCAAAGCGCTGCCCAGGGGAAAAAATTCCGCTCCCATGGCAAACAGATTTCAGCAAAATGTTTCCCCTGCTTTCAAAGGAAGTAGAAGAGTTCAACCATTCATCAATTCTGTTTGTGGCTGAGGCAAGTCCTTTATACCCGGGACATTGTTGAGATGTTGCCCTGTGGTCCCCGATTTGCCCCCCCCCCAAGTTAGTGTAGAGAGGGCCGTTCTCTATCCTGGAAATAATGAGATCATATGTGAGGGAATGTATGCAGGATTGATGAAGGCAAAAAACTATTTCTCAGAACAAATTCAGGAGACTCCACAAATGTTTCTGCAGTGTTTTTGCATATTACAATTTTTTTGTGTTCTAAAGTCATATCTAATAAATTATTTTACACTGACAAGCAAATGGTAACAATGGTTTGAACTTGTGACTTTCAGGCTCCATATCTCTCCATCCACTACAGCTTTGTACATGAGGTATTAATTTATATACGGTCATCTTATCTATCTTATACATAATTTTGACTTGCAAGTATTTAGCATCTGCTTAGTTCTGCAAATTCTTTCCTGTAACTACATTGTTACTGTTTTGCTCCTAAAAATCAAAATGTAAATTTGTATTAGTTTGTTAGTATTTGAGAAATCCCCCTTTGGTTTTCAGCTCTGCCTAAATCCTTCTGGGCTCTGAATCAGATTCAAGCAGGTCTTGACCAAAATCTGATCCCAGGTCTCTTCTACACATTCCCAATGTTGGTGCAGACTGGGCTTGGATACAAACACAGCTTTTTCTTCAACTCTACCCACAAGTGTTCAAAAGATCAAAACATTGTTACCCTTTTGCTTGTCAGTGTCTGTTCTACCTAAATAGTTTGATTATTTTATCAAAGTGATAAACAGCCGGATGTTACCATTTTACTACAGTAAAGTTATCATTTAAACATGCGCCGTGTATGAGGGAGTCAGGAGTCCGAGGTTTCGGAAATTGAGGAGTCGGCGTCCGGGCTTTGGCTTGCCGACTCCACAGCCCTGCATTAAACGCTTACAAATAAGATTACATTTATATATGAATTGCTGGTAGAATGTTAGCAAAGTAGAATCTGTGCTCAATCCTGAATGTGTGAACATGGCATTAGTATTCAGTATATAAAAACTATTGAGATCCCTCTAAGAAAGGATACCAAAGATGCCCTAGTATAGCTACAGTATATGGTGCAACTGCAACCACAAACTGCCCTGAAAATTCACTCTAAAGATATGAAAATGTGACCTCTCAGTCAGTCAAATGTACAGACAGGGCTCATCTACCCTTTTTCCCCAAAAATAAGACACTCCCAGAAAATAAGACCCAGTGCATTTTTTGATGCAATTCAGAGTTTGGCTGCGAGTTTGGCTGCTTATGCTGATGTTTATGATGTTTATATATTAATACATGTTGATTTTTTGTTCAACAATAAATGTGAATTCTTGTTCATAGAAAGATAAGACATCCCCTAAAGATAAGTCTTAGCTTGTCTTTAGGAGAAAAAATTAATATAAGACACTGTCTTACTTTCGGGGAAACAGGGTAAGTCCCATAGATTTACTTATAGTGTGTTCTACAGAACCCTATGATCAAAAATGTAGGAGCCATTTAGTGGCTTTAAAGTATCCACTAAATAAATATATGTATTAACCCATGGATAAAGTTTTGGCAAAGTGTATTGCAGGGCTAGGTTTAAAAAAAAAATAGCCCAAGCTCTAAACAACTCATGAAGCACTGTACAATCCATCATCCATAAATGGAAAGAGCATGGCACAACGGCTAACCTACCAAGACATGGCTGTCTACCTAAACTGACAGCCCAAGAGGCCCAGGGTCACTCTGGAGGAGCTGCAGAGATCCACAGCTCCGGTGAGAGAATTTGTCCATAAGAACTGTCCTTTATGGAAGAGTGGCAGAAAGAAAGCCATTTTTTTTTCCCAAAATCAATTTTTATTGACATTTTTGCCATTGTGACAATAAACCATATTATGCATATATGTTGTCATGTCATTTCTCAGAAACATTTAATAAACCTTTCACACTTTCACCGTCAGGCCTCTATCAAAGTCCTTGTGCCATGATATAAGTATACCATGCCCTTGCTTCCTAACTGTATGGCCCGGTGAAGATGAGTGATGGGTCACAAAGTTATTAAATCAGAAAGAACAGAAAATAATACAACCTTAAATACATTAAGAACATATCAAGCTGCCCCATACATATCCTCAAAAACAAAACTGCACCACACATTACATCCAAGTTCCTTTCGGTCTCATCTTAGAACAAAGATATCAAGCGGCCAGTGCGCCACACGACAATAATGAAATATATCACTATCCATGGCTTGTTTCCAGGACTATTAAGTTGATATCTTTATTTTCCCTAGGCTACCCTTCAGGTTTTCTATCAGGTACTTTGATGTACACTGAAAGTTAGATATTAATTAGCCTGAGCAAAATATTGCAGAATAAACGGTTTCCAACACTTAAATAAAATAGTTGTGTTCACGCTTTTTTGATGGAAGCAAATATGTCCTTGGGGAGAGCCACCAATAAATTAGTTGGTGTGAGGATTTACACGCCTTTTAGACCTTACTGACTGCTTTGCATAAAGCAAAGGCTTCTGGGAAAAGGAGGAGCTCCTTGGTGCTTTTCCCAGAAGCCTGTGCTTCGTGCTTCTTTGTGATGCTTGGTATCCACACTATCAGAGTATAAATACTTTTGATTATGAAGGTTAACATTTCAAGTGATGGTATTCCAGCTTCCAACCAGGTTTTCAACAGACCTCTTTTAGATACTACTAGTAGGAAATTCACCAGCGGTGACACTTCCTGCGACGCCTTCCCCTCTCCTCTATCCTTATAAGGTAGTGGTATACTAACGACAATGGTGATATTTAGAAAAGCCCCTTTCATATTTTGCGGATATAGGACACCATCGATTTCCAAAAATGCTCTACAGCCTCACGGAGCCACCCACCGTGGTACAAGTCTACTCCTTGTTTTTGACATTTTGAACAAGGAGCTGTTCTAACTGGAAAACTGGAAGTAGCCGGAATACCAAAAGCACAAATTTCTGCATTAATCAGCTTGAAATATGTCTCTCTCCATTTTTCATTTATGACATGGCGCCTACCTGCATGACAGCCCTATAATATGTCTGGTTTTTTGAGTCATTGCACAAATTTCTGTCCCTCCGCTGACTTATTGATCCCGAACCAGGCTGTATAGAATCGTGATAGATTTTTGAGGAGGGCCTTCCCCCACAAGTTGATCAATTGGACCCTTAAAGGGGTTGTCTCACTACAAGGATTGCTGCTTTTTATGTTAAAGATCTTGCAAAAACAAGTCACTTTACAATATATATCCATTAACGGTGTCCTACCTATTCCTCGATATCCCTCTCTTGTATGGGCTGCATCAGCTCATCAGGTCGCTATAGCAACAGACCTGTTCATTCTCTCATAATAGGCTGCCAACACTGGTTGCTATAGCTACAGACCTAGCTTCTGCTGCAGTCTAGTAGAAGCCAGTAAACACGCCCATTCAATATGAAACCAAGAAAACAGGACTGAGGTAAGATGAATCAATGTAGTGAGACAACCCCTTTAACTCTAAATGTTTTTTCCTCTTTTTGAGGAAAAAGACTTCATTTGTACACTAAGTATTGGAACGGAACTGTTGGAGCTGTTGTCCAGGCAAAAAGCGCGTCGGGTGTGAGCTGGTGGGTGTATACAGTTTTTCCTGTAGTGATATTCTTAGGTTCTAATTTTTAGTCTAGGTTTTCTGCTGCATTAGATTCACATACATAGATACCTTTACTTTTTGTTATTTCTGCTTAGAGTCTGTATCAGCAGCATTACCTGTTGATCATATGTGTTTCATTTATTTGATATATACTTGCCTGTATTCACTTATATACCCACCAGCTCTTCTTCTTTTTGTTTTTTTTATCTTCCAGGTCTTTTGTGCCATTTGTATTTTATCAAACTTTTTTGTCTGTGGTTGTCTTTTCTTACCATCGCTTGTATCTGTATTGTCACACTAAAAGATTTTCGTTTTTCATTATAATTGTTTAAGAAAGCCATTTTTGAAAGCAAACCATAAAAGTTCTGTTTGCAGATTGCAAAAAGCTATATCGGGGTTACAGCAAGCATGTGGAATGAGGGGCTCTGCTCAGATGAAACCAAAATCACATTTTTTGGCCTAAATGGCAAACCCTATATGTGGAGGAAAGCCAACACTGCACATCACCTTGAACACATGAACCCCCACCATGAAGCCTGGAGGGGGGCAGCATCATGCTGGTTGAGGCTTTGCTTCAGCAGGAAATGGGAAGCTGCTCAGAGTTGGGAAGATGGATGGAGCTAAATACAGGGCAATCCTCGGAGGAAAACCTGTTAGGCTATGTCTACATAGCATATGGTAAAACGCTGTCCAAAATCCGACATCGCTGTACCGCAGTTTTTGGCATGGGTTTGCACTAAAGACTGCAGTCGGTTTTCAGACTTCCCCGTCGGGAAGTCATCGGATTTCAAAACCTGTAGACTATAACACAGATTTTCTCTTGCTGTCTATTGCTGTGAACAAGGGCCGTGCTGGCCGGAAACGCGTTGGCGTTCTACATGCTTATTAAAGTCTCTGTGAGCTTTTAAATGCTATAATAAAGATATTTGGATATTCTTACTTGCTGGATCCTTGGAGTCTGTTCTCTAAGCAAGGTTTACAATACTGGATGCTGACCGGCAGCCCTCCATGCAGGGGAATCAACCACTACAACACCATGGAATGACTGTTTTGCCTATGAGGGGTGAGCTGTTTTTCACTTGAGCTTATTTGTCTGTCTATGGGCCACTGGTTACAGCCAGATTTCCGACAAAGACCCATGCTCTGTAGACATAGCCATAGAGGCTGTAAAAGACTTGAGACTGCAGCATAGTTTCACCTTTCAACAGGAAAATGACCCTAAACATACAGACAAAGCTACAATGGAAGGCTTTACATCAAAGCATATTCATGTGTTTCAATGGCTCAGTCATGGTCCAGACCTAAATTACTTGAGAATCTTGAAAATTGCCATTCACAAACTTTCTCCATCCAATCTGAGCTAGAATTATTCTGCAGCCCCAATCCATGACACTCCCACCAACCTGCTTGACTGTAGGCAAGACTTAACTTTGTACTCCTCACCCGGTTGCCACTACACATGCTTGACTCTGAAACAAATAAGTTTCTCTTGGTCTCAGCAGACACAGGACATGGTTCCAGTAATCTCCTTAGTCTGCTTGTCTTCAGAAAATGGTTTGCAGACTTTCTTGTGCATCATCTTTAGAAGAGGCTTCCTTCTGGGACGACTGCCATGCAGAGCAATTTGATGCAGTGTGCAACAAATGATCTGAGCACTGACAGACTGACCTGTCACCCCTTTAACCTCTGCAGCAATGCTGGCAGCACTCATACGTCAATTTTGAAGAGACAATCTCTGGATTTGACTCCAAGCACGTGCACTCAACTTCTGAGTGTAACCGGTCTTGCTAAACCTTTGTATGGTTTTGGTCACCCTGTTGCAGCTCAGTTTCAGGGTGTTTGCAATCTTATTATAGCCTAGGCTATATTTATTTTGAGCAACAATTCTTTTTTTCAGATCCTCAGAGAGTTTTTTGCCAAGAAGGGCCATATTGAACTTCTAGTGACCAGTGTGAGAGCGATATCAAATTTAACACACCTGTTCCATATTCACACCTGAGACTGTGGAGTGAAAATGGCAAATGGGGTACAATTTGTCCATTTTCACTTTTTAGAATTTAGAAACTGCTGTTCTGCATGAAAGGATACAAGGATTTGCTTTATAGCAGGCAACTAGACTTAAAAAATAACAAAAAAAACCAAGAAATTGACTCGTGGCCTTACATCAGAGAATATGGTGGGTATGCTCTGTGAGATGTGCAGAGGTCACTGTGCAGGGAAGATGGTGGGCAGGTTTTGCTGCGCTGTAACCTTCACCTACTTTTAAAGGTGTGTTTCTCCCTCCAGCTTAATAACAGTGGGGTGTATAATCCTGATCAGACAATAAAACTGATCTTTGTCGGAGTACTGGTTCTCATTGAGGAGATCCAGCTGGTGTATGGAGCCTTCAAGCTCCATGGGATAAAAAGTATGGAAATTACCTCTCCTCCAGAAAAAAAATGGTCTCTCTAGTGCCACAGCTTTGAAACCTGACAAAGGATATTAAACAAAAGTACATTTTGAAGGCTCAGTGGTTGGTGTAAAATAATGCAATTTTACAATTTTAGGTGGATACTTAGAAAAAAAACCTATTGATTTTAATATATTTTTTTAATAAATTAAGTTTAATTTAAGTAATGGGTCATTTTCCTACAATAGGCTTCCTCTATAGGGTTCGTCAGCAAAGTAAATTTTACTTTTCTCTCCCCAACTCACTTCATTGCAATTCCACCCATAGTCAATGCTGTACAAAGACAAACCAATTTATGAAATACCATCCATTGTAAACACAGTAAAAAAAAGTTACATCCTAATGACACGTCCTGTCCATATGGTCACATCCCGGGTCTGCATTGTCCCTGTCTCTAGGCCCTAGAACAGCAGTGAGTGGGTAGTAGGTTGGTAATTTATTTTTTTTACCCGTGTGAACTTGGGAGTGAAAAAACGAAGAGAAAAATATCAACAAAAAGTAGTGGAGGCGATATTACCGTAAAAAGTGCTGAATGAGCAAATCTCCTTCTGAGTAAGGTTTTCAAATTGGCTCATTTAGAGGGAGTTTCACAACTAGCACTACACTTTCATTATGAAAAACATTGTAATCTGGAATATTTTTCTCTTTAGGTTACACAACATCTGCCGCTGCCGTCTACAATTACTGTAATACTCAGCGTTAGAGCTGTCACATTGACTTCTTCACCTCTGGCCACAGCCCCATAGATGAAAATGGACAATATCACAGGCCTGGTACCCAGCAAGCCCGGTATTTATTACGTACGGCAAGAACCTCAATCATTTGCTTTTGACCTAAGCCCTCAATAAAATACAGAGAAGAGGCATTGATGTGTTTTGGCATAATATGCTCATTGCAAGATATATTTGGCACGACTCAGCAAACCCTTTTCTCTCCATTTTGCCCCTTTATTGGTGGCGTACAAATGCACCAATATTTTGTACTTTTTACATTCTGTTGGCACGTGGCCACTGCAGCAAATAATTGGCCTAGGTGGTCATGTGCTGTTCCCCTAACATCACCATTCCCATCGCTGACTGATGATGTCAAAGGAATGGGACGTGACGGCAGAGGACTCCAATTGGCTGCAGTGGTCATGGGCAGGCTGCTTTTAACCTTGGAAACCTCTTGAACCTTAATGCTGTATCGGAGGTGGCTTAAAGGGGTTGTCTAGTAAGAAAAAAAATTCCATGGTATTAGGGCCAAAAAAAAAGAAGGATACTTGCCTAGACATTCCCCACTGCTGCCACTCTGAAGCTCCCTGGGATCCGCTCCTCTTTACTTCCGGATTCTCATCACAAAACACGAGATGCTCACAATCCATTCACTTACAATACAGCGCAAGCTTCTCCAGTGTGTCGGGACAAGAATCGAGAAGTATAGAGGAGTGACTTGCTTGGAGGGCAGCAGTTAAGGGGGGGGAGGGGTAAGGGAGGTAAGGATCTGTTTTTTCTTTTCTTGCCCAAAATGTCCACCCGAAAAAAATCAAATGACAATCACCTAAAACAGTTGAGTAGGTGATTGGTTTTTTTTTTTGTTTTTTTTTTATAAAAGTGGCTGTTATTTTTGATTGAGTTTAGATTGAATTCAGTTTAATACATTTGCAATATTTTAGGGCTCTTCTTCGTCACACCCTACTTTCTACACACTGCATAATTAATTTGGTGCTCTATATTTGTATACCAATTTTCACTAGAAATATGTCTCATTAAGTTTATTACATCTCCCACAGTAACTTTTTCAAGCGACTAGGATAATGAAATATTGTCAGAGGACATGTTCAGGCAGGCTAGAGGCCATATCTACTATACACAGTGGGTGGCAAAAGTCTTCCTACCCCTTGAACTGTTCCTCAAATTTAAAAATTACAGCCACAAACTTAAAGGGGTTATCCAGGAGTTTAATGATTTCATAGAAAACTATAAACTGCATTTACAGTTAGGTCCATGTGTATTTGGACACTGACACAATTTTGTATCTGCTGAAACAAATTCAAGTTATAGTTATATAATGGACATGGAAATAAAGTTCAGACTGTCAGCTTTCATTGAGGTTATCCTAATTAAGATTGGATGAAGGGTTTACGAGTTTCAGCTCCTTAACATTTGCCACTCTGTTTTTAAAGGGACCAAAAGAAATTTGGGACTTTTGACCGAAGGCTTTTCATGGGTGGTGTGGGCAATTCCTTCTTATTTTCATTCTCAATTAACAGAAAAAAGGCCTGCAGTTGTTTAGTCTGGTGTTGAAATTTTGGAGTTTTTTGCAGTAAAGAAAAACAGGGGTAAAAAAGAGCCCCCATGCAGGGAAACAAGCACCCTTTAAAACTGCAAAAAAAAAAAAAAAACCCCAACCGAGAAATTGCTACAATATTAGGAGTGGTAAAATCTACAGTTTGGTCCATCGTGAGAAAGAAAGAAAGAGCTGGTGAACTCATCAATACAGAAACAGCCAACCAAGTGAAAAACACTCTTCAGGATGTAGACATATCAATATCCAAATATACCATAAAGAGAAACTGCAGAAAGTAAATACAAGGGGGACGCACGGGGAAGTACTCATAAGCCTCAAAAATAAAAAGGTGGATTGGACTTTGGTAAAAAACATCTAAAAAAAGCCAGTAAGTTCTGGAAAACATTCCTTTGGGCAGATGCAACCAAGATCAACCTCTGGTAAAATATGGAAAGAAAAAGTAGGGGAAGGTGGGACAGCCAGACCAAAGCATATCACACATCTGTAAAAACTGGCGGAGGCAGGGGATGGCGGGATGCATGGCTGCAGTTTCACAAGGGGCACAGTTTTTAATTTTATGATGGACACCGGACAGAAGCAGCCGGGTGAACCCGAGGATTCAAAACACATGTCTCAAATCCAGCCAAAAGCAGCCAAACTGATTGGGCCGTTTCATAATCAGATGGGCAAAGACCAAAAAAATAAAACCAAAGCAAACCAGGAGTTTTTAAATAAATTCAGACAGAAAGGTTACAAAAAACCACCAAACTGAAAAACCACTGCAGTAAGGGGGTTTGGGAGAGAATTAAAAAGGAGGAAACCCCGTTTTTTGGTGTTGTCCCCGGGTTCAGCTTTTACAGCATTGCCATCTAAGGTTTTTCAAAAACTATTAGATATTAAATTTTATTTACAATTTTTTAATTTGTCCAATTAATTATGGCCCCTTTTAAAAAAAAAAGGGCTGATGTTAAGGATCTGAAAACTCCTAAACCTTTATCCAATTTTTTAAAAACCCTTTTCCCCCCGGACCCCGTTTTGCCTCCTGACAGAGCCCTATTTTTTTAAATCTGTCATGTGTCACTTTTGTGAGAAAACTTTTTGAACTTAACCTATCCATGTATTCAGGATTTTTTCTCGTGACACATTTTTCTTTAAGATAGTAAGATTTTTTTGTCCAAAAAATTTTTGTTTATTTTTGAAAAATATCAAAAAAAGGGAAAAAAATTTGAAAAATGTACCAATTTTAAATTCAAAATTTCTGCATGTAATACAGATAGTTTTTTCCACCAAAAATTTTTATAACTGGCATCTACCCTATGTTGCGTTTTGGCATATTTTTTTAAAAAGTCTTTTTTTTTTTTTTTACGCATTAGGGGGCTTAGAAATTTATATAATTTTCAATTTCAAAAAAATTTTTGCAATATACATTTTTTGAGAACCATCCATTCTAACGTGATTTTGTTTGGGCCTGTATTTAATCCCCCCAAAAATCCCTCATCTAAAAAACCCAAAAACCCAAAAGTATTAAAAACCCGCATTTGGGAAGTTTATTAACCCATTAGGTGTTTCACAGGAATTAAAGCAAAGGGAAGTGAAATTTAAAATTTTAAAAAATTTTTTTCAGATTTTAAATTTTTAAATACATTTTCACAAGAATACGGAAATGTATCGGGGAAATACAACTTAAATTGATTCCCCAATTCTGCCTTTTTCAGAGATACCCCCCCAAGTGGCCCTATGCATTATTTGGCTCAACCACAACCCCCAAATAGGGGGAAAACCTACGGGACTCGGGACTCATTTTCATTACCATTTTATTTGGGGGCCATTTCGGGTTTGCGGCCCATAAGTCCAAAACTTAAAAAACCCCCCAAAAAAAATACCCCATTTTGGGAATCTAAAAAACCCCTTAAGGAATAAACCAGGGGTGAAGTAGTATATCGACCCCACAGGTGTGTCAAAAAAATTTTTGGGCGTTGGGCGTAAAATGTAAAAAAATTTTTTTTTTTTCCAAATAACGCAATTTTAGCTAAAAATGTTTACTTTTTAAAAGGGAATCCGGGTAAAAAAGCCCCCAAAACCTTTTTACGCAATTTCTTCCAAGTTGGGCAATACCCTACATGTGGGTGTAATCTGCTGTTTGGGCGCATGGCGGGGGGGAAAAAGGGGGAGCGCTTTTTTGGTTTTGGGGAATGCAATTTTTGGTGGGCCTTTCGCATATAAAAGCCCCCAAAGACCAAACAGGTGAAACCCCAAAGAAAACCTATTTTGGATCACACCCCTCAAAGAACTCATCTAGGGGTTATTGACTTTTTGGGGGTGCACAGGTGTTCCAAAAATTTTTTTTTTTTGCTTTGGGGCTATGAAAAATAGGGGAAAAACGAAATTTCCCCATTTTTTTTTGAGCTTCAATTTACAGCTTTCGCCGGCATGAAATGACAGGATATTTTTAAACTAGGGGGGCGGTACAATTCAAGGGTTATAGTTTTTAATAGTTTTTTTTAGTTTTATTATTTTTTACACAAAGAAATAGTCTAAAAAAAAATTGGTTTTTTAGTTGTTCCGGGTTCTGATACCCATAACTTTTTTCATTTTCTGTATACGAAAAGATTCTGGCTTGTTTTTTGTGGTAGGTTGTTTTTTATTAGTCCATTATGGGGGCAAGCCGCTTTGACACTTTTTATTAAGGTTTTTGTGAGGCATTTAACAAAATACAGCATTCCGGGAGTTTTTTTTTTTTAAATTTTTTAAAAGCGGCACCATGCAGTATAACGACATGCATTTACTCATCAGGTCGTACATTACAGCGATATCCAAATTTTTATTTTTTTTTTGTTTTACTGCTTTTACACAATATAAAAAAACTTTATCAAAAAGAAAAAAAAGTTTTTTCATCGCCCCTAGCTGAAGCCATAACTTTTTTATTTTTCTGTTATTAGCTGTTAGGGGGTTGTTTTTTGCGGGAAGAGTTGAGTTTTTATTGGATTTTTTGGGGGGACAAAATTTTTGATCATTTTTAAATCCTTTTTTTTTGGGAAAGGCAGGGGGAAAAAAAATACTGCAACCTAGTAGTGTTTTTTTTTTTATTTTTAACAGCGGGTCACTGTGCATATCCATGACCAGTTAGCTTTCTTCGGGGGCGATACATTTTGGGGGATACCCTATTTAATATTTTTTAAATTTTGAAGACTTTAAAAAAAAAAAAAAAAGTGTTTTTATTGTGTTAAAAAATTTTATGCATCGCTGTCTTCTGAGACCATAACTTTCTTTTTTTTCCATATACAGAGCGTGTATGGGCTTTTTTTTTGGGATGAACTGAAGTTTTAATTTGGGAAACTTTGGCCTATATGATTTTTGATCGCTTTTTATTCAAATTTTATTTTCTGCAGGTGTACAAAAATCGCAATTCTGTGACTGTTTTTTGTTTTTTTTTTTTATGGCGTTTACCTACGGGGAAATTTAAAATGACAGATTTTTCGGGGGGTCGTTACGCAAAGCGGGGATACCAAAAATGGGTACTTTTTTATTTTTTGATCTTTTTTGGGGCGATTGGGTTTTTAAAGGGAAAAGGGGGGTGTACGTGTTTTTATTTTATTTTTTTTTGTTTGGTTTTACTTTTTTTTCACTTTTGACACTTTTTTTTTTATTTTTTCATTTTTTTTTTTTACTTTATCTTCAACAGCAATCATCAATTGCTGTAAATGAGCGTGCACAATATCAAAACTGGTATGGGGTTTCCATGACAACCCTGTACCATGCCCCAATGCATTGCGGGCATGGTTTCGTCACTGAGACCCCGGAAATTTTCCCTTTACTTCCCCCGATCACGACAGGGGACGGGGCGCCACAGTGCGGGACCCCGGGAGCAGGGAGGGGGAAACTCACTCCCCCTGCCTGCGGGTTTATTATCGCAGCCATGACAGGCGGGTAATGAAGCTAATCACCCCGGGCCGAGCCCACTCCGGCCGGGGGGGATACGGCCTGCGGGCCAGCGTAATTTTCGCTGTCCCTGTTTTCGATCGTGCGTGGCCCCGCCCGAAGCCCGCCGTCGCCCGGGCGTAGGATACTCCATTTTTGGGGGGTCACTTCCCGCAGGGCGTATCCATACGCCCTATGTGGGAAGGGGTTAATGTGGGTCCCCCAAATGAAAGTGAAAGTCTGGGACTTTATGACCATGCCATTTAAAAAAAACTATATCTAATTTGTTCAGTAAACAAGTACAAAAAAAAAATTTTGTCCAAAAATAATGGACCCCAAAATGTATATTGAAAAATAAAGATATCCACGCCTTGATGGTTTCTTTGCTTCCCTTTTTCATCTACAAAGATCACAAGGGATTATGGAAAGGGGCTGGAAGCCCACAGCCCTCGTTGGTGTAACAAATCCTCAAATTTTTTTTTGACCTACTGGGGACGGGCAGGGGGGGGGGGGCCCGGACCCCCGCAGGGGATGGCGTAAGCCCCCACCAGGGGGTGGGAAACTAAGGGGCCCGGATTCACCAACCCGCCCCAAAGCGGGGGTGGTCTTGCGCGGCGGGGGTCCCCCAGGTCCTACCACTGGCGGGGCTTTGCCTCCGGTGGGGCCAAGGGGAACGAGGAAGGATCGGGAGGGAGGCTCTAGTCGGAGACAGGCACTAGGTCAGGGCAGGCGGCCCGGTTCGTAACGTAGACAGGAGGAGGTCGGGGCAGGCGGCTCTTTTTCGGGGTCTAAACGAAGCAGACGGTCGGGTACATGGTAAGAAAAAGGGGAAAATAATAAAACATTTTTTCCCCAAGGGGAAAACACACCAAAGGGATCTGGCAGGGCCGGCGGGAAGGGGCCGACCAAAATAGGGCATCCCGGGCAAAGCCCAATTACCGGCGAAAGCCCTTTAAAATTTTTCAAACGCCGGGCCCCCCGCCCCCCCTAGGCGGCGGACACTCCCGGGGAAAACCGAACGACGGCAGGACTTGGCTGGGTAAGGGGGACCCGGGGCGGGGTCGGGACATGAGGGGCCCCCGCCCGACAGCAGGACAAGGCTCCGCTGGAAGCGGGAGCACGGCGCGCCTGCCCCCGGGACAGGGGCGCAGGGGCGTCCGTGACAGTAACCCCCCCTTTGGGCCCCCCCTCTTGGGCCCCCCCCTCTATTACGGATTAAGAAATTCTGGATGGGGGCTGCGGTTTTCGGGATATTCCCTCCCTCCCAAGCCTCTCTTCGGGACCGAACCCCTTCCATCCCCAGGAAGTATCGTTTTTCCCCTATTTTCCCCTCATGCCCAGAATTTTTTTTACCTCGAAGACATTGGCCACAGCCACGACGGGGGAGGAACACCTTCGGGAAAAAAAACGATTAAGGACCGGGGGCTTCAGTAAGGGAGACATAAACAAAATTGGGGTTCTCTGTAGGGGGAGCCGGAGTTTGTATGACCCCGGGGTTGATGCGGCTGATGACCTCAAAGGGCCCCCAGGTAAGGGGGCCCCCCTTTATGAAAGGAACTTTAGGCGGACATATCTAGACAAGACCACACCTTGTCACCGGGAAAAAAAACCCCGGAGGGGGATTTTCTTCTTCCGTTTGGGACTTCTCACTGGGAAGGGGGGACGGACTGAGGGTGGGGAACCAGATGGCCCATGTCTTGAACCAGTGCGTCCCCCCCGGGGCCTAGAGGGGGTTGCCAAGGGAGAGGAGGGGGGGGGATCAGGCCATACCGATGTAAAGGGGAGACCCCCGCACTCGACTGGGGAGTTATAAAAATCCGCCCAGGAAAAATTGACCAATCGTCTTGACATGCCGAGCAAATGGCAAGTACCCATCCCAAGATTTTGTTGACCCTCTCCCCGGGCCGTTCTCTGCGGGGGTAGCGAAGAGAAGTCGAGTTTCACCTGAAGTTGGTTGCATAGGGCTCCCCAAAAACCCTGGAGAAAAAATTGAACCTCCCCGGTCCGAGAAAATTTTGCTGGGGGATCCATGCAGACGAAACACAGGGAGGAAGAATAGCTCACCAGGGGGGGGGCGAGCAGCCCGGCAACGGGACGAAATGCCCCCTTTTGGAAAAGCGATCCGAACACCCAAAAATGGTTTGCCAAGAGGGAGGGAGTCTTTTTGAAGTCCATCGAAATTTTGGTCCCAGGGTTGATGGGAAGGGGAAGTGGCGAAGAACCCCGGCTTGTGACTGGCGTCTTGTTGGGGGGACAGGAGTCCAAGCGAAACAAAGCCCTTAACGCCCTTTTTAAAAGCTCTGGCCACCAAAGAACCGGGATATCAGGGGGAAGTTCTTCGGGCGCCGGGGGAGGCCAGCCCCCCAAATGAGCAAATGCCCCTTTTTAAGATACGTCTGCGAAGAGGGCGCACATAAGTCCTTCAGGAGGCCCTTTTCCGAGTTCCACTGGAGCTGCCAAAGAGACTTTGGGGAAATTATGGTTCGGGAGAAGTATCTTCACCCACCATGTCGAGGCACGGGAGGGGGCTTTCACTCTCAATTCTTCTCAGCGGGCCAATTCGAAAATCGAACCGGGAGAAGAAGAGCGACCCCCAAGCCGGCGTGGGTTAAGTCCTGACCTCTAAGATTTTGGGGGTTTCTTGGGGAGTAGTGGATGGGAAAACGGGCGCCCTCCAGCAGATAACCACCCCCGGGGCCCAATTTTTAGGGTATACTCCCGGTCGCCATCGGAAATTCCCTTGGCCGACAGAACGTCTGGAGAAGAAGCCGCACGTTACAGTCTTACCCTGGGCCCTTTTTGCGTAAAAAACGCTCCGGCTCCCCGATGAGGAACCACCCCCATGAGAAGGGTTTCTGGGGACCGGACGTACAAGGATAGATCCGTAGAGCAGGCGGACTTGAGTTTCGAAAACGCCTCTTCCCCCTTGAGGGGCCACTGCGTGGTTTGGCTTGTTTTTTGGTGAAGCCTTTCGACCACCACTAGAGAAGTGAGGGATGAACTGGCTAGTAGTTGAAAAAAACCCCAAAGAAGCGCGGGGATAGCCCATGGGCCCACTGGGGTGGCCACGCAACACGGGCTGCAGCTTTTGCTGGCCATCCATACCTTGGCAAGATGATTACCCCAAAACGGGAGGCTAGTCTGATGGAAGAGGCATTCCCTAGTTTGGGCATACAAATGGTTCTCCCGGAGAAGTTTTCAGTACTTACGAACAGGGCTGCTGGGTTCGAGTCAGGAGAGTACACCAGGATGTGTAAAGGGTAACCACCACCAGGGTAGAGAAGGTCTCTGAAACTCTTTCACGAGCCCCTGAAGACAGGGGCGCCAGTCCAAAAGGGGATCCCGGGTACTCAAAGTCCCCATCCCAAGTGTTAAAGGGCCCTCTTCCATTCAGCCCTTGTGTTTCGGACCATTTGTGACCCCTCTCAAATCCAATTGGAGAAAATCTTGCCGCCCCAGGCGATCAAAAATTCTGTACACGGCAATGGATAACGGTTTTTACCGTGATCTTGTTCAAGCCCCGTAGTCTTTTCAGGGCCGCAAGGTACCGCCTTTCACGAAAAAAACCCCGCCCCAGCGGGAGACGAGGACTTTCGGATGAAGCCCTTCGGAGTTTTCCCCGGGATGTATTTCGGACAGGCGGGGTCTCGGGAACCGACAGTGGGTAGACCGGCCCGAGGGGGGACTGGTACCCACAGTAAGTCGACCCGGGCAATCGTAGGGACTTGCAAGGGAAGACTCTCGGCTTGTTCTCGAGAACACAGGGGCGACTCAGGTTTTCGGGGGGGAGCCCGGGCAACAGCTCCAAAAGGGGGCTGAGCGAGAGCAGGAAAACCGGCGAGGTGGGCCCCCAAGAAAAACCCCCACAGTTGGGGCCCCAACGAATCACCTCTCCAGTATCCAGTCCAGGATGGAGAGTGGAGCCCCCGCCAGGGGGGTCCCAGGAGGTCCCAACAGGAGCGAGGCAAAAACAAGAAAAGGGGATTTCCCTTTTTGCAGCGCCCCCATTGGGGGGACAGGGCTTGGTGACCAACTGGGTGTTGTGCTAAGACTCCCCCTGAGGAGAGATACAAGCGGGTTCTCCAACGTACCACTGGGAAGCCGATACGATTCACTAGACCTGGGGGATGAAATTTTCCGGCAGAAACTGAGTCCAGGAAGCCGGAATTGGAACGTGATACCAGTCTCTGACACGACCTCACTGGCATCAAAGGGGGGGAGAGGGAAAAGTTTGCACCTAGGGAAGCCTCTCCCACAATCCTAGGGTTGGATTTCCCGGAGACTTGGGACGCGGCAGTTTCCTCCGAAAAGCTCGGGGGTTCCACAAAGGGCACAAGTTCCCCTTTCCGACGCTGGACCAACTCTTCTCAAGAGGGGGCCCGACAATCTGCTGGGGGGAGTCGGGGGGGTTGGGTGCTGTGGGCCCGGAGGGCCCCTGGAAACACCGTGCCAGGCAAGGGAAACCGGGGAGGGTTTGGGGGACTGGCGCTCTTGCTGAAGCCCCTTTCCCCTCAATGAAGCTACATCGATGCGGGGCGCAACCGGATAGGGCACTGAGGAAGACGGAGGTCTCTAGCTGCCCCAAACCCTTAGCTCGGCTCAGGCCCTTTCTTGAAGGGGGCGCCAGAGCACCCCCGTTCCCCCAAAATTCAGAGGGCCAAATACAGAACTGTACCCGTAGTCTCCACAGACAGGGCCCCCGGCGAGGTTTTTGGGGGGGCTGTCTCACGGAGGATCACGGGGGTTCCCCGAAATTTGCGGAACTCGCTGAGGAACGAGTAGATCTGCCGTCATGGATCGTCTCTGTCCCCAAGGGGTGTAGCCCAGGCCAGGGGGCCCCCCCCTTTCCCCGGGGGAGGCGCCACGAAAGCCACCTTCGCACGAGACCAGGAACTGATCAGCCACAGCTCCACGTGCATAAGCACTGGGGGATGAACCCCCGCAGAGTTTCAGGTCTCCGGTACTTAGTGGGGACGACGCCGAAGCTTGGGACCCCTCAAAGCCACAGAACCGTCGAGGGAAACAACCGCGGGCTGGCGAAGGTTTCTGCTATGGGCTTTTACGAGTTTTCTTCAACATGGAGGGGTAATGGGTAATTGCTGCGCCCGTTGACCGATTGCTGTGACTGGCGAGCAAAAAAAACGGCATCAGATCCGCCAGGCGGGTAACGGCACCTAGGCGGGGTCCAGGCCGGGCCTACTGGACGGGCAGGGGGTGGATCCACTGGACACCGTAGGCATGGCGAAGCGCACACCCGGGAGTGGAATCTAATGGGTCCCGGTATTTACAAGGGAGCCCGCCCCCAAAGCGGGATTGGGCTTGAGTGTGGGGGTCCACCAGGGCACACCCTGGGGGGGCTTGCCCGCGGTGGCAGCCAAGGTAACGAGGTACGGTCGGCGGGAGGCTCGTGTCGGGACGGCGGAGGCAGACAGGCGGGCCGGTTCGTGACGTAGACAGGCAAGGGGTTTAGGACAGGCGGTCTGGTTCGGGGGGGTTAAACGTAAGCAAACGGTCGGTACAAGGGAAGGCAAAAAAAATATACTAACGCTTTTCCCCAAAGGAAAAAAACCAAGGACCGGCGAGGGCCGCAGGAAAGGCTGGACCTAAAAAGGAGCATGCCGCAAAACCAATTACCGGGGCACTGCCCCTTAAAAATTTCAAAAGTGGGGCCCGCGCCCTAGGGGGGGAAGCCAGCCCGGGGGGACCGAGACTGAATGAGCAGGAGCTTGGGCCGGGGAAGTAGCCGGGGGGGCCGGACATGAGCGGACCCCCGAACCCGACATGGGGACGGGCTCCGCTGGGGCAGGAGCACGGGCGCACCCGACCCGGGGCAAGGCGAGGGGGGTCTTTACACCTCAGGGCTTGAGAAAGCATAAAGGATTTTAGCCAAGCCCTATTCCCCTCATCTTCAACAACGCTGTTTCGGAATTTTTTGTCCCCCTCAGTGCGGCCCGGGAAAAAATACTGGCTGGCGTGTGGGGGGCATCAAAATGGCTCAGGAACGGGGAAAATCCCCTTAAGGAGACCCGAACGAACGGGGGTGTAGAATTTGTTTTTTCCTTTTTTTCACTTACCTAACTTGCATATCACAAGACATTATGGAAAGGGGGTGAGAAGCCCATAGCGCCCCTGTTTGTAACAAATCCCAATTTGCTTTTGGCCTACTAGGTCTTTAGAAAACGAAAAAAGGGTTTTAGCCAAGCCAGTATCCCATCTGCAACAACGCTGTTCGGTATTTTTGTCCCCCTTTCTGCCTCACTGAGAGGGACAAAAATCCCGAAGCAGCGTTGTCTGCGATGAAGATACTGTTGGCAAAATCCCTTTTGCTTTCTCAAGACCTGTAGGTCCAAAGCAAATTTAGGATTTGTTACTCCAAAAGAGGGCGCTGTGGGGTTCTCACCCCTTTCCCAAAATGCCTTGTGATATCAGATTCTTAGTAAAAGGGCAAAAGGCAAAACAAATCTTTACACACCGTTCGTTCAGGCTCTCCTAAGGAAGATGTTCCCCCCCGTATCATAAAATTAGTGAAACTTCCTGGGTTTTGGATTCAGTAGTTGCCCTGAGCTCAAACCCAGAATCCCTTGCAGTTACAAAGTAGGGCTTCCCTCCCCCCCCCCTAATTCCCTGCACTGTTTTTTTCATTCTCAGACTGTACAACCATGCCTTTTGCATCACTGCTCCACTTCACTTTTTTGGTTGCCGCAGATGCTGGTTTTTAAATACAGTCACCATCAAATTTTAAATGGAAAAAAAACATTCTTTCCTCTCCCATAAAATAAAAAATTTGGTTTATACATTTTTATTATGGGGTGTCATCCCCCACAGCAGATACACAGCTACCCCATCATTGTAAGTCTGATTGCGTGGGAAGGGGTCCCTCCCCCCCATTTCCCGTTTACTGATACCCATCTGGCATCCCAAAAAAGGTGAGTGAGTCACAACCCCCACAGCAATTTTGTTTCTGATCATGGGGAAAACTGTGGCTGCTGTAAGGGATGTGCATTATCCCTGCACCCAGGTGTCAGGGGAGCAGTTTTTTGATGCTTTACTCTGGCACCCCACTATAAAAACAGTAGGCAGATTTTTTCTGAAAGCTGATGGATAATCTCAAGGTCCTAATGCATATTCAGCCAATCAATCAAAAAATTTTTCTGCGCAATCCCAGCTCGTATTTGAATGATTTCATTTTTTGTCAGCACCCGTTACATATGACTGTTGAATCACTAAGGGGAGCACACGTTCTCTCTAGGTCACCCCACTACACGGTTTCTGAGCTGAGCCTGGCTTCAAAGAACACCGACTGAGGGATGACAAAACATCCATAGACTCAGAAGCAAAGTCATGCGATCACTGGACATCACATGGTATACAGGAAGTAGGAAGAAGGGTAGTAAGGGGCTCTCTGCCTGGTTTTGCAGAGCAAGAGAGGTAAATATTTTTTTTCAATTACAAAGTTCAATATAAGGTGTGAGCTTTAGAACAAATAAAAAGATAGTCCCGGGAATCCCTTTAAAGGTATGTTCACACAGTTTATTTGGATGCTGATCTTTTGTAGCGCCCAAAACAGCATCAAACTCTCACCTGAAACATGCTTCTTCAGAAGAGGTTTCAGACGTGTTTCTTGGCTCGTTTTTGGATGAGGTTTTCAACACTGCTTTTACCCATACAAATTAATAGCCAGGGTGAAAACCATTCCGAAAAATGCGTCTAAAAGCGCACCGAGGTTTTGGACGAGGTTTTGAAATTCTCCATTGATTTCTATGGGGATTTTCAGCATGGAATACACTTCAAGAATTGACATGACGCTTCTTTTTCAGCGCCCAAAACAGCTTCCAAGGAAGCGTGTAAAACGCGTGTAAAAACCTCATGGTGTGTGAACGGCAATGCTGTTTTACATAGGAATCAATAAAAATGAAGTGGGGACATTTTTGAGGCTAATTTTATGTGGTTTTGGGAGCAGAAACCCTCTGTAAACCGTGTCAAAATCAGCCGTGTGAACATACACAAAGGGTATGTTCATACGGCTCATTTGGACGCTATTTGGACGCTGATTTTTCAGCACCGAAAAAATTAAAGTATCAAGACCTCGTCGGAAACCTGCATCTTCAGAATAGATTTTAGACGCGTTTCTCGGCGCCTAAAATGCATGTAAAAACCTCAATGTGTGTGAACTACAATGCTGTTTTACAGTAGAATCAATGAAAATGAACTGGGGACGTTTTGGAGGCTTTTTCGATGCCGTTTTGGGAGCGGAAATACTACAAAAACCACTTTGAAAACAGCATCAAAATCATCTGTGTGAACATACCATAAATGTATTTTATTGATATACATTTATGAGATAGAGCAACACAAATTTGCAAGTATTTGTAAAGTGTAAAGAAAATGATACACGCTTTTCCAAATTGTTGCTAATTAAAAAACTGAAATGTTTGATGTGCATATGTATTCAGCCCCATGAGTCAATACTCCGTAGGACCACCTTTGGCTGCGTTGACAGCTGCAGTCTGTTGGGGGATGTCTCCACCAGCTTTGCACATCTAGAGGCTGGAATTTTTGCCCATTCTTCTTTGCAGAATAAACCTTGCTCAGTCAGATTGATTGGCGAATGTTTGTGAACAGCAGTTTTCAAGTCCTGCCACAGATCCTCACTGGGATTTAGGTCTGGATGTGACTGGGCCATTGTAACCCATGCATCTGCTTTGATGTAAACCCTTCCATTGTAGCTTTGGCTGTATGTTTAGGGTCATTGTCCTGGTGGAAGGTGAACCTATGCCCCAGCCTCAGGTCTTTTGTAGCCTCTTACAGGTTTTGCTCTAGGATTGCCCTGTATTTAGCTCCATCCACCATCCCCATCTTCTCTGAGCAACTTCCCAGTTCCTGCTGAAGCAAAGCTCCCCCCCAGCATGATGCTGCCCCCATCATGCTTCATGATGGAGATGATGTGTTCAGGGTGATGTGCAGGGTTTCCTCCACACATAGCAGTTGGCATTTTGGTCTCATCTGACCAGAGCCGCCTCTTCCACATGCTTACTGTGTCCCCTACAGCTTTATGCAAACAAGACTTCTTAAAGCTTGCTGTCAAAAAGGGTTTTCTTCTTGCCACTGTTCCATAAGGGCCAGATTTGTGGAGTACACGACTAAGGCCAGGTCTATACAGCACTGGATTTTGGTTGGTTTTTCAGCAGATTCAGTATATTGAATTGGCCAAAAATCGGACTGTACCCAGCACGGTGTAGCCCTCAATAGAAAATCCGTGCTAATGTATACACAGCACGGATTTTTTACTAAAACCTAAAACCGTCCGGCAGAATATAGAACATGTTCCCAGAGCCCCAATGTACTGGGCCACTGGGAATCCGAAATCTGACCATGCAAAAAACGGCGGTGCAGTCCAGCGATGTTAAAATGCGGTTGGATTTTGGACGCCATTTTCATATTGAGAGTAATAGTTGTCCTGGGGAAAGAATCTCCACTCTGAGCTGTGCATCTCTACAGCTCCTCCAGAGCGACCCTGGGTCTCTCCATTATACAGATTTCTATACTTGAAGTAATTTCTGTCCTTTCTTTGCAGTGAAGTCTTAAGCGTCTTATCAACTTATCAACAATTGAGGATTTCCTCAGAATTTGCTCTTCTTTATACTAATGCAAATAGGGAACAATAGTTTTTTTTATATTTCCAAATAACTACTATGATATGTGTCAGGCTTTTAATCAGAGTCAGATTATACTATGAGATAAATTTTGTGGGTTACAACAAATGCTAAAAACTGTTTGTTGCCATATGTAACAATACTGCAGACACATAGACGTAAGGATTTCCCATAAAATGCAATTGCTTAGATTATGTAAAATATAAACTATTCACATTCAGAACTACAGAATTGGATACTTTATACATAATTTAATGTCATTTGAGGGTCTTTTTGGCTTTTAAGAAAGGTTGTCTGGAACTAAAATACTGATGGTCTATCCCGAGCACTCTATAGTGCATCAGTGTTTTATTGTGGAAGTCCTGGGATTTCCACCAATCACCATAATTAAGGGGTCACTCAGAGGAAAAGTATCAGAAAATGAGCTATTGTTGTTGTTTTATGAATTCCTGCAGTTTTCACTATAGAGATCACTTCCCTGCAGTCTCCTCATCATCATCACAGACAGGATTACAATGAAATGTGACACCAGTGTACAGATAACACAGCTGTTAACCATTCACAGTAGGAAATAATCATTGCTCACCCTCTCCACCTTCCTGCACAATGGCTTTCTTCCAGGTAACAGAGCATGCCCACAGTGCTCTCCCATACAAGTCCTGTTCACAGGCTCCTATGCTGTAAAGCATTGATCTGAATGCCATTAAAAACAGCTCAGGCAAGATGGCAGCCCCCACAGTCATATACAGAAAATGGAAAAAAAATATCTACAATAAGAAAATAAAAACAGCTGAAGAAAAGAATATACCATATATACTTGAGTATAAGCCGAGTTTTTCAGCACAAAAAATGTGCTGAAAAATCCGTCCTCGGCTTATACTCGAGTCACTATAGGCGCTCAGGCGCTGCGATGGCCCAGGCGCCGGGACCGGCACTTCTCTCAGCGACTCATCAGGAGCGCTATAGCAGAATCCGATCAGCCTCAGCGTCAGGCTGCCGTGGCCCGGGCGCTGTCGGCGATCTCTTACCCTGTATGCGACTCCTCTGGGAGCGCATACAGGTGAAGATACCACTGCGGAGCAGAGAGCGAGTGTTCCCTTCTCCGCAGTGGACTCCGGACGGCTGCAGAGCTGCGGCTGTCAGGAGTTTCCGGCACAGGCAGCGTGCTGTGTCATCACGCTGCCTGCACGGCCTGATGACATAACACTGCCTGTGCCAGAAGAAAGAGCAGAGCTCCCGGGAGTCGGGGGAGTGCATATATATATATATTATATATATATATATTATTATAAGTATATATATAATTATTATATAATAAATATTATATATTTTTTTTTTTTTTTTTTTTTAACCCTGCATATAACCTGCCTATGGGACATATACCTGCCTATAAGGACATATAACTGCCAATAACCTTCCTATTACCTGCCTATGGGGCCATGTACCTGCCTATAACCTGCCTATAGGGGCATTATACCTGCCTATGAGGCCATATACCTGCCTATAACCTACCTATAGGGGCATTATACCTGCCTATGGGGCCATATAACTGCCTATTACCTGCCTATATGGGCATATACCTGCCTATACCTGCCTTAACCTGCCTATGGGGACATATACCTGCCTATGTGGACATATACCTGCCTATAACCTGCCTATGGGGACATATACCTGCCTATAACCTGCCTATGGGGACATATACCTGCCTATAACCTGCCTATGGGGACATATACCTTCCTATGAGGAAATATACCTGCCTATATCCTATTACCTGCCTTTAGGGACATATACCTGCCTATGTAATTTTATTGGTATCCATTTTTATTTTTTAAATTCACCACAGTAGCCGCTGCATTTTCCATCCTAGGCTTATAGTCTAGGGAAAAATAAGTTTTCCCAGCTTTTTGTGGCAAAAGTAGGTGCCTCGGCTTATATTCGGGCCGGCTTATACTCGAGTATATATGGTATACAGTACTGTTATCTGGTTTTAGTTAGTAAACTGAAATACAAGTGATACATTCCCTTTAAATGGGACTGAGCTGCAGTATCAGGCACAGCCACAACTATATGTATGAAGCACTGAAGCACTGTGACCCTGACCAGCATGGGTATGGGGAGTTGTACAACCACCAATTTAAAGGGGCTGTCCGGTTTATTTCAAAACTAAATACTAAGGTGCTGCTGCTCAATAAAATAAAATAAAAAAACAACCCTACTCACCTTCCTCATCACCTCCGTTCCAGTCCTGGCTCTACCCTATCTTCTGTTTTCTTCTCGTCATCAGCCGAAAAGAATTGATGCGTTGCAGGCCGAACGGATTGGCTGCAGGGGTCACCTTTTAAAAGTGAACAGCTTCATATAGTGATGCAAAGCAGAGGCACTTGACTGCTGCAGCCAATCAGCGGCTGCAGAGGAGATGTCCTATTCAGCCAAAGATGGGAAAAAAAACAGTAGATCGTGGAACAAAGTTGAGAAGGAAGGTAGAACAACAAAGGTACATTCAGACACGGACTTTGCACAAACCCATGGCAAGTGAGAAGTCCACTGCAAAACTGCAAGTTACGTGCATAATTTGCCGCAGTTTTACAGCCAATTTCATAGTTTTCACACTGCAAAGGGTGAAATAGCAGCAGAAAACCACCACACACTGTGCAAACTTTTGTTAAGCTTCATTTGCTGAAAATGTAAAATACAGTTGTGCTCAAAAGTTTACAGACCCCGGCCGAATTTTTGCTTTCTTGGCCTTTTTTCAGAGAATATGAATTAGAACACAAAACCTTTTCTTCCATGGTTCGTGGTTGGGTAAAGCCATTTATTGTCAAACTACTGTGTTTTCTCTTTTTAAGTCATAATAACAACCAAAAACATCCAAATGACCCTGATCAAAAGTTTACATCCCCCAGTTCTTAATACCGTGTATTGCCCCCTCTCACATCAATGACAGCTTGAAGTCTTTTGTGGTAGTTGTAGATGAGGCTCTTTATATTCCCAGACGGTAAAGCTGCCCATTCTTCTTGGCAAAAAGCCTCCAGTTCCTGTAAACTCCTGGGCTGTCTTGCATGAACTGCGCTTGAGATCTCCCCCGAGTGGCTCAATGATACTGAGGTCAGGAGACTGAGATGGCCTCTCCAGGACCTTCACTTTCTTCTGCTGTAGCCAATGACTGGTCGAATTAGCCTTGTGTTTTGGATCGTTGTCATGTTAGAACGTCCAGGTACGTCCCATGCGCAGCTTCCGGGCTGATGAGAGCAAATTTGCCTCCAGTATTTGCTGATAACGTGCTGCATTCATCTTTCCTTCAACTTTGACCAGGTTCCTGTGCCTTTGTAGCTCAGACATCCCCAAAACATCATCGATCCACCTCCGTGCTTTACAGTAGGAATGGTGTTCCTTTCATCATAGGCCTTGTTGACACCTCTCCAAATGTAACATTTATGGTTGTGGCCAAAAAGTTCAAAGTTTTGAGGCTAGTCTCTGTGCTGTTTGGTGTATTGTAGGCGAGATACTTTCTTTCATTTGCGCAGTAATGGCTTTCTTCTGGCGACTCGACCATGCAGCCCATTTTTCTCTTTTCAAGTGCCTCCTTATTGTACATCTTGAAACAGCCGCACCGCTAGTTTTCAGAGAGTCCTGGATTTCAGCTGATGTTATTTGTGGGTTTTTCTTTGCATCCCGAACAATTTTCCTGGCCAAAATTTTTGCTGGTTTACCTGACCGTGGTTCGGTTTTTACAGAGCCCCTGATTTTCCATTTGTTAATTACAGTTCGAACACTGCTGACTGACCTTATCAATTCCTTGGATATATTTTTGTATCCCTTTCCTGTTTTATACAGTTCAACTACCTTTTCTCATAAATCCGTTGACAATTCTTTTGCTTTCCCCATGACTCACAACCCAGAAACCTCAGTGGCTGGATGAAACATGCAAGAGCATGTCTGGATCCAAGAAACTCACTCAGCTTTTATGCACACAGACTGATTACAAGCAAACAGGTCAAAGGTGAGGATGTTACGTTTAGTAGCCATTCAAACCCATTTGTGTCAACTTCTGTGCATGTTATCAGGCCAAAATCACCAGGGTATGTAAACTTTTGATCAGGGTCATTTGGATATTTTTGGTTGTCACTATGATTTAAAAAGAGAAAACACGGAAGTTCGACAATAAATAGCTTCACCCAAACACTAACCATGAGTGGAAAATAAGTGTTTGTGTCATCATTCCTATTCGCTGAAAAAAGGCCAAGAAAGCAAAAATTCTGCCGGGGTATTTAAACTTTTGAGCACAATTGTATCTGATCAGAAGACGGTTGCACCCAACTGTAAGCCTGGTGGGAACTGATGGGAGACAGTTTCAGTTACAAAATAAGGTGTCTATCCTTAAAACCCAACAGAAATCATAATGAGCAGTAAAGTAGATTTAACCACCGATGGATCAGTTCCAAGACTCGGGTGAGTAAATGTGAAACTCTTATCTCGTGGGATTTCTAGACGGTTTATCACAGCAGACCCTTGTGCTCACAAAACCATTCCTCTCGAGTCATTTCTAATAAAATCTTGTATTGTCATTTATTATTAGCTTACTTCCTGCTTGCAAAGCACACAGTCCTGAAAATACACCTTTATCTAATTTACGCTGCAATTTGTCAGAATTAGACTAAAGGATCTGGTGAGAAAATGGAGCTTCTCTGTTGGGTTACGAAGGGGAGTATAGTTTGTTTTGCCATTTCAACACATTTTTTGAGGATTCCAGTCTATCAAATTCGATATCTCTCAAACAAATCGCTCTACAAATGGCAGATTGCCCTGGGTTTTGTCCAGTGTGGTAGAACAACCTCAGGCTGTCACAGGTTTCTGCCACTAGGTGGAGAGCAGCAGGATACAGCAGGAGACGTGCCACCAAAAACCTGGTTTTCGGTGGGAGAAGGCAACTATTGGGCGTCAGTAGCCATTGCTGCTATGCGGCCAAGTATGGGTTACCTTTCCTGGAATGGCTATAGCGTTGGGTGGGTGGCTATTCCCACGTTCCAGTGCCAGGTGTTACCAGGCCTATTAAAAGGTTGTTACTTCAGGTGTCCAGCGGGAGTGGCTTGCTGCCAAAGTTGGAGTGAAGCAGAGCTGGTGAACGGCCCTGATCCCCGGGCTGAAGAAAGCTTATATGGTGTATGGTGACTTTACAGTATTTAGTGGTGCTGGATGCTAGGTCAAGACCACGTTACACAGGGTCTCTTAAGAGTCACGTAAGGCGGGTGCCTGAATAAAGCTGGTTGAGGCCAGTTTAAAACAATTGCCCTGGTGTCAGAGTGATGTATGTGCAAGAACCGTTTACCAAAAACGGTGATCCATGAGCTGAAAGACCTCCCGGACCGGCCAAGATGGCACCCGAGCGCTAAGCGGCTGCTTACACCAGCCAAATATTTCCAAGGTGGCAGCTGCTAGGGAGATACAGCATTATACAGAAACATTGAAATGAATGAGCTTAAAGAGCTGCCAATCTGTTTTGCAAAGGCTCTAGTGTGAACGTGGCCAAAAAAAATCATGCATCAAGAAGGAGTCAATTGAAACCTTGTAAGTGTGAATGTAATGATTATATTTGAGATTAGAATATTAGAGTGGAGGGATACATTTATTGAAGAAAATTGTAAAATGGAAAAGAGGCTCTAGTATTGTGTTAGCCTGGATACAAGTTGAGATATCTGGCAACTGGGTAGGTCAAAGAAGTTTTACAATATGGCGGAGACATTCTTGTGCTAACAAAAACCAGTTGCAAGCCATGAGAGGATACACATGTGACCACAGGATGTCCTGCATTACTGAGCTGTTAGTGTCCCTTGTATCACTACTAGGGGTGACCGGCTGTCGTATACAATGGTTCCCCAGATCATCACACCAGCAGTTGGAGCAATGTGTAGTTCACCACGAGGCCGCCATACTCGAAATGAACATCGTCAAATCCCAAACAAGTCTGAGATTTGTCACTAAAGACAATAGGATTCCAGTTCATAGCAGTCCAGGTTTCTCATTCACGACACCACTACAAGTAAAGTTGACGGTGGATGGCTGTCAATGGTTATAACACCAAACACCCCTATGCTAAGTGCCTGGAAATAGTCGAGTTAGATATAGGGGTGTGTAATGAAGGTGCCATATAGGTCTGGATGTTGAACGAAGAAATTGTGAGAGCTGCTCCTACATGCTGGAAGAAAAAACAATCCACTCTGTTGTGTTTCTGGCCCATACAAGGCCTGTTCACCAAGTGTGCGTCCCCTCATGTAACCTCTGCTCCTAAAAACCCCTTAACAGCTTGGTCAGAATGCCCTGAGTGAGACCATTTGCCAAAATTACACTCCTGCTTCTCTCCTTCCAATGATGTACCCCCTTCACATTTTGTCAACTGGGCAAAAACTCTGTTAGGCTACATCTATACGACAGTGATTTACTGTAGGATTTTTAAGCAGATTCAGTATGTAGAATCCATAAAAATCCGACTGTAAACCATCCACATAGACCCTAATAGAAAACCCGAGCTGTTGTCTACATGGTTCGGACATTTCCAGGTCAGATTTCAAATCCGATAACCTGGTCAAAAAACTAAGAACATGTTCTATAATCCATTATATTTCACTTGAAAACTGCAGATTATAGCACTGCTCAATTGAATAGGACGGCTGAAATCCGATAACCGTGGAAAAAAAATGGGACAAAAACGAGTACAAAAAACTGTAAAATACGGGCCGGATTCTGATTAGAATTCGACAAGTATTTTGTCCTCTTCCGTGTGCATGTAGCCTTAGTGTTACAGAGGCATGTTCAGCAGTTAACACTCTCTCACCAAGAGGTACACTACCCAAAACTAGACTCCAAGGGAGATATGTCAGAATTGGGCTTCGCCATTTTTTGGGTGCATTCTGAGACAAAAAAAACTGTGGCAGCCTTATTTTATATATATATATATATATATATATATATATATATATATATATATATATATATATATATATATACACACACACATACATACATACATACATATACACACACATACACATACATATATACACACACACACACACAATTGAATGCGCCTAAAATATGCTATGCAAGGTATACCCCACTCCAGATTTAGGACAGGTGCATGCATTCAGATGCACTATACACTCATTTATACAACTTAAAACTGATGTAGCGGCGCCTCTTTTCTGACATATTGCCCCAAGAGCCTATATCCAATGGAGGGAGCACTTACCCTTGTGGCAGACCACACCTGTAATCCTTTACATATCAGACTTGGGGCATGTTCACACAGTGTATTTGCAGGGCGTAATTCGTTGAGTAATTTGCACTGCAATACACCCAAATTACGGCGCACAAATACGGTAATTCATAGTTCTCATTTAGAGCTATGAATACCTGTCGTTTTCTCCGGCGCACTACACCGGGAGAAAGAAGTGACATTTCAGTGTGAAAGTGGATGTCAGTGGGAGCGCTTCAGAAGTACACGCTGGCCAGTGCCTACTTCTGAAACAACAGGCGTACTGCAGTCGTATAGCGGCGCGCACAGTACGTGCCGCTATACGCCTGCAATACAGCGTGTGAACGTAACCTTAGAAATAACTGAATTTTACAGCAATCTGACATTTCTACCTGGAGGCGTTATTTTATCGGTCAGTGAATGTACATATTTGATCACAGTTGTTAAATAGGAATCATTTTCATCTCGGTCACTTTATCACATGTAAATAATGAGAGCATGTCACAAAGCAAAGAATGATTAAAAAATGACTAAATACTGCGCACATAGTGGGACTGGATCAAATACTTAGGGTTGAGATGCAGAGGAAGGATGCGGCTATGAAGGGAGGGACCTAAGGTTGTTTACTCATTTATAGAAAAACTGATGCTAAATTTACAAGTTGCATCTTGAAAGTATCACCATACGCCATAACCTACAACAATGGGTAGGTACCAATTTAGTAAATGAAATGTGCTCAAAAAGTGGAGTTTAAAAAAAATCTCTTTTAACACCTATTTTATCACTTTTGAAAAGTCAATGTAAAATAGCATGCTGCAAAACAACGCTACACCATTTCCACTAGTCAGAAGACTGTGCTAGTAAGGGCGCATCCCCACGGCATAGGACAAATACTGGCCGGTTTGCCGGCTGGTATATGGCCTGTTTTGCGGCCATCCCCACGGCCGTGGGGGTGGGCGGCTTTTCTCTACATAAGCGGAGAAAAGCCCTCCCCCATCACATTGAGAAGCACAGATTCCGTCCAAAAACCGCCCATCGGAAAACCCGTGCAGTGGGGACTGCTGCACGGGTTTTCCATAGAGCACAATTGTGCTCATTTTCGGCCGGTTTTTCAGGCGGTCTGAAAAACCGCAAACCGGCTGAAAAAACGGCCGAAAAACCGTGCAGTGGTAACATGCCCTAAGAGTGACTGGGGCAATGTCTGGAATGCTGCACCAAATATATTAAGTCACTTGTGATACATTTAGTACAATGTGCTGTATTTTTTGGATTTATGTTTCTGTATCTTATGAGAATTAGTATTATAGCATTATGAGTCTATTACTCCTTCCTTTCAATTTACTTTTGGGGAGCATGGTGACAAGACCCTCCCTTTCTTGCTAAAGTTAAAGGGGTTGTCTCACTACATTGATTCATCTGACCTTAGTCCTGTTTTCTCTGTTTCATTTTTTATTTAGGGGCAGTTTACTAGCTACTACTGACATGCCCCCCCGTGATGAATTTTGTTGAGGACACCCGGGGCTGTAGCCTTACGAACCCGAAAGGACAAACCTTCAGGGGGGGCTAAAAAAAGGGTTTTAGCTTATAGCGCATTGAGCGTGATGCGCCATACAAGAGGGGGTTTTCTAGGAATTTGGTTGGGGCATGTTAAAAGGAAATTTTTATTGGGAAAGTGACTTGTTTTTGTAAGATTTTTTAAACTGGGAAAACCCCCAAAATTTTTAGGAGTCAAACCCTTTTTTTGTAGTTAAATTTTTATTCAGTGCGTATTGGGCTGAGGGGTATTTCAAAAGGGGGAAATTTTGGGCCTGGTGTAAGGGTTTTTAAAAAGTTTTAGACGTCTTAACCCGGGGTGTGAGGGGGCCTTATTAATTCTTTTTAAAATTTTAAAGGGGTTGGGTTTAAACGGCGTTTTTAGATAGTTTTGGTTCCTTTTTTTGGGCCCAAAAAATTTATATAACATTGCCGTGGTTTTTCATTGTTTCACTGTTAAAAAAAAAAATCGTGGTTTTGGGGGGGTGATCGTCAACGGGGTTTTTTCTGGAAACGATCTTTTTGATCCCTTCAAAGAATTTTTTATGTCAATTTTTGATTCATTTGAGCAGCCGGGGCGGTTCTATTTAAAATATAGGCCCCTTGTTTTCCAACTTTTTAAAATGAAAAAAGGGGGGAGAAAATTAGTGGGCGGGCCGTTTGGTAAGCGGCAAAAATTTGCATGGACACGCCCCTCTTGCCCGGGTTTCCCCCGCCCCCCAAAAAGGGCCCAACCTACTCCCCCAAACTGCAAAAAGGCTTTGGGGGGAAAGCCAAAGGGAGATGCCTTTTAGCCCGGTGTGCCTCCATAAACCCGGTAGTGCCTTACCCGGCAGGGGGAGAAGCCTCCCTTTTAGAAGGGAGATTGGCCCTCTTGTTGCCAGGTAGGCCAAATTTGTACCCGGGGAGATGCCCCCCTTTTTTGCCAGGTAGTGCCCCAATTTTTTGCCCGGTAGTGCCCCCTTTTTTTGCCAGGGGTGCCCCCTGTTGGGCCCGGTAGGCCCCCTTGTTGGCCGGTAGTGCCCTTGTTTTTCCGGTAGATGCCCCCCTTTTTTTGAAAATTTGTGCCCCCTCTTTGCCCTGTTAGCGCCCCCCTCGTTAAACCCCGGGGTAGTGCCCCAAATTTTTGCGGTAGTTTTCCCCATGTTTGCTAGGTAGTGCCCCATCGTTAGCCCCTTTGTGCCCTCACGTAGCCCCGGTTGTACCCCTTTAGGGGCCCGGTAGTACCCCTTTATTTGCCAGGTAGGGGCCCTTTAGTAGCCAGGTAGTGCCTCCCTTTTTAGAAAGGGAGGGCCCCCCTTGTTTGCCAGGGTTGGCCCCCCATTGTTGCCCGGTAAAATGCCCCCATTGTTTGCCGGGAGTGCCCCCATTGGGTTTGCCAGGTAGTGCCCCCCCCCTTGTAGCCGGTAGTCTCCCTTGTTAGCCAAAGGGTTGTGCCCTTTTGTTGCCAGGTTGGGGGCCCCCCTTTTTGCCCGGTAGTTTACCCCCCCCCATTGTAGCCAAAGGGAGTGCCCCCATTGTTTTGCCCGGTTTGTGCCCCCCTTTTAGGCCCGGGGTGCCCCCCTTGTTTGCAAGGGGAGTGCCCCATTGTTTGCAGGGGGTGCCCCCACTGTAGCCCGGTAAGGGCCCCCCCCTTTTAAAAAAAAGGGGGAACCCCCCAAATTTTAGCCCGACAGTGCCCCCCCCAAAAAAAAAAAAATAAAAAAATAATTTAAAAACCCCTTACCGACCCCGGGGTAAAGCAGAGAGGGCCCGTCCCGACTTCCCTAAAGGGCCCAGGGGGAAAGGGGGCAGGCCCCGTCATTCCCTGTGACGTGACAATTGGGGGGTACGGCGCAAAGCCGCGCCGGGACTTTTAAAAGGGGGGGGGAAAGGAGGTGGGAGCGATCCCTCCCGCCTCCCCCCCTGCTAGCGAGGAAAACGGGGGGGGAGGGACCCCGCGCCCGTGCACCCGGGTTTTTGGGAACGGGGCGGCGGGCCAGGGGGTAGGCACCCGCCCCTTTCTTGGCGCCCGGGGGTCCCTTTAATAGGACCCCCGCCGCCTATGGGGGGGGGGGGGGGGAATGCCAACTCCCCCGGAAAGGGGGGGGGGGGGGGGGGACCCCCAACAAAGGGGACCCCCCCGCCAAAAAAGGGGGAGAGTTTTGGGAAAGTATGAATTTTAGGGTGTGTTCCCCGTGCAGCAAAAAACTTTAAAAAACGTGCCACACTTGCGTTTTGTGTGGGTTTGGTTTTACACAGCGCTTTTGTATAAGTTTTTTTTGGATCAAAAAGTATTCAAAAAAACCATGTGAAATTCCCTAAAAGAGCAAAATTTTTGCCGCTCATGTGGACAATTTATAAGGACAGGTTTTTGGGGGTGCGTAAAACCCCCCAATCAGGTTTTTTGGCCTTTTTCACACGGGGTTAAAAAATTTGGGTGTTTTTTCAGCCGAATTAAGCACCCTATGTGCCCCCAAAAATTTTTGGTTTTGGAAATTCACCGGGCCCGTTTTTTACGGGTTTAAACCCCAGTTCTCATAGAGGGAATATGGATTTCGTTCTCCCCTTTTATCGCCCAAAAATGCCGGGGGGGGGGGGATAAGTGACCTGTGAAAATTTTAGCGGGTAAAACGCGCGCCCGGTAATGGAAGTTTATTGGGCCCGGCGGGGGGGGGGGTTTCCCGACCCCCCCAACCCCCCGCCCACGCGGTTTTAATGGGGGCGTTAAAATTTCGCCTGTATAAGCCGTGTGAAATTGGGCCCAAAAGGGGGTGTAAAGTTGCCCCCTATCCCCCCCATTCCCTTTACAGTGATTAAAAAAGTAAAAAAAGGGGGCCCCCCCCTTTGCTAAATCAACCCATTTTTTGACCTTTCCCCCCCAAAACCCCTTGGGAAAGGGGGGGTTTCACGCAGTATGTTTTTGGGGGCCTTTTTATTGCGTTTTTTGTGCGGGAAAGGCCCGAATCAATGCTGTACATTGTTTTTAAAAAAAATTCGGCCAAAAAATTGGGGGCAAAAATCAAGGTAAAAATTTGCGATTTTACTGCCCCTTTTTTTCCTTTTTTTTTTTTGGGAGCAATTTTACGCATTAATTGTTTTGCCTTCCTGCACAAAAAAAAGCTTTAAAAACGCAAAGTGTTTAAAGCCCCTTTTTCCTTGTAGGTGAGCCAAATTACTACTGCAGTTGGGTTTTAGTAGTGAAAAATCCCGAAAGGGTTTTTTCTGTCCCTTTTTAACCCCCTTCATTAAAGTTAAAGGAAAAAAAAACAAAACAGCCGCACTTTTTCCATGGCACAGATATCAACCGTGATCGAAAAATTTTTTTGAAGGGTAAAAATTTTTTTTTACTTACAAAATTTTCTTAAGGGTTTTTTCTCCCGCAAACATTTGCTTTTTTTACCCCATTGGGAATAAATTTTTTTTTAAGGGCCCTTTTTCCAAAAACATTTTTTTTTGATAAAATTGACAGGGGGAGGAGAGAGGGTTTTAAACTTTTCTGTGTGCAAATTTAAGTTTTCCGTTTCTTCTCTGTTTCGGGAGCAGGAGCGGGAGGGGCGGGCCCCAGGACGGATTGCAGGCCCTTTAGAAAAAGAGGGGGTATTTTTCTTAGGAAAAAAATGATTCATTTTGATTGTTTCTTTAAAATCTGTAGCCCCTTTTTAGATGACATTTTCCCGGGAAAAATTTTTCCCTGGGTGGAATTTGTTGGCAATACGGTGCCGATATGCTAATTCCCGCTGCCCAAACCCCGCCAAAAACCCGATGAGGAAGGTGGGGGAATGTGAATTGAAAAATTTCCTGTAGCTTGGGAAATTAAAAAAGGTGGAAAACCCCTTTAAAATGAGGGTTAAAAAGTTTAAAAATTTGGGGGCTGACTTTAAATTTTTTTTTTTCCCCATGTATTTTGTTCTGCCCTTAAAAAGATTTTTGAGAGGCCCGTAAATTTACATCCCTTGGTTTGATTTTAAATAAAGAAAAGGGCAAAATTTAGAAAAAAATTTTAAAAATCACATTGTTGATTTGGAAAGAATTTATTTTCAAATTATGGTTTGGGAAAAAAAGTATTTTTGGGCAATTTAAAAAAAATTAATCTCAATACTTTGTTTCTAAATTTTCCTTTTTTGGAATGAAAGAGGTCCAAAATTTTTTTGGCCCTTTACAGGGGGGGGCAAAACACTGTTGTGGTTTTTGTTGACCAAATTTTCCCTGCGAATTTCCCCTTAAAAGCAGTTTATGTTTTGGGGTGTGCTGGGGGGAACACGGGGCTTTCAACTCCCTCCCAAAAGGGTTTTCTTATGGGTTGAGTTTTGGAGACTGGCTAGGCCACTCCCCGGACCTTGAAATTTCCTTTTTTACGAAGCCCCTCCTTCGTTGCCCTGGGGGGGGTTGTGCTTGGGGTCCTTGTCATGCTGAAAGACCCCGCCCCGGTTCATCTTCAATGGGCCTTGCCGATTTGGCGGAGGTTTGCACCAAAATCCCAAAACATGGCCCCCTTTTTCATTTTTATGTAACGGGTAAATCCGTCCCGGTTTCCCCCTTTAAAATTTTAAAAAGCCCCAAAAAAAATGATGTTGCCACCCCATGCTTACAGTAGGTCTGGTTTTTTTCTTTGGCTGCAAAATCAGCAATCTCTCTCCTCCAAACCCCTATTGGGTTTTGTTTCTACCCAAAAAGTTTCCCCCTTTGGTTTAAAATTGGGCCATATGACCCTTTTTCCCAATTTTCTTTGGATCATCCCAAATGCTCTTAGCAAACTTTAAACGGGGGCCCGGCATGTATGGGGGTTTAAGCAGCGGGACAGTCTGGCATGGGAGGATTGATCCCCGGCGGGGGTAGTGTTTAGCTTTTTCCTTTTGGGTTTGGGCCCAAACCCTTTTTGCAGGGCATTCATAGGTCTTCCCCTGTGGTTTTTGGAATTTTTTTCTCAACCCTTTTTGTGTCTTTTTTACCCCCAAAAGGGGGAGATTTGGTGGAAACCCCGGTTTGAGGGAGATTATCGTGGTTTTGTATGTCTTCCATTTTCTAATTATTGCTCCCCCAGGGTTTTTTTTTCACACCAAGCTGCTTGCCTATTTTCAGATTCAGTTTTTTTCCGGCTGGTTTTTAGGGCTATCAAATTTTTTTTCTGGTGTTTACCAGCCTTTGGGGTTTTAACAAAATTGGGGGGTTTGGAGTTTTGAATGATTGAGGTTGTGGAAGGTGTCTTTTTTACTGATTACAAAAACAAAAAGGAGCGATTATTTAAAAGGTAATGAATGGGGACAGAAAGGGCCTTTCAGAAGGAAGTTAAGGTCCGGGAGGGCCCGAAAACTTACTTGTTTGTAAAGGGGACCCAAAAACTTATTTTTTTTCCCTAATTTGCAAATTAAAATTTTTTTCCAAAATTAGAAATGTGATTTTTTGGTTTTTCTCATTTTGTCTTCATATTTTTAGGTGAAATATGATGTCAGTTTTTGGCCTTCTCCCTCTTTTTTTAAATGGGGGAACTTTTCAAATTTGGGGAATGGCCCAAATACTTTTTTTTTCCCCATTGTATGTGGAAAAACTATAAGAAAATTTTCATAAAAAAGTTGATGTAATGGGAAAGATTTTGAAATAGATAACGAGACATACAGATAGATAGATGACAACTTGTTTGAAAAAGGGAAGGAAAAAAAATAAAATTGCACCTTATTTTTTTTGATTTAAAAAAATTTAAACTTCCCTTTTCAAATTGGTGGAATGCCTGCATTACGGAGGTTTCATAATAAGAAAGTTGTAGATGATAGATAGATTGTAGATAGATTGATAGATAGAAGATAGATAGAGGGGAAAAAGTGGGAGAACTACTGACACTTTCCCAAAAGCAGAAAGTTTTTACTGCAAAAAAAGGATTCTTATGATAGGTGAGGTTTATAATGTTTTTATTTAAATCTTTAAAAACCCGGATAACCCCCCTTTTTTATTAAAGGGTATTCCCCAAAATTTAAAATGCATTAAAACCCATCCACTGGGTTTCCCCAACCTTTTAAACCCCCACTTATCCTAGAAGGCGGTTTCCCGTTTTTTTTTTACTTTCTTAAAAGGGGGGTAGTCTGAATTGGAGTGGGGCCCTCAAATCCCAATTTTTTCTTTGAATGGAGGGGGCCCGTCACCCCATAGTCTTTGAATGGAGGGCCCTTTACTCCCCTAGTCTTTTAATGGAGCGGCGGACCCCCCTTGTTTTTTGAATGGAGGGCGTCACGGAACCCTAGGGCTTTAATTTGGGCCCGGCCCTCCGCCTTGTTTTGAATGGAGCGGCCGTCACGCCCATAGTCTTTGAATGGAGCGGCCGTTTATCCCCCCAAAAATATTTGAATTTTGGGGCGGGCCATCCTCCCCCCAGTCTTTGAAAAAGGGGCGGCCAACACTCCCACAGTCTTTGAAAGAAAAGGGGGGCCCTTAAATCCCAAAAGTCTTTGAAGGGGCGGCCGTCATCCATAGTCTTTGGGAAAGGAGCCCGGCCCTCACTCCCTTGTCTTTGAAAAGGCTGCGGTCGTGCTCCAAAGTCTTTGAATTGGGGCAGCATGCAATGTTTATTAAAACTCCATTTAAACGTTTTTTCGAGGGAGAAGCAATTGGGAGAACTTTGAATCCCTGTTCTTATGATCAGTGGGTTTAAAAACCAAACAGATATTTACAAGGGTTGTGGGCTTTCTAAAGGTTTTCCCCGCCCTCCCTTCTTGGGTTTTTGTTTTTAAAAATAAAAAATGTAAAGGGTTCATACCCTGTTAATATACGCGGTAAAATCCACCAAAAAAATGTTCACAAAAAATGAAGAAAAAACATAGTGTTTAGTATTTTTCGTTGGTTTGGAAATTAATCATTAATTTATATTTTACAGTATTTTTTTCGGTTTTAAACAAGGTTTTGTAAAAAATTTCCCTGGACCCGAGGCTTCAGTTAGAAATTTTAATGGGTTTTCCCCCGGGCTATATTTAAATTTGCATTAAAACAATTTAAATCTAAATTTTTACTTTATCCAGTTGTTCTTCATTTTCCCAAATTTCCTTAAAAGCAAAATAAAGGGCCAATAAATGGGGTCCTTAAAGGGCAAAGGCCCCATTTAAAGGGGTTGTCCACTTTCAAAGATTGCTTTTTATGTTAAAGATCTTGCAAAAAAAAAAATCACCCTTTTTAATATGTGTTTCCCTTTAAAAGTGTCCCCCTATCGGAGATCTCCCCTTCCCTTTTAAAGGGAGCATCAGTCCCCCAGGTTTCTATAGCTTAAAATGACCAAATTTTTGGGGCGTAAGGGGGGCTCCCCTTTTGGGGCATGTGCAGGGGCCCCCCTGCTGGGGAAAACCCCACAGCAGAGAAAAGAAGAAATGAAAAAAAATGTTTGTAGAGGGGCCAGCCCCGATCCCCGTAAATTAAAAAATCCGTTTTTTTTGAAGAAAAAACCCAATTTAAAAAACAGCAAAATATGCTAGAGTAGAGACATAGGTAGCGGTTTGGGCCCTTTAGAGGGGGGAAAGGTTTTTTAAAAAAAAATGCTGAGGTTTCGGGCTTAGAGTGGGGCCTTGTCATAGACTTTTAGAAACATTAAAATATGGGTTTTATAGAAACAAAACCAAATTTTTTACAATGATTGAAATGTAAATTACCTGTGCCACCAAAGTTGTGCATGCGTGCCGCAGCAATTCCCCCCGGGCGCGTACCGGGAAAGGAAAAAGGGATATCGGGGAATGCGCAATGGGGGAAAATGAAGCGCGGGCCCGGGAAAGGGGGAAAGATTCTGCGCATGGCAAACCTTTTATATGAAAAGGACAAAAGGGAACAAAAAACAAAAAACAAAAAACAAGAGTGGATTTACCCAAATTTTGAGGCGAAGGAAAAAGGTACAAATTTTTTAAAATTTTTAAATTTTGGGATATCAAAAAAAGAAAAAAAAAAAAACCTTAAAAATAGCAGAAAGATTCCTTTTTTTGATGTTTGACCCTGCGGTATGGTTGTTTTAACACTATAATCCAGGGGTTTTTCTCTGTTGCGCAGAAGGGTTGCCTGTGTCGCCCCCCAATTTAAAGTTTTGGGGGACACTTTTTCAATTGTGTATTTTCGCAAAAATTCCAATTGAGTTATGTTGCTGTTTAATTTTCGTGTTTAAGGCCAGATTTTTTTCTGCTGATGGGGGTGGGGGGGAGGTTTATTTTTGTGTTCCAAAAAAAAATTTTTAAGCTTTCTTGTTTGGGGCTGCCCCCCTTTTAAAAATTGGAGAAATTTCCCTTTGGGGCACCATGCTAAAATAGATTAAATTTTGGGTTTAAAAGTTGATGAACTGTTTAATAGGTTTTTTTTGATTTCTGCATGTTGGTAAATTCTTTGCATTGGGCATGCAAATGTGCCATGTAACGGCAATTTCTCAACCCCTCACTTGAGGAATCTTTGCAGTGAAGCCAGGGTTAGATGTTTGGTACGATCATCGAAACGTATTGGAGTGTGTGTAGGTACAAGAGTTTTTGCTTTTCTTGGTACAATTTTGCATCCCTTAGATAATATATTATCCAACACTGTGTCACCATATAAAATGGGAAGGTATTTATACAAATATTTTTAATTGTATTGAACTGTTTAGTGTGGTCCAATACAAGTGTTGGTATATTATTTTTAGATAGTTGTGTTTGTTTTGCTATAGCTACAGACCTGTTTGATCTCTCCTGATAGGCTGCCAGCACTGTTATGCTATAGGCTACAGTTCTGGCTTCCTCTGCACGCCTAGTAAAGGCCTGGTAAAACGCCTCTGACTTTTATAATTGAACACCAGAACAACAGGACTGTGGTTAAGATGAATCGATGTTGTGAGACAACCGGGCCACATTATTTACCCCAATTCCTGACCAGACACATTTTTGGGTTTTCTTAGTACATGCAGGTTTCAAAAGTTATAATGCTTCTCTTGCTTGGCTTCTTTAAGTCATTTCTTTCGCTTTCCTTCTGAGATATATAGTTTTATTTTTTTAATTTTCTTTTACATCCTTTTTTCTTTAATTAACAGGGGAAATGAAAACCCCCAAATAATGTTTCTAGGTTGTTTTTTCTATCAGTTGTCAATAGCAATTTGGTTATTATGGTCATCTTTATAATGGGAGGATATATATTATATATATACACAGATATATATATACACATATTATATATATATACACAACAACACCACATTAATATATATATGTATATATATATATATATATTTATACACACACACACACACACACACACACACAACAACCACACACAACCACACACAACTACACACACATACACACATACACACAGTGGGTAAAAAAAAGTATTTATTCAGCTACCCATTGTGCAAGTTCTCCTACTTAAAAAGATGAGAGAGGCCTGTAAACTGACATCATAGGTCTGACATCACCTGATGAGAGGACAAATGAGAAAACAAATCAGGAAATCAATTGTTCTGATTTGGAAAGTAATTTATTTGCATTATGGTGGAAAAATAAGTATTTGGTCTGCTACAAATAAGCACGATTTCTGGCTCTCACAGACCTGTAACTTCTTCTGTTAGAGGCTCCTCTGTCCTCCACTCATTACCTGTAGTAATGATACCTGTTTAATTGTTAGCAGTATAAAAGACACCTGTCCACAACCTCAAGCAGTTCACACTCTCAAACTCCACTATAGGTTTTTTTAAAACCAAAGATTGTCCAAAGGGACCACAGAAACAAAATGTAGCCTGCACCAGGCTGGAAAGATGGAATCTGCGCAATAGGGCAAGAGCTGGTGTGAAGAAATCAAGTGTGGGAGATTAATTAGAAAATGGAAGACATACAAGACACTGTAATGTGTCTCCTTGATCCGGGGCTTCAAGCAAGATCTTACCCCATGGGGTCACAATGATCACAAGAACGGTGGGAAAAAATTCCAGAACCACACGGGGTGGTGACTAGTGAGAGTTGACCTGCAGGTGATTGGTCCAACGTAAAAATGCTACATTCAGTAACACATACGCCTCCAGGGACTCAGATCCTGCTGGGCAGACGTGTCCCCTCCTTAGCCAGTACATATCTGGTCCGTCTGAAGTTTGCTAGGAGAGAATTTGATGATCCAGAAGAGTTTGGGGAGAATGTCATATGTCAGATGATAACCAAAGCTAGAACTGTTTGGGGAGAAATACAACTCGTCGTTGTTTGGAGGAGGAGAGAATGTGAGTTGCAGCAAAGAAACCATATTTGACGGTGAGCATGGGGGTGGCAACATCATGTTGTGGGCTGTTTAATTACAGGACGACTGATCCGTGTACTCATGAAAGCATTGATGGGGCCGTATGTTGATAGATTCTGAGTGCAAAACTCCTTCCATCGGCATGACATTGAAGATGAAATGTGGTTGGGACTTTCCAGCATGACAATGATCCCAAACATGTACCGCCAGGGCAACAAAGGAGTGGCTTCTAAGATGAATTTCAAGGTCCTGTAGTGGCGTAGCCAGTCTCCGCAGATCTCACCCATAGAAAATCTTTGGAGGGAGTTGAACTGTCCTTGTTGCCAGCGACTTAGCCTAAAGACTGCTCTAGAGGAAGATCTGATGGAGGAATGGGCCAACATTTCCAGCACAGTGTGCGCATGACTTTGTGAAGAATTACAGAAAAACGTTTTGGACCTCTGTTATTGCCAACAAAGGACTATAGATCTAAAGTATTGAGATAAATACTTTTGTTATCACCGGAATACTTATTTTCCACAATAATTTGAAAAATTATTTCTTTTCAAATAGACAATGTGTTTTCGCGGGATTGTTTTTCTTATTTTGTCTATCATTGTTGAGGTCGACCTTATGTTGTCAATTACAGGACTCTCTCATTCTTTTTTTAGTGGGAGAGAACTTGTTGAACAATTGGCGGTCTGACTAAATACCCCCCCCCCACACCCCCCACTGTTGTATGTGTATATTGTGTACGACACACACACATTACATATTTTTCATGTTGTCGATGGTGAGGTTAAGAGTTATGGATCAATGTTTTTCTTCTTATGTTAATTTGTTTTATTCACATATTTTTACATATTTTGACCTCCTTAAAGGTCAAGATTGACCTTTGTGAGGCACAATTTAACATAACATTTGTTTTTAATCAGATGTCAGCTTATATGTCCACACCCGAGGTTCCATGAGGATTTTAGTACTGACTGCAGAAGCCAATCTGGGTTCAATAGCAGCTCCTTCAGTTATCGGGCCCTGACCCCTAACATCATGTGACTGTGGGCTGGAACAGGAGGTACATCATGGGTTTGGTGGTGCATGTGGATAGATTTCGCTCCTTTCATTGCCGCATAAAGAGATTTGCATATTGGGGCGCACATCTGGACCCCATGGAAGTTCCCATTCGCTGTAGATATAGGTCTCTCCAAATCTAAATAGTTGTGGACTGCAGTATGAACTGTATGAGCTGTGTTATTGGTTTTTGTTAGGGAGGTTTAGTTTCTCCAGGTCGGTGTCCGTATGCTGACAACTCCATCCTGTGGGTATGTTTGATATACTCAAGGATTTGATCCATTGTTGCCAAATGGTGCCTCAGGAAGTGGACGAGGGCATGGAGTTTTTTAAAGATGATCCGTGGGTCATGGATGTAGCTTGGAGTAATCTTGTACCAGGGGGTTTTAGGAGATTTTCCACCCAACCTGAGATATTCTCTGTTATGTGTACAATAGCAGATTGAATAGGCTCAGGGTTGATTTCTTTGTGGAATCTTGGGGGAGCATTGTAGAAGCAGCCGGCCTGGGATCGCTGGGTTGACCCCTTCCCTGGGCTTGGGACTGAGTTTGGTAATTCTGATCCATTTTTTTGCTGTTTTATAAGTCCTCATGCTGGGATAACTTTATGTTTGGAGTAGTAATGCGGCGGGGGGGTTGGACAGCTGCCTGTTTGCTTCCTCGGTGTAGTCAGAGGTGTTCTATCTTGACTTATTGCGCCCCCCCTTTGTCAAGCTGGTTTTATTTTTATGTCTGATTTTCTTTCTGAGGTGATAGCCTTTGTTCCTGCAGGGTTGGGTTGTGGACCTGTTTCTTTACTTTCCCCAAGATCTCAGATTGTTACTTTGCCTTCTGAACAGTCAAATGGATTTAGTCTTGTGATGTTTAGTTCCAGCCGTGGGGTCAAGGTTGATTTTTGGTGGGTTCCTATGGGCTGTTCTCTCCAGAGTCGCTGCTGTATGGTAGGGTCTTTGTCAATAGAAGTATTCCCTCTGTCTCATTTTCTTGAAGAACTCCTCCTTGTCGTTGCAGAGTTTGACATGGTCAGTGAGTGATGCGGGGCAGATGGAGAGACCTTTGGAGAGAGCTGACATTTAGTGCTTTTTGGCTCATAGGAGGAAAGGTTCACACACAGGGCTGCTTGAGCTGGGCTGTTGTTGTTGTTGTAGTAGTAGGGCATTTTGTACTCAGTCTCTGCGAGCGTTTTCTCTATGTTCTTGATGAGTTGTCCTGCTGTTTCTGGTAGTTTGTGTGGAGTTTGTCCTCATCTCCTCTGTGTATTATCCAGTGAGGTCTTTAGGGCTGTATCTCCTCCTGATGTTTTTCTCCTGTTGTTATAGGAAATTTTTAGCATGTAGTGGCCGCCAGCTTTTCTGATTTCGAATAATAGTTGTTCTGCTTATCGCGCTGTCTTGTTAGGTGTGCGGGTTGTGTTATGCAGACGTGAAGCCATTTGGGATGAGTCTTTCCTTTTGCATTTTTTAAGAAGGAAAGATGTCGCTGTTGAATTGTGCAAGTTTTCTTAAAGCGGTTTTTCAAATTCCATTCTTGAGCAGGTTACATTGTGGTATCTTCCAATTTGCTAGTAGTTATGATTTTGTACGTGTTAGCCATAGAATATTTCGTTGTAGAAGAGTGAAGAAAATCAGGGTGTATACCTTTTAGAGGCTAATGAGGTATTTGATGTTGAGCTTTCGAGAGAACTAGCTCCCTTCTTCAGAAATGATGATATACAAGAAATTTACAATTCACAGGCTTTTTATACACACGAAGACATGGACTTCAAGCGATCTGTAGAATTCTTACAATAACAAAATGAATATAAGCAGAAGAAAAGTCATTTAAGCTGGTCAAGCAGTTCAACTATCTGAAACTTGTGAGGCATGGACAGAGGGTGTCAGTATTCCTGGTCTTTCTAAGCAGCCATCAGGCCATGATTTGTGCCCATCACTGTTACACATAGTTTGACATAAAGCTGGCATGAATATTTAGGGCCCATTTTGCAGAGTTCTGAAAATTTTTGCAGTTAATTTAAATTCCCACACCTTTCTTCCCTCTGCGTCTTAAAGTGTCCAGTAAAACCATAATTTTCAGATCTTCAATTACAGTGGTCTCTCTAGAGAAGTGTTGTGCCAGTGGAAGATCAGTTGTTATGCTGTTATTAATAGTGAATACTATGTGGAGTTCATGCGCTGGCGTGAGATCTCTGCCTGTTTCCCCCACTTAAGGCCTGTGCTGGGACATTGCACACACATAATCAGATACACCACATTGCTAGACTGCAGGGAGAAATGTCCCCCTAGTTCTGTGCACTGCTGTGTGACTGGGGGACAGGTTACACTGTCAGCACAGTTCTGTGGATGTGCCTGCAGTTCTTTGACTGTTCTGCCGCAGGGGAGGTGCCATTTTTTTGTTTGGGGGCCTTCAGGGCGATACGGACAATAATACGCCGCAGTCTTTGGTGGTTGAGAAAGGAAAGGAGAGGGGGGACTGGGAATAGTGTCTTTGAGTCTGTTTGTACTATGTTAGCACTGGTTGAAGTCCTGTGTGGCAATCCTTTGTAGGTTCTCCCGTTGTGGGTGGTTGTACAACTAGGGGCACTCGTTCTTCCTTCTGGGTCTCTTTGTATTGAGCAGACTGTCTATATGTCTCTGTTGATGGCGGCCGCTTTGTGATTGATTTGTCGTCATTTTGGTTTGTATCACAATTGGAGAAATTCTTGTCCTCAGATCCAGGAGGTGTTTGTCCAGGTCTGTCTTTGTTGGAGCAAATACGATTTTGCTTACGTAGTAGCCTGGCTGTAATAGAATGGATTGCTTGTGGGCTGTTATTGGTGTTTTGTGTTGTTTTATGTTTTTTGTTGTTTTTGGTTTTGTGTGTTTTTTTTGTGTTTTGGGTGGTTGGGGGGGGGGGTGTTGGGTTGTGTGGTTTTTTAGTGTGTGTGGGTTTTGTTGTTTTTTGGTTGTGTTTTTTTTTTTTGGTGGTTTGTGGTTTTGTTGTTTGTTGTTGTGTATATTTTTTTGTGGGTTGTTGGGTGTTGGGTTTTCTTGGTTTTTGTCGTTTTGTTATTGTTTGTTTTTGGGTGTGAGTGTTGGGGGTGGGTGTTTTTTTTTTTGGGGTTTGTGTTTTTTTTGGGTGTGGTGTGGGTTTTTGTTTCTTTTGTTTTTTTTTGTTATTGTGTTTTTGTTTGGGGTTGTGGGGGGTTTTTTTGCTTTTTGTTATATTTTGTGTTTTTTTTACGGTTGTTTCTTGGTGTGTGTGTTGTGGTTGTTTTTTGGGTTGTTGGGGTGTGTTTTGTTTGTTTTTTTGTTTTTTTTTGTGTATTTTTTTATTTCGTTTTTTTTTGTGTTTTTGGTTGTTTTTGGGGTGGAAGCTGTCATTCTGAGGTAGGCTGTTCTGTATGTGGGTTTGTTGGTTGACACTGATGTGAGTAGCCGGTGGTCTTCGATGTGTATAGTGTAGTATCCGAAAGTGGATTTTGCTCTCTGAATAGGTGAAGCTTGAGGTTGGATGGTGTGGGTGGAAGCTTATGGAAAGTCATTATGAATTGAATTAGGGCCTTCTCGCCCGCAGTCCAGTTGACAATGATTTCAGCGATGAACGGGGTACATCTGGGATTTTGGTGGTTGCATGTGGATAGATACGCTCTTCCTAGTGCCGCCATAAAGAGATTTGCATATTGGGGGGCACATCTGGACACCATGGTAGTGTCCGATTCGCTGAAGATATTGGTCCTCTCCAAATCTAAAATAGTGTGGCATGGTATGAACTGTATGAGCTGTGTTATGGTTTTTGTTGGAGTTTAGGTTTCTCCAAGGTGTTGTCCATATGCTGGCAACTCCATCCTTGTGGGGTATTATGTTTGAATACAAGGATTCTACATCCATTGTTTGCCAAAAATGGTGCCTCAGGAAGTGGACCGAGGGCATTGGAGTTTAAGACGATCCGTGGTGTCCTGATGTAACTAGGAGTATATATGTCCAGGGGATTTTAGGAGATTTTTCACCCAACCTGAGATATTCTCTGTTAGAGTCCCAATAGCTGAAATGATAGGCCTCCCAGGGTTGCCATTCTTTGTGGATACTTGGGGAGATGTAGAAGCAGCATGGCCTGGGATCTGTTGGGATGAGGCCCTCTAACCTGCCTCTGGACCTGGTAGTGATAAAACCTTGATTATGCCACTCGTTAAAGACCCTATGCGGGGTGCCTCCTTGGAAACCCGGATTGTGCAGGGGGGGAAAGGAAAAGGGATCTTTCTGGGTTCAGTTTTTTCAACTGTCGAATCTTACGCCAGGCTCGCCAGATTGGCATAAGATGCAGATTCTCCTTCATTGAAGGTAGCATGACACCATACGGGGAGTGAAGGAAGTTCATCAAAGAGGTACCTAAGCAAAATATCTGGTCTATATGGTAATCGGTAAATACATTGGTATTTTGTGCCCAATCCGTGATATATCTCCCCAGCGCCGCTAAGTTATAGAGTTTGAGGTTGGGGAGGCCTAGACCTCCGTTGAGTTTGTGTTGAGAATGACCTGCAACGAAAATTCGCGCTCCCTATTATTCAGTGAACCAATCTTGTAGGGTTTTAATATTTGTTTCTAGTCTTGGTTCAAATATATAGGTACATGTGGACATATATTGAATAAAGTGGAGTAATGCCACCATTTTTAACAGATTGCATCTGCCCATGAACGATAATGGGAGATTGGCCCATCTTGCGAGTGTCCCTCTCGTTTTTTTCTAAGTATTTATTGTTGTTTTCTAAGTAGATATTTTGCAGGCCTCTAGGTAGCCAAACTCCTAGGTATTTCAGGGAGGTTGTACACCATCTGATGGGGATCAGGGCGGACCAGGTCGGTTCTAGCTGGGACTGTCAGGGAAGCATGCCCTCGCTTTTGTCTTACATGATGTGTTCCATCAAAATTCCCGATCTTGTTGTTATCGGATAGATGGGCCAGCAGCGATGTCTCCGGGTCAGGACCGAAACAGCAATAGTATTCGGCGTTTTCGCGAGATTTTCAGTTCTTGTCCAGAGGAAATAATTCCTTTATAGGGGTCAGATTGGGTTATATGATAGAGCAAGGGCTCTAGGGCCAAATTGAAAAGGAGAGGGGATAGTGGGCACCCCTGTTTAGTTCCCCTAAATAAAATTATAGCAGGAGAAATTCCACCATTGATCAAGAGATTTGTAGTAGAATTTGTGTATATGTGATTCAGGAAGTTGGAAAATAAATTCCCCATACCTCTCCTCGCCAATGCGGCATCTAAATACGGCCAGGATACTTTATCAAACGCATTTTCGGCATCAAGGCTTAGGAGCATACTGGGAGGGCGTCTTCCCGTCTGAGCCAGAGACATCGCCGCCACCGCCGCCCGCACTCCCCTAGTGGCATGTCGGCTACAGATTAAGCCATTCTGGGAAGGGTGAATCAATTGAGGGAGGATTGATTGTAATCGTCCAGCAAGTATTTTTGCAAGAATTTTATAATCTTGGTTGAGTAGGGATATTGGCCGGTAAGAGGCCATAAGCGTGGGGTCTTTATTTGGTTTAGGTATCAATATTGTTCGGGAGTCAAAGAAGGAGTCTACTGTGACTGAGTTTAGGTAAATATCATTATAGAGTTTTGTAAGAAGGGGCAGGACGTCTGTTTTTAATATTTTGTAAAACTTCTCCGAGTATCCGTCGGGTCCCGGGGTCTTACCATTTGCCAATTGTGTAATGGCCGATTTTACCAATTGTGTAATGGCCGATTTTTAATGGCCCTAGTAGGAGTATACCGGTAGTGGTTTGATCAGTAACACATGGTATTGTCAATTTTACGTGACATCTCAACAAACATTCATCTAACATGAACATGAAAAACAATAATACTGTGCAATAGCAAAGTAATCGAGACCTCAAACTTGTCTCATATCTTTTGATCCAATATGTTGACAATTGCATCAAACAATGAAAAACATTTTGTGACCCATCAGAACCCTCCCATGGTTATCATGGGGTAATAATCTTATTCTCTTTTCCGAGCTCTGGAAGAAGGGGGGAGGGGAGTGGGGGGGGGAATTGTGGTTTTACTCAGATGTATTCATAAGGTCGATGAGCGGCAGTATATCTGCGTTAGGCCGCTGCTTCAGACAGAAGGCGTTCTCGAGCTTCCTCAAGGTCTTTGTAAGTAGAGGTTTGACCGTTCATTGTGACACGAAGTCTGGCAGGATATTGAAGCTGGAATCGTATATTGTTGTTGGGGAGATACCGGCATACATCATGGAACGCCTTCCTGCGTTGTGTGACCTGTGCAGAAAAGTCTTGAAAGAGGAGAATTTTGTCTCCGCGGATGATGAGCTCACGTTTTTGACGGTACGCCCTTAGAAAGGCCTCCTTCACCGTCCAGTTGAGGAATTTAGCAATGACTGGGCGTGGTCGGCCCCTTTGATCTCGTTGCGCTCCCATTCTGTGTACCCTTTCCACCACTAGGTGATCTTGGGGGACATCCAGTTCCAGTGCCGTGGCAATATCTTTTGTTAGGTATGAGGCCAGGGAGTCAGCTGCGACCGATTCAGGGATCCCGACGAATCTCAGGTTGTTTCGGCGCTCCCTATTTTCCAGGTCGTCCAACTTGTCCCTCAGGCTATTGATCAAGGATTGGTTGGTAGCAGTAGTTCCGCATAGACGTGTCACTTCATCCTCCACTGAGCTGGGTCTTGTTTCCAAATCGACGTTTCTTTGGGCATTGTTAGTAATCTGCGCAAGTGCCGCGTTTATGGAGGCCTGAATGACGTCTATGCGCTTATCCAATACCGGGAGGATCAGCTTAGATACTTCTTGCGCCCATGAGACCAGATCAGATGTCATCGGAGAGGTAGGAGGCGGAGCTAGTGGTGAGGAGGTTGGCTCTGGAGGCTGCTCTCCCACAGATGGTGTAGGAGAGGCAGGTGTTGAGGAGCTCATTGTCGCCGCGGCTTGTCCTGCTTTGGTTGGATGTCGCGCGTTCAATTTAGGTTCGGTAGGAGGAGGGTTGGAATTCGCGCCTCGGGATCATGATACTCTGTTTGTTTTACGGACGTATCTGTACATCCTTTTAAGGATGTCTTAGAGGGAGTATACTCGGACGAGTCAGACTTTTTATCGGGTAAAATCTACTGAGAAGGTATAGTGTATATCCGCGGAGCAATACAGGTATGAGCTCAGAGGGATGTCATGGAGCAGAGGGTCGTGGGGCCACTGATCAACATTTAGCTGTCACATTTCCGTTGATAATAGTGTGCTCCCAGAGTTTCTCCCTTACAGTGTTTGGTGATGTGCTGACCACTGCTTGTAGCGGGGAGGTCTAGATTTTTATCTTGACTGCAGGAGAGAAGGGGCACAATATTGTGAAGAAGAAGAATAATGGCAACAATTTCCAGAGTCTCTAGATTGTGTCAGGATCGTTTGTGCTTGTATGCGAGTGGCCGACAATCTGTTCGCTGTGCAACAGTAGATGGCAGCAGAGTTCCAGCAACTGCAATATGAAGCAGCAGCACTTATGCTGAGGTTGTATGCTGAGGTGACGATTGTACTGATACAGGGAGGTGAGGGGGGAGGTAACCGTGCCCCTCTCTTCACTCCGCAGTTATCTCGGACTCGCTTAGCGACAGTTGTGAAGCAATCTTATATACTGCACGTGTAATTTATATGGCTGTCAGGGTTGTGCGACCGTTGAGAAAGAATCTGGGGGGGAGCTGTGGTTACTATAATACAGGAGAGAGATGAGCTGAGTCCCCTTCCGTATGAAGACAGACTTAAAGGGGTTGTCTTACTATGAAGATCATAGTTGAAAATGTGGGGACCAAAAATCTAAGGATGTACGTCCTTGGTTACTATTGGCAAAGTGCTACGGTTTTAGAGAATGGGCTGGATTACATGTGCTTAGCAACGGTGTTTGTTTACTGGTCAGGGAAGCATTCTGTCCTGCCCAGGTCGTGCACATGCAAAGGAAAGGCAGTTAAGAGGAGGGGCAGGGATGTGTGTATTGGCAGGCAAGGAGGAGAATCAGTGAGGACATGTAGGGGGGTTGTGTGTATTGTATCCTCTTCACTGCTTCGCCTCCTTGCCTGCACTTTGCCAATAGTAACCAAGGACGTACATCCTTAGATTTTTGGTCCCCACATTTTCAACTATAATCTTCGTAGTGAGACAACCCCTTTAATGAATATGGTGGAAGGAGAGGGGGAGTGGGGGAAGCAGTCGTGGAGCAACTGCCGTCTCTGTGACACCAAGGTTTATCACTGACCATCTGGTGATGCCCCCGCGCCAAGGTCCGCGCACCGGGTCCCGTCCACGTCTCCTCTGGAGTTCCCGGCGAAGTGTCGCAGTGCCCTCGGTCAGCAAGAAGCAGGTGAGTGGATGCAGCCCCCTGTTTTTCGTCACGGCTCGCATGTGTTCCGCTGTCGGCTGTTGGAGGCCGGGCAGGCAGTCTCGTGTCGCTTCCAGAAGCACTACTCGTGCGCAATGGCGGCGCCAGGCGTTGATGACTCCGGCGGCTGGAGACGAGAGGGATGTTCTCCTCAGTGTCTTTGGCTGACTTGCTGTCTTCGCCGGTTGCGGGATGTGCAGGTCTGTATCAGCGTCTCTATCTTCTGAGCGTTGCCGCCAAATGCTGCTTGAGCTGCTGCGCGCCTGGCTGAGAGAGGCGCTCGGAGGAGATGGCCGGTCGGTTACTGGAAGTAGGCCTCACGCGATGTTCCTCATCGCTACAGACTCCCGGGGAGAAACTTGAAAATAGCCCCTGACTCCGATGCACCCAGTTCTCCTTGCGCTTTGGGCGAGTTTTGGCGTCCGCAGGAGGTCAGATGGTGGGGTAATCCGCTGGATTTAGGTGTCTTCACCAGGAGCTGCTGTAAAAGGCGGCCATGTGGGATGCCCCGCCGCCGGATGTAGATCCGCCTTCAGTCTTTTGAGGTGGAGCAGGACTCGTCTGCGTTTTTTTGAATATTAAGACCCGCAACGTTCCAGGAAAGGACATTTATTCGCAGAGCCGGGGGGCAGCCCAAAGGTAGAGGGCGTCTCCACTCATCCCGCATCCCTAAACAAGGAAAGCCGGCAGGAGAACACCTGTGAATTGGGATGGTTCCAAGCGTCCCTGCGAGAGCTTTACCCATCCAGATAAGGGGGAGGGAGATGGCGAGTGAATGTCATCTCTGGGGAGCAATCCAAGACGACATATAATCTAGAGAGCGGCGGAACCCAACAAAAGTATGTGAACATCCTGAAATTCCACAACAAGGTTAACAACTTGAACCAAGATACCACAGTAAGTGGCAACCCGTGCAGCCCATGGCCCAGAGGAGCGCTAAAAACTGTAACGAGACCTCTCCAAGGGATATTCTGTAGCACTCCGGGCCAAAATTAAGGTAAGCGGCTAGTCCTCCCGGAGGCCGATAAGGACTCCTTCAGCTAGTCCCCATCCTGCTGTAAAAATCGTCTGGACGCCTCTTCTGGGGAGTCGAAAGTTATCATTCTGCCATTGTCCAGGACCTTGAGCTTTGCCGGGAAGAGCAGCTGAAATCTGATGTTATGTTCATGCAGGTAGCTCCAGACCGGATGATACGCTCTTCTCTCCAGGGACACCCTATTAGAGAACTCCTGAAAAATAAGAATCCTCTCACCAGCCACCTGTAACTCCCGGCATCGGCGGTACGCCCGCAGAAATTGTTCCTTGACAGACCAGTTGTGAAAGCGAGCTATCACCGGCCTAGGACGGGCCTCCCGTTCCCTGCGGACCCCAATCCTGTGCACTCTTTCCACCTGTAGGGGGTCATTTGGGAGATCTAGAGCCAGGGCTCCAGCTAAGTCCACCACCAGATACGTTGCTAAGGACTCAGGGGGCACTGATTCTGGGATACCGATGAACCTCAGGTTGTTCCGTCTTTCGCGATTCTCGAGGTCATCCAATTTTTCCTGCAGCGCATTGATGGTCTCCTGAGCCGATGAAGACGCCTCTTCCAAACTCGACACCGCCGTCTCGATAGATGCTGAACGTGACTCTAGGTCTTCAATTTTTTGTGCATTCGTCGTTATTTGCGACATTGCTGTGTTGATAGATAACTGTATAAGATCTATGCGGTGGTCCATGGACGATTGAATAAGATCCATGCGGCGGTCCAGGGCCGGCAACAGCAACTTGGAGACCTCTTGCGCCAAGGCCAGCGCAGAGGATGGTGAAGCGTCTGAGCCGTCGGCGAGGGAAGGCGAGGACGGTACAGGAGATCCCACTGGTTCCCGGTCTTTCGGAGGGGGGTGGGGGTGGATTATTGGCCATGGTGGTGGCTGATGTCCGAGGGGTGGATTTGAATGTCGATCTTTTTTTTGCCTGCTGTGGAGTGGCAGGTGGCTGAGTTCCCTGCCTGGAGGCTGAGGCAGAGGAGCAGGTTGACCTGTGCGGTGAGAGCTTGTTTACAAATTTGTCCATGCTCCCCCTGATATAAAGAACGACAAGCAGCCAGTCCCGAGGGCCGCTGTCAAGTGACAAGGGGAGGACATTCCCAGGGATTTGAGGAGAGAATGCATACTATATCAGAAGGTAGAGTCGCCCTAAGCTGCTCTGGAGGAATAAGGGTGTAGGTCACAGGCCAGCCAGAGAAACTAAAGCATCAAAAGTCGGCCACAGGGCTGCACGGGAGGCCGAACATAGATTCACTTAACCAACATAAAAGCAGACATTTGCATCATATTACGAGATGAATTTCACTAGAATGAGGCAGCAAACAGTTGTAAGCACAAAACGCAATGAGAACAAGCAGTCGCAACCAGTGAGTAAGATGGTGCGGGCCAGTAGACCTGGGTCGCTGGTGGCAACAAAGCAATAGACGAAGGACTCAGCCGTGCGCAGGGCCAGTAGATGGCGACAAACTCCCAATTATTTATTAAATAGGAATATCTGTGCGCAAGTCACTCACGGACAGCAGGTGGCAGTAAGAGCTGTCTATCTGTGATGGTAGAGCTGCAAAGCCCACAGCAGCGGTGGGAATAGATACATTAAGTGCGTGAGGTGGGGGCGAAGAGGGAGGGAGCGTGCAGCCCTCAGTGAGCACCTCACGCCAGTGCTCAGTATGGACCAGTTAATAAAGGACGAGCAGAATCCAGAAGTGCACTGCGTGGCAAAAACGAATGATTCACTTGCGGCCGGCCACTCACTGAAATGACCCTGTGTGGGCCAGGGAAGCGTCACAGCCGTTCAGTGCTGCACAAACAGCAGGGGAGGGGGCCTGCAGAGAAGGTGATGAGGCTTCCAGGCACCTGTTAACCCCTTAGCAGCACTGTTGCAGGTCCCTTATGTAGTGTCTGTGGGTAGGGTGTGAAAAGCCGCCTCTCCTCCAAGTGTCAGTGTCTCTAGAGAGGTAATGGGCAAGCGGAGAAGGGCCTGCACAGAGCCCCTAGTCGGGTCCCAGAGTCACTGTTCGTCCCTCCCTTGCTCCCACCGACAGGAGAGCTATGGGCACAGGGTCCGGGGTCTCTCTGATGGGGCGGCCTGTCCCCTCAGGGGGTAGTACTCACTGTGCCACTAGGTCTTGCCTGGTCCCTTAGGGCAACGGCGCCAGCACCCAGCTACCCACAGATTGAGGAACGCCGTCCCGAGGCGAGGCACTCGCTCCTCCAGCTCTGCGCCGCGTCCCTCCTGTTCTTCAGGAGCCCCGCCGAGCTCTCCAGCCACACCAACCGCCGCGGCTCTTCACTCAGGGCGCTGCGTCCTCCCCCGTGCGTCTCCCGGCAGGGGAGTGAAGCAGCCGAGGTGTCACTCGCAGGATCAGCTGTGCCGCGTCCCTCCAGCACTCCGGGAGCCCCGCCGGGCTCACCAGCCTCACCAACCGCCGCGGCTCCTCAGTCACAGCATTGCGTCCTCCTCCGTGCGTCTCCCGGCAGAGGTATGGGGCGGCTGAGGTGTCACTCACCGGATCAGCTGCACACAGGTACTGCCGCGGGGCGCCTCAGGGCCCCCCTCACACGCCCGATCTCCTCGACGTCCCCTGGGCTGTGGCCGATGGATGTGGGGAGCGAGGACAAGGCCCGCCCGTCAGCTCCATAGCAAATGACACCCCTCCAAAATGGCGTCTGGGCCCTTTACTGGCAGGCCTCTCGCGGCACACTCTGCCGCCACCGTGGGCTCCCGGGGATCCGGCAGCAAAAGAGCCCCAGAGTCAGTGGTGCTGAAGTCCCAGCGGGGTCTCTGAGAATTTTGGTGGCCCTGGGAGAATGGATGGCTCAGATATCTCTCAGCGTCTGCTGCTGGGTTCAGGAGCTCAAGTAAAAGGCGCCCATGCTGGATGCCCCGCCCCCGGAAGTCCCGAGAGATGGGACATTTAACTAATTTAAAATAACATTCAAGAAACTTTAGGTTCACCCTGAAATTTCACCCTAAAGCCAAATATCCCGATCTTTTTGTGAGTATTGTACATATGAGGTGGGTGATTACTGGTAGTACAATTGCATACAGGTGAGGCTTATATAGTTATATGGTTACATGTGGTGCACCATGCTTGCTTTGAGCCAATGCATTGATGACGCTCTCACTTTTTAATTTGTCGGGTTAGCCGGCATATTCCAAGTGCCCAACACAAAATTCTGACACCCCCTGCTCCCCAGTATTACAGGGCAAACTGCATCATAAAAAACATTGATATTTTGACCAAAATACACAAACTCATAACCCACATCAGGGATCCTCATTGTCTTGCAAGTCCTTATACTAGTCTTACTACACTAAAAAAATCACAGTGAAGTGGGACATTACTTAAAAACATAGACACCTGACCTTACTCACAGCTCCATGGCTGGACAATACCCATGGATATCCTGGCACAGGTCTGGGTGACCACCTAGACATCTGCTGGGTCACCAACGATAATCAACATTTGTATTGTATAGAAAAATCTTGCAGATGTGGTGTCTCCTCAGGTTAATACATTTGTGTTATGTTAGAAATACTGAACATCCTTTTTGAATCACCTTCTGTAATGAAATTAATCACAGAAGTTAAAGGAACTATAAAATAAATGTTAAAAATGAAGTGTGGACATAGATTTAACATAACACTCCAGTGAGAGCCCATAGAGTGTTATGTGTAGTGCAAGTTCCAAGGGGTTGGAGCATGATACAAAGCTTTCCTATTTGTTGCTCTGTGAGTCCCTGTGTCATGCTCCGCCTCCTCAGATCCTGCACTAGGATGATTCTTGAAAAAAAAAAAAAGTAAAGGAGACTAAGATTTTTTTTCCTATGTTTTTTGTAGGGCGGCTATTTGAAGTTTTGGAATGTCATAAAATCACCACCTGTTTGAGCAACGTTCATTGCTGTAAGTTACACAAAGAGGTCTCTGATCTTTCACATTCTACAATGGACGCCTTTAAAGCTCCAGGAGAAGTGGTCACCCAGCTAGGGTCATTAGAGTAAAAATACAGGCCCAATACCTAAGTATTTGCATTTTTAGGTGACCAGAAGAACCCCAGATGTAAGAAGATTGCTCCGTTCTTGTGGAGCTGCTTCACCCTGCTGATTCAGATTGTGTTCGCAGTCATTGTTGGACTCCTCCACTATAAGACAGGTGAGTCTCTTCATAATGATGTTGTCAGGTCTAGAATGGGACTTGTTAGAGATTTTAGGTATATGGAGAGGTGTGAACTGAGTAAAGTTGTTCCACACCGTAGTGGACAAACCAACTCATTCATTTCAATAGGAGCGCTTCCTTTCTGCTGGCAAAATACTATGGATTGATTTCCTAATCCCGATTCCTTCTTATCTGGGGTGAGTCCAATCAGGGGGTCCCCCAGCGATGGAGTAGTTACTGAGAAGCTGGACAACTTCTGTAATGTCATCATTGAGACAATTATTGATCTTTGTATGTTTATAATTCCTATTGAAGAACCATGAAGTCGTGTGTGTGATTATAGCAGGGGCAGCCATAGTAGTTGCTATGGGGCCCAGTGCTTGATGGAGCCCAACCCAGTGTGAGGGTTATATTTATAATTTTTATACTTTTAGATGATTTTATATTCCTGTTAATGGTTCTCAGCCAGTTCATAAAGACCTAGATATGTATAAGAGTTCAGCAAAAAGGAATGTTGATTAGTTGGGGGCCCCTCTCCTCTGATACTGAAACACTATGGCGTCAGTTAATTAACGACACGTGGTCTGGTTGTATAGCCCTATTCATTCACTTGAAACATTACTCCTTGGAGAAGGTTCTTTGTTTGAGAAGGGTTACACCCAGAGCTGGGCTCCATATGCTAACGTTACCTTCAAATCTATGTATAGGAACTAGATAGTTTGTTTGAAGGTTAATACGGATTGGCTAATGTATTCTTGCAGAAGAAGGAGGGAGAATTGGGCTATAAAAGTTAGAACTTACTCAGAGCCAGGTAAGACATGATTGTATAGGCTTCATGCTGTCTACTATCTGTGTCTTCTAATACTTGTATTGAATACATCTTGGATATTTTTACTTTCAATTGATTTTTTATTTGAAAACCCAATCACATCTGATCCACTTTATTAGTGGTGACCCCGGTGTAGGAATAGTGAACCATTTTGTAGATAATGGAGATTTTGTGCTAGATACGACCATTGTGTGGGCTCTCTGGTATATAGCACTATATTTATAGCTTTAGTTCTTGCTGTCCATACTGCTCCTGTTTTAGTTTATTGTCATTAGGTGGTGGGGTGGTGTCTTGTTTTGCTATGGGACCCTATAAGTGATAGATACGCCCCTGCATGGAAGGGTTCATAAAGACTTATTTTCAGGCAATGCTTCATAGTAAAAAAGTGTGCAAATGTGCTCGTCTAAAACTAAGAAATCTAAATAATATCAGTTAAACAAGAGAAGAGGCAGGCATATGTACACAGCTGTTTAGTGGTTCTTGCCCCTCATCAGCACTTCCCTGAGTATCATCTAACAGGGCCATCTTATCCAAAGGGCTCACCAGGCAGATATTTAGCCTATATGGCGGGAAAGCTCCTGATGTATCTGCTAAACAAATCCAAAGGTGAAAATGCCCTAAAGAAGGCCAAGATTGTGTCCTTCTGACCTCCGTTTGGCTGCTTTACTGCAAAAAACAGTATAAAATAGCACAGGAGCCTGAGTTATCTTACACAACAACATTCAGGAAGAAACGTATGAGTTAAACAAACATATATGCTTTTTACAATGGGACCCTATGGGTGATGGATGTTTCTTCTTGGCATCCATTTAATGTATATGGCTTGGCCTGCACATCAAACAGAAGCCATTGTACTGAGCCTTAGGCATCTCTGTAGACCACCAGCAATCTACTCTGAGCTGATGAGGAGCAGCAACCCTGAGACAAGGCATTTTTGTTCCTGGGTATGTGCTATGTCACAGATTGGTCTCCATATACACAGGACTGGGTCCTCACAGCCTGGGTCCAAATAGAGGCCCGGCAATCATAGATCTTTGTCATATCTATGAGGGGGTCAGTGATCCCACAAACTGAACCCAACATGTTCTTGTTATTTTAGGTGATGAAAGCTTGAGACAAGAATCCCCTGGTGTTGGTTATTTGTTCATATCAATCATCATCTCTTTGGTTTTAAGACTTCTAATCTTTTTTGGCACCTCATGTAAGTATAACCTCCACCTGCCCCTTCTTCCTGCTGAGAGTATTGGAGACATATCACAAAGAGTACACCTTCTACTTCTTAGTCAGACGCTGGTTACATAGAATTGGCATTCCAGGGTTCCTCATCTTCCCTTCACATCACCTCCTCATGACTAGCTATGCCGTGCACTTAACCAATGCTTCATTACTTAATATTTTTCAACATGTAATATTTTACTTTATATCGTCACATTGGATATAGTCCTTATGAATGACAATGTTATCTGTCCGCCGTTCAGGAAGCTGCAAATTTTCATTCCTTGAGCTGAAACTCCCCGTGTGTCTCTTGCTCCACACTCATCGCTCCTGTGATGTTTCGGAGGGCACGCTCCTTTGTCAGCGTGTTGGGAGGGTTCTGCTACAGCATTTAAATCTACTGGTCAGCATCACATTAACATATTAATACACAGTTTTCTAATCTGGATACATTATGATCATTCTAATCTCAATGTATCTACACGAGACGATCACTCTGCACTTGATGCACAGGGAATTATTTTGAATTAATCAGTTTGAGTCCCTGATAACAAAAAGTCTTTATAAACGCGCAGGTGTCTTCCTCTGACTTCTCGCTGGCGGGATAGGGTCAAAGGTGGAGGTGACTGAAGGACTCTGTGTAGATACATTGAGATATTAAGTGCATCAAGTCATGCATAGTTCAATGAAGCATAGAGAGGAGCAGCCAATGAACACAGAGTGCAAGAACCAATCAACATCAGCAAGAAAGAAACCAAATAAAGAACTAATAATGTCATTACTAAATCTAACAAAGCCCCCTGCCCTCCCCCCCATCAGATTAGGGCCAGTCTCAAAAAGCATTGGCACATCCCTGTTACAGAGCCCTTCCTAACTTATATTCTTTCTTAACCCTCCCATAGCCTTTAGAAGGGCTGAAGTCATTACCGTAATACAAAGTGACATAATATTAATATGCATGAATAAATACAAACTAGGGGTGACATGCCAGAAAAGAGGCGCTGCCATGCCCATTTTAAGGCGCATTAAATGAGTGTACAGTGCGCCTGAATGAATCAACCTGTCAAAAATCAGGCGCCTGGTCTACCTTGCATAGTATAATTGATGTACCTAATCTAGGTGCATAGAAAAATGTAGGTGCTTGTGAGAGCAATGCCTGATGATATTATCATAAGGTCTGCTACAGGGATTGTATATGGACAATATAAGTATGGCTGCATAGCAATACCGAATACACATAATACATACATACAATTCTTATGACTGTTATAAACAGAATTTGTCACGTACACACTAACCAGCACGTTACTGGGGGCCACTGTAATGGAGTCTATTTATTTCCACGTTGCGTGCACCTCTCACTTAGGTGGCAAATTAAGCATAAATTGCACCTCAAGACAGTTCCAGCCCCCCAAAAATACACGCTGCCACCACCTTCCTTCAATACTCAAAAAGAAAAGTAAATCAGAGGGAAGGACTCTGATTCAAAAATACTTTAACACACTTAAAACCGCTTACTGGGTTACCTCACTGCTCTCCAGCACCTACAGGGTTAAAAACACTTCTTCAAGGTTATGGATTCGTACAGCGACAAGAACTAACGTATTCATTTTGTAATATTTTAATACTAAAAAAAAGGTACAGTGCTTACATAGAAAAAATACAGTAACAATGACTATGACATACGTAGCAACAGTTATAAAATAAAAGGGAGAAACTTAGAAAGACTTTACACTTACAATGCTTCAGCTTTCAAATCCAGGGGTATGGATGAACGAAAATGGGACACAGCTCAATCAGAAATTGACTACCAAGCTATGCACATCAGATTTGAGACTGGCGATGTGTTTTATAGGCCCAAATCTATATCTGAGGTTTCACACCTCCCATCAGCTAATTAGGATAATTAGGTCGCAATCATTGGCTGAAGATATGAGGTGGGCGGACCCGTGACGTTTAATGAGGACTGTTGCTCACTGTCTCCACTAGATGGCATTCATGGGCTGTGCCTTCGTGGTGACAGATAAATGAACTCTGAACTTTTGTGGCTATAATTTTATTGCTGTGAGCAGGTCATAGGGCACACCTGGACTGATATGGTGCTGGCCTTCCATCAAGTATTGGTGACACTTGCATACTTAAAGTTGGCCATAAAACACAATAAATGGCAGCTTGAAAGATGGAGACCCCGTGATAAAAACAAGTGGTTAATATAATTGACTAAAAAGACTTGTGTGATGTTTTACAGGCCTATGTTACAAATTCCATTTGTAAAGGGGGGTGAAGGTCTGCTACAGGGATTGTATACGGACAATATAAGCATGGCTGCATAACAATACCGAATACACATAATAGATACATACAATTCTTATGACAGTTATAAACAGACCTTATGATAATATCATCTGCATTGTCCTCACAGTGCTTAGCTTATCATTGCTAGCATATTTGATGTGCCTACTTTAGGAGCATTCAGATGTGTCGTGCCTGGCATATAATGTGTCTAGATTTGCAGTACTACAGTTCATTTATATAGAGAATAGGACGGCAACAGTTTTTTAGTGCAAAATACACCAAGAAAATGGTGCAGCCCTAATGGGACATGTCGCCCTAAATTCTCTTTTTTTCTTTTGGTAAGACAAACACTAGGGGCGACATGTAGCCCCGTTAACTATATTTGTAATCAGGCACACTCCAATATCAGGCGCAGTACAGAGCACCTGTGGTACCTGTAATGCACCTGGGGGTCATGCGGGAGGCGACGCATTACAATCGTATGAAGCTGCACATTTATAGCTGCACTACGGCAAATCCAGGCGCATTACTGCTGGAACAGGTAGAGCACTTTAGAAGTGGTTTACCTGAGCCAGAAATGGCGCTTTGTAGCTAGAAAGCGCTAAATCTATGACCCGCAGTAGAAAAGGTTAATAGATTCAGGCGCATTCTACGCTACTAATGTGCGTAAAAAAATGGTGCCTGGGCGACATCAATCAGACATGTCACCTTAGATGTCACCGTTACCTTATACTGTGCGTAACCAATATACAGGGTGGGCGATTTTATTGGATACACGTAAATAAAATGGGAATGGTTGGGGATATCAACTTCCTGTTTGTGGCACATTAGTATATGGGAGGGGGAAAACTTTTCAAGATGCATGTTGACCATGGCAGCCATTTTGAAGTATAATAATACAAAGAGATACATAGCCAAAAGGGAATTGTCCGTCATAGACCTTACTGGTCATAAACACTAGTTGTAAATACTCTTCATTGTACTATAACTACGGAAAGTCCTCAAGTTGATACGTCCGAGCTATGTACTGGCTGTACACTACGGAAGCCAACGTAGCTCATACTAGCTCAAAATGCATTTTTAGAGCGTGTGCTGTTAGTGACTTTTTCTAAAGATGTTGATTAAAGTAAAAAAAAAAAGTCGTAGAGCAGTACGGCCCCCGTCTGAATTTGCTCAAACCTTGTACAGCGACCCAGAAAGATAGTCCTGACTATATGCAGGTAAGTATATAAAGCTAATGACAATAAAGAGTGTAACCACATTGTGCTCACTCAAACTATATAAATCTCTGACGTATTCTATATATGAATATATATGACAGTCTCGTGGGTCTCGCAGGATCGCCGCCTTACTTAATCAGCATTGGCCCACCAACTTTCCGACACTGGGATTCTCTTTATCCTGGCCTCAGCCAGCTTTATTGAGGCCCAGGACAAACAAAAACCTCAGGACATCAGGCCACTGACTAAACATATACAGAGAGACTCTCTCTAACGGGTGATCTGGACCTAACGTTCATTACCACAATACACCTCAGTACAGTCACCCTACTGTAAAGGCTGCCCTCAAGCCGATGGGGGCCAGAGCTCTCTCCTCAGTTTTAGCTCAAGGAATGAAAATTTGCTAATCTGGATAACATTGTCATTCATAAGGACTGCAGGTTCCATCTATTTCTGAATACAATGTATCCAATGTGACTTTATAAAGTAAAATATTACATGTTCAAAATTATTAAGAAGCATTGGCTTAATTGACCGGCCTACCGAGCCTAGAGGAGGGGCTGGAGACCTACTCAGTGATGTGTTTGAGATCCTATGTGAGGCCAGAAAGGCCAGGTGTGTAGACGGCTCATTGAACCAACACTTTGTGGAATTTATTTGTTTTTGAGAACATTTATTATTTAAAGCTTTGTGTCAGGTCTTCTATGTGAGGGACGAATATAATAGTATAATAGGAAGATGCTGAGCTTGAGGATTGAAGTTTTTATGATTTTATTAAACTTGTTTGCCACGGCTACATAGACTCACATGTATACAAAGACTATGAGTCCTGCCATCCCTCCACTGATAGACCAAGCCTGTGAGTCCTGCCTCCCCACCACTTATAGACAAAGCCTGTGAGTCCTGCCTCCCCACCCACTGATAGACAAAGCCTGGGAGTCCTTCCCCACCACTTATAGACAAAGCCTGTGAGTCCTTCCCCACCACTTATAGACACAGCCTGTGAGTCCTGCCTCCCCACTCACTGATAGACAAAGCCTGTGAGTCCTTCCCCACCACTTATAGACACAGCCTGTGAGTCCTTTCCCACCACTGATAGACAAAGCCTTTGAGTCCTTCCCCACCACTTATAGACAAAACCTGCGAGTCCTGCCCCCCCCACCGATAGACAAAGCCTGTGAGTCCTGCCTCCCCACCCACTGATAGACAAAGCCTGCGAGTCCTGCCTCCCCACCCACTGATAGACAAAGGCTGTGCGTCCTTCCCCACCACTGATAGACAAAGCCTGTGAGTCCTTCCCCACCACTTATAGACACAGCCTGTGAGTCCTGCCTCCCCACTCACTGATAGACAAAGCCTGTGAGTCCTGCCTCCCCACCCACTGATAGACAAAGCCTGTGAGTCCTTCCCCACCACTTATAGACACAGCCTGTGAGTCCTTTCCCACCACTGATAGACAAAACCTTTGAGTCCTTCCCCACCACTTATAGACAAAATCTGCGAGTCCTGCCTCCCCACCCACAGATAGACAAAGCCTGTGAGTCCTGCCACCCCACCCACTGATAGACAAAGCCTGCGAGTCCTGCCTCCCCACCCACTGATAGACAAAGCCTGTGAGTCCTGCCCCCCCACCCACTGATAGACAAAGCCTGCAAGTCCTTCCCCACCACTTACACACAAAACCTGTGAGTCCTTCCACACCACTTACAGACAAAGCCTGTGAGTCCATCACCACCACTTACAGGCAAAGCCTATGAGTCCTTCCCCACCACTTATAGACAAAGCCTGTGAGTCCTTCCCCACCACTTATAGACACAGCCTGTGAGTCCTGCCTCCCCACCCACTGATAGACAAAGCCTGTGAGTCCTGCCTCCCCACCCACTGATAGACAAAGGCTGTGAGTCCTGCCTCCCCACCCACTGATCGACAAAGGCTGTAAGTCATGCCTCCCCACCCACTGATAGACAAAGCCTGCAAGTCCTTCCACACCACTTACACACAAAACCTGTGAGTCCTTCCACACCACTTACAGACAAAGCCTGTGAGTACATCACCACCACTTACAGGCAAAGCCTGTGAATCTTAACCCACCACCTATAGACAAACCCTGTGAGTCCTGCTGTAGCACCCCAGTCTTACAGAAAGCAAGTGAGCTCTATGTCCCCCTTTCCAGTCATAGAGAAACTCTTTGACACCTGCTTCTAGTCAAAAAGACAGCCTGTGAGTACTGTTTTCTCTACTAACAACCCAATGTATGAGTGAATTCCGGTATAAGATTTGTCCATTTCCTATATGTATTAGTAGATTTTAATCTCAGTTTATTTCACGTTTTTTAGGGCTTAAAACCAAATGTAAGTTTTCAATGGTTCCAGGAGAAGACCCTTCAGATGACAACAAATCCCCTGTCAAGCTGGAAATGAGGAATGGACATCACATGGAGAACCACGAACAACCTGGCAGTTGTGAACAGCGGCCAGACTGAGGGCCGACTCGGGGGGTGCTTGGTTATAAGACTATTGAACTCTATTAAACAGGGGGGGCGGGCTGGGGCTTGTCATCTACACTCATGGATTGTGACTGATTAGGTCTGGCAGTATTTCCCAATGTGTAAAGGGGTCCTGTGACATCTCCTTGTGCTCCATGTGAAATAACAATCCTGGAGCATCTTCTCTTACCACTCTGTACTGTGCTGTTACTGTTATTCCTCCTATAAATTCATTGCCACTCTATAAGATTGTCCAGTCAGTGCTGACAGTCAATGTCTGAGAACTGGAATGGTTACACCCAGCTGACAGATTCAATAATACGTTTCACGGGTCCTATTTAAATCCAAAAAGAATTAAAGAACAGTGAAATCCATTGAGACATCATTAATGGAATATAAGAGATGTTGGATATCCAGTTACCCTGGTTTACTTAATGATTGTAGAAATTGTAGCTTAGCTTATTGAGGTTGGAGGATAAAGTTAGCTATTATGGTCAGTGTTAGCTGTACCTAAGTGTCCATTTGCAATAGTGCTCCTGCTGGACAAATGAAGCATTGCGCAATGCCCATGACCATCAATGGGCATCTGTGTAATGCATTAATAAGTCAAGTCCTCCAGAAGCTGACATTTTCTCCATAAAGGGGGGTCTTAATTCAAGTAGCCACCTCTTACATCCTTTTTGTAACTTAAACTCTTAAAAACACAGTTAAAATAATAAAAAAAAATCTTACCTCAGTTTTTAAAGCACCCCCTGAAGTAAATGCAGAAAACAACCCACAAATATGCAGTAAAACTGCAATGGATAAAAAAAACTTTCAAACATGTAGGTTTATGGTTAAAATAACAACTAACTTCTCAATAAACTTGAAAAAAAATGTATCTTTAACATCTATCAAGCTTCTTTCCTACTCCCTCCCCCTCCTGAGCTCATCATTGACTCTGAAAAACCTTATTAAATCAATCTTATGTTTACAACTGTCAGCTGATGGATCTGGTTACTAGCTGCCTGTGTCAGTCTATGGGGAGGGGAGGGAGGAAAAAGAGACACACATATACCTCTAGTAAGTGTCACCACAGTTAATGGATTAACTGCTTACACTACTCAGTACTGCTGTATAATGTCCTCCATAGAGATCTAGGGGGGAGCAGGATATCCTCTTGTGTGTAGTGTATAAGAGACATCATATCTGCCCGTCTCCATATTCTAGATAAGGGATAACTGGAAATTAGAGATAAAGGATACATAAGAGAAAACTGGAGCAAATACAAATTACACAATGGCCATAAATAGTGCTGCTCCTTGTGCACACACCTGAGAAGTAACCTACCAGTTTAGCTGCAATTTTAGTGGGACTTTATAAAACTGTGACAATTTTTGCGGTACATCAAGCCTGAAAACCGTGAAAATGACTTATCTGTGAAGCGCTATGGCCAATGAATGTTTACATTCTCCTTAGCAGCTGCTACTACTACACCTAATAGATTCCCCCCAAAAATGATATATACAGCAGGCTTTAAACTAGCATTACATTTATAAAACATTTCAATTGCATTACTGCTAGCTTCTTACAAGTGTAAAATGAAGGATTTTAGTGCACAAATTGATCAAGTTGTGTCTGACCACAGACCATGTCCAGGAATCCTCAGCAGACAGGTCCCCAATTATAGATTTACCCTGTGGGGCTATTAGGCAGCATTCATACAAAGTACATGACTATTGCCCCCAAACTGAAATGTCCACTGCTTTAATTACCTTGCAGTTACAATAAAATGTCTGGCCAGTGCTGTAGCAATTGGTATTAGCCCTTCACTCCATTTAATATGTTGTGTCATAATATATTACAAGAACGATGAATGTGACCTCATCAGTGGGGGACAATTAAAAAACCGTGAAAAAAACATTCAGAACTGTAAACTGAGACTAGTGCATAAAGCTAATTCCCCAACACAAAAATATAGCAGCCGGCAGACACCTAAAAACATACAGACAGTGAATTCTTTGAACATTTCAGCTGCACAACTTCTATTTATTTTGCATGTACAAAAATGGAGGTTTGTGGTGCACACTTTGATCAGATTGGGTATTCCCACCTACCTTGTCATTGTAGTCTTGTCAGATGGCCACCCTCACTCTAGGCTCACCTTTCCCTGGTTGCTGAAGCCTCCATATAAGTAACAGACTCCATCACACTGGCCACAATGACTTTAAGACAGTTGGGTGAAGTGCATGGCCAAGCTGAAGGCGGACACACCTCCAAATGCAACAAAAATTTCTCATTTTATACATGTAGAAAAGTTCACATCGTTGCAGTTTAAGGGGCTGTTCACACGGCGTCTTGTCGGTCCATACTACAGTGCGCGCTGTTACACGACTGCAAGTTAAGTGTCTGAACATACCCTAAATGTGTTCACTGTTACATTGACTTCATGGTTTGTATGGGTTTAGTGCCATATTTTTGTATTGATGGGGAAGCGGCAGGGAATCTAAAGAGCTGAGGAAAGTTTTTACTATTTTAAAATGTTATATCTTTAAATAATATTATATATTTTTTATAAAATATTTAACTTTATTGTTTTTTATTAACTTATTTTTAAAATGAAGCTAAATTATTCCCATAGCAAATGTTTGCACTACTATGACTGCACTGCTGTCCCAACAGTCCTAGTGTTTCATTAGAAAAATTATAATTGTATGATTTTTCCACATTCACAACTTGGGTTTAAGTCGGTATCCAAACTATGTTCCAATTATTTCTCTATGCACATAGGACCATTTTTTTTGTCAATTCTGAACCTTTTATCAATTAAAGATGTAAAGCTTATTAATCTTGGTCCTTGTACTCTCTAAAGAATCCATATTCTTTAATAGGGTGTCTAACGACTTTTTTTGCTGCGGAACAGTGTTTGTGTGTCTCAGTGTATAACCCTGTAACTGGCTGAGCCAAGTGTCTGTGTGCCTTAGTGTATAACCCTGTAACTGGTTGAGCCTAGTGTCTGTGTGCCTTAGTGTATAACAATGTAACTGGATGAGCCCAAATGTCTTTTTGCCTTAGTGAAAACCCTGTAACCGGCTGAGCCAAGTGTCTGTGTTCTTGTGAACCTGTAACTGGATGAGCCAAGTGTCTGTGTGCCTTAGTGTATAATCCTGTAACTGGGTTTAGGGGAAAGGGGGCTGTTCCTTATTATAATCCTGTAACTGGTTGCCCCAGTTTCGTGGGCCTATGTATAATCCTTAAATGGGTTAGGGGAAATGTCTGTGTCCTTAGGGATAATCCTGAACTGGATACCCTAGTGTTGTGTGCCCTTTGTGAAATCCTTAACTGGCGAGCCAAGTTCTGTGGGCCTTAGTGTTTAAACCCTAACTGGTTGAGGAAGTGTCTTTTTCCTTATTATAATCCCTTAACTGGTTTTAGGGAAGGGTTTTGTTCTTGTTATATCCTTAACTGTTGACCCTATGCTGTGTCCTTATGATAACCCTGTAACTTTCTGAGGGAAGTGTCGTGTGCCTTAGGGTTTTAAAAACCCCGTAAAAGGCTGAGCAAGTGTCGTTGCCTTATGTATAATCCTGAACTGGGTTTAGGGAAGTGTCTTTTGCCTTATGAAAATCCTGTAACTGGTTGAGGGAAGTGTCTGTGTGTCTTAGTGTATATCCCTGTAACTGGTTGACCCATGTCGTGTGCCTTATGTAAAACCCCCAACTGGCAGGGGAAGGTTTGTGCCCTTTGGTATAACCCCGTAACTGCTGACCAAGTCTGTGTGCCTTAGTGTATAATCCTGTAACTGGATGAGCCTAGTGTCTGTGTGCCTTAGTGTATAATCCTGTAACTGGTTGAGGGAAGTGTCTGTGTGCCTTAGTGTATAATCCTGTAACTGGTTGAGGGAAGTGTCTGTTGCCTTTTGTATAATCCGAACTGGGTTTAGGGAATTCTGTGTGCCTTTTATAACCTGTAAAGGGTTGAGGAAGGGGTTTTGGTGCCTTATGAAACCCAAAAATGGTTGAGGAAATGCTGTGGCCTTGGTGTATAACCCTGTAACTGGCTGAGCCCAAAGGGCTGTGTGCCTTAGGTAAATCCAACTGGATGAGCCAAGTGTCTGTGTGTCTTATTGTATAACCCTGTAACTGGTTGACCCTAGTGTCTGTGTGCCTTAGTGTATAAACCTGTAACTGGATGAGCCAAGTGTCTGTGTGCCTTAGTATATAAACCTGTCATGGGTTTGGGCCCAAGGGCGTGTGCATTTTGTATAACCCCCTAAAACCCGGGTGGCCCAAATGTCTGGTTCTTAGTGTATTCCCTGTATGGAGACCCTGTTTCTGTGCGCCTTTTGTATAACCCTGTAAAGGATGAGCCAAGGTCTGTTTCCTTTGGTATAACCCTGTCACTGGATGAGCCAAGTGTCTGTGTGCCTTAGTATATAACCCTGTAACTGGATGAGCCAAGTGTCTGTGTGCCTTAGTGTATAACCCTGTAACTGGATGAGCCAAGTGTCTGTGTGTCTTATTGTATAACCCTGTAACTGGTTGACCCTAGTGTCTGTGTGCCTTAGTGTATAACCCTGTAACTGGATGAGCCAAGTGTCTGTGTGCCTTAGTGTATAACCCTGTAACTGGATGAGCCAAGTGTCTGTGTGCCTTAGTGTATAACCCTGTAAATGGGTTTACCCAGGTCGTGTGCCTTAGTGTATAAAACCCGTAAGTGAGCCAAGTGCGTTTCCTTTAGTATATAACCCTGTCACTGGTTGAGCCAAGTGTCTGTGTGCATTAGTGTATAAACCCCTTTAAATGGCGAGCCCCGTGTCCTGTGTGCCCTTTTGGGTTAAAAACCCCTAATGGGTGAGCCAAGTGTCTGTGTCCTTAGTTATTCCCTTAATGGATGACCAAGTGTCTGTGTGTTAGTGTATTACCCGTAAATGTTGACCCCATGTCTGTGTTCCTTGGGGAAACCCGTAACCCTGAGCCAATGCGTTTGGCCCTTTGTGTATAACCCTTAACCGTGAGCCAAAGGGCGTGTGCCTTAGTGTAAACCCTGTAACCCGGGTGAGCCCAAATTCTGTGTGCCTTTGGTATAACCTGTAACCGGCTGAGCCCAAATGTTGTGTGCCTAGTGTAAACCCTGTAACCGGTAGCCAAGTGCTGTGTGCCCCTTTTGTATAACCCTTAACCGGTGAGCCAAGTTCTGTGTGTTTGTGTTAACCCTGTAACCGGGAGAAAATTTTTGTGCCTTTTTTTTAAAAACCCTGAAATGGTTGAGCCCCAAATGGGCTGTGGTCTTAGTGTATAACCCCCGTAATGGGTTTTACCCCAGTGTCGTGTTCCCTTTGTGTATAAACCTGACTGGTTTAGGGGTGTCTGTGGCCTTAGTGTTAAACCCCCCGTAAGGGTGAGCCAAATGCTTGTGCTTATTTTATAACCCTGCAAATGGGTGAGCCCAAATGTCTGTGTGCCTTAGGGATAACCTTTAATGTTTAGCCTAGTTCTGTGTGCCTTGGTTCCCTGTAACTGGATGAGCCTAGTGTCTGTGTGCCTTAGTGTATGAAGAATATACCTTGTTATTTCTGAGATTTAAAATTATCTGACTGTGTTAAAAACAATATAGTACCCTTCTGTTCACAGGTGGTCCTCCTCCAGCCGTGAACAGGAGATTCAAAGAACTTCTGATTCTTTTTGTAAATTTCCCAAAAAAGCTGAAAACCTTCAGTGGATGTACTAAAACCCACCCCCCCCCCCCCCCCCTTTTGGGCCCTTTTGCGAGGGAAAATTTTTAAAATCCTTGGGAGTTTCGCCAACTGAAGAATATACCTTGTTTTTTCTGAATTTTAAAATTACCCCAAAAGCTTAAAAACAATAAAATTTCCCACTTTTACGGTTTCATTAAGGGACAAAAAAAAAGCAACAGTCCTTGTAGCATTTAAGAAAAGCAAAAAACAGTTTTTTGCACACAGGAGAAAAATAAGGTATATAAAAAAAATAAGGGGTAAAAAATTAAAAGTGAAAAAGAACATTTATAAATAGTTAGTTTTTAGTCCCTTTTTGGAGTTTTTTCCATGGGTGAAAAGTTCTGTATTGGTAAGAGTTTTACAGCGAAGATTCTTATTCGTGTGGGGGGGAGAGCCCAGCTTCAAAAAGTCTGAACAGGGGGCAGTTCCAAAGGGACTAAACCCCCCAATTTTCCCTTAAAACCATACTAAATACTGTTTTTGGGGATACTGCTAATTTTTAAAAATTTTCCCCATAAATGGGGTTTTTTCTAGTTTTTTATAAACCCCAGCAAAAACCCATCTCCCAAAATTTTTATAAATTAAAATGATGGGAATGTAAAAATATCTTAAAATAATCAATTTTTTTGGCTGTTCCTTAGTAACAACAATTTAGACACCTTGGAATTCCATTTTTAAGGGTGTAAGGGTATTTAGGGTCACCGAAAACAGTATTTGGAACAACCCCCAAATCATACTATAGAATGTCAAAGTGCAAAGGTCAACTGACAATCTTTCCCAAACCCTTGGGTGTGCCAGAAACAACCCCCTCTCCCTTAAATTTAATCAAATTCCCTTTTCAAAATGTTTTCTTTCTTTTTTTTAAAATTTAAATTTTTCAAGACCATAAAACAGATTTATCTTTTTTCCATGATCCTTTAATCACGCATTTTTAATTTTATTTTTGGATTAAAATTTTAAAAGTTAATGGGTTATTTTTCATTCCCCCCGATTAGATTTCAAAAAAATGTATTTCTCAATCATAATCATTCTACAAAATCATTCATCATCACCAGTATCTCATTCATATCCACTTATACTCGATCATGAAATAAATTAATCTGATTATTCGCTTGATTATTTGATAAATTTTTATTTAAAATTTTTAAATTTTAAAATTAACTCGT